>JAJOZX010001741.1:180000-367500 GCA_023014485.1 Bathynomus jamesi | reverse complement strand
CTATAACCGAATGACTCCATCCATTAAATCCAAATATTTCATTTGCTAAAGAAATTAATCTCCATCCCTCAATGTAGGCTAACTTTTGTCCACCTGGCCCTGTTCGCTGACTAATGAAAGAGGGTCCTAATTTGTGACGCAAAGCTTTTTCAATGGCCTCTTGTTCTTCAGGAGAAAATTCAACCTGAGAAAAAAAAAAAAAAAATTCAATACTGTAACATTACACAGGCAAGCTTGGACATGTTGCTAGAGTACCCATTCACTGTTTAAAATGTGAACATTCTAGCTGGTCTACCACACTGTCAGGTCCTCCATTAACTTCATTATTTACTGTAGTTTCTTTAAAATTTAAATTGGGGAAAACTAGGACAGAACACTAGCCAATTATGACTGATGAATTTTTTTTTTAGAACTACAATTACAGTACTACAATAAACCCTTGTCCAACGCGTTTGTCCAGCACAAATTTGCTTATAGAGTAATTCCTTGTTTTACGCAGTTTTGTTAAACGTGGTTTTGCATATACAGGTAAACCTCGATTTATGATATTTCATGTTAATGATGGTGATGAATTAAGACCATCTCCCTATTTGCAATAAAAAAATTTCGCATTAACCATGGTCATCAGTCGGCCAAACTCGCTGATGCTCGGAAGAGGGAACGCATCTCTTGCACAACCCTCGACTTCAGCCTCTCCACACTCCCCAGAGGCTGTGTGGGAGTCAGAGTGATGCCTCCACTCCACCTACAAGTCCCCCCTTAGCCTCGAAGGGGACATGTGATGATGACCAGGCTTGTTCTTAATGATGTGGTGAGTGTTGTTTAATTGTTTTTTATTGATTTTATGAATGTAGGAATTTTTTTTTCAGTGATACATGTGTGTTTGGGACTGGCTGGGAACATATCACATTGAACCCCATGATATTTTGATTTGTGATTGGGTTTTCAGGAATGCAACACCATCATAAATCGAGTTTTACCTGTACGCAGGTAAGCCATGCCATACCTAAAATGCTAAATTTGAACTGATAAATATTGCATACCAATTCCATATGTAGTACAATTACATACTGTGCAGCAAGTCTTTATCACTCAAATAGTACTGCATAGCAATCCTCACCATCATTATTTTTGGTTAGTAAAATTTTCTTTCTTTTATTATATTACGTATTATTTATGTATTATTATAATATTATATATTATTTACTAACTGTATTTATAGCTTAATACTTGTTAATAAGGTTAAATCAGGCTATATATAGGCAGGGTTCATACACAGGTCCAAGAATAAAGTTTCCTGATAATCCCCTGATATTTCAGATCTGATCCCCTCATATATAAATATATATAAATATATATAAAAATTACATAAAAGGTGTAAAAAAAATTCACATTTTATATAACACAATTAAAACCTAATTTTTATTCTAACTACTTAAAAAATGTATGCAAAAATCCCATGGCAGGCTGAAAAAATTAATACTAGATAACAAAATGCACGAGTTTTATATAATGTAAAATAAATAGTATTTGTTTTTGTTAAATTATTTTATATTAACATTTTAAATTAATTTATAGTTAAATTATTTATAAAATATTTACAAATAATTAAGTCCTAAATATTTTATATTCCCCTGATATTCTCAAAAAATCCAAAAAACCCTGATATTTTTGCAGGTGTGTATGAACCCTGATAGGCCCATTTAACTTGAAAATTGATGTATTGGAGTAAATTGAATGTAAATATATCATGTCTTGTATACACGTTTCTTTGTTATATGCAGGTCACACAAACACGGAACCTGCATGTAAAACAAGGGATTACTGTACATGGAAAAATAAATGCGAACAATTATTTGTCAAAAGCAGAAAATTTGATTATACATGATCCAGCAAACATGCTCTAATACAGTAGTACTGTACGCATGCCAGTGCACACACTAGTGTTTTCTCCTACACTCTCCAACACTCGTGCATCTCGCATCATTCTTTGTCTCAGTTTAGTGAAATTGTGTTGGATTACACTGGCCAACAAAATGAAACTTTTTTTCTCATCACAAACATGAGCATACTTTTCTTAATGCTTTTTTTGAGCTGATTCCGAATCTGGTTTTATTTTGTTTCTAGCACGTATAGTTATATAGATACACTGGTTTTGATATTTTTAAGTTTTTGATATTGCTATAAGAAAATTTATGGATGTATAATAGATCACACTTAGGAATGCTAAACAACAAATACATCATATACCTTATTCAATGTACTTATAAATAAAGAACATATACATTATTTTATTAAAAGCGCTGTGAGTGTGATTTCCTTTTGTAAATTTGGCCTGGATTGTCACGATACAGCATCCAACAATGGTCCGCCATCATGCTTTCATTCCAATATCCTTGGTAGAGCTTCTCCATCATCTGAATATCTTGATGGAAGCGCTCTCCTTGCTCATCACTCACTGCACCAAGGTTTTCAGGAAAGAAATCTAAGTGGGAATGCAGGAAGTGAATTTTTAATGACATTCGACACTCCATTTCTTTGAAGGCATCAAGGAGGTTCTTGACTCCATCCTTATACGCAGGTGACTTGTTGCTTCCAAGAAAGTTTTCACATATCCATTTGAACGCCAGCCAAACCTTCAATTCCAGCGGACTTAGGACTTAGGACTTTTTCAAATTCAGTGTCATTCAAAACCTCCCTTATTTGTGGCCCAACAAAAATTCCTTCCTTCAATAATTTCCTTGAAAGGTATTGGAACCCTTCAGAATTGACTTCACCCATTGCTTTAACAAAATTCTTCATTAAACCAAGTTTAATGTGAAGAGGTGGCAGATAGATCTTTTGGGGATCCACTAAAGGGACAGACTGGACATTGCTTATCCCTGGGACATATGTATACCTAAGTGGCCAGTCACTTTTGGTGTAATGTTCTATAGTGGCACGACTGTCCCACAGGCAAAGGAAACAACAAAATTTTGTGAATCCTGACTGCATACCCATAAGCATTCCTATAACTTTTAGATCTCCACAAACATTCCATTGATGACTGTCGTATTTGATTGCCTTAAGTAGTATATCCATATTGTCATATGTCTCTTTTAGACGGACGGAATGGGCAATGGGGATGGATGACATTATATTACCATTATGCAAAAGAACTGCTTTCAGGCTTCTCTGCGACGAATCAATAAAGAGGCGCCACTCAGATGCCACATACGTCTGAGATATGGCTGTAAATAGTCCATTGATGTCATGGCAATAACAGAGAGGACCGTCTACTGAAAAGAATGCCGTTAATTCAAAATTCCGCTTTCGGTAGTAACTAATACGAACATTGTTCTCAAGTAAATTGTTCTCCTTTAGTCTTGAGGCGAGAAGCTCTGATTTCTCTTTAGACAGCAATAAGTCTCTAACAAGATCATTCAACTGCCCTTGGGTTAACCTTTTAGGCTCTAAATGTCTACCTTCAAAAGTGTACTCTGGTTCTGTAGATGGTCCGGAAACGCCAGTTGCACCTTCATCACTTTCCATGTCATCTATGATAGAATCTAGCCTATCACTTGGGGGAATTGGAATGGGCAATGTTTCATCATGTTTTACTGGTCTACGTGCTGAATCCAAGTTTGGATATACAATCTGGTGTTTGTTCTTGGCAGAAAACCCCATTAAGTTCACACTACAAAAATAACAGTCTTCATGATGATCTCTCGGCTCCCTCCATATCATGGGTATGGCAAATGGCATTGAAGCCTTCTTTTTGTTAAGCCAATCACGTAATCCATTTGAACAGCCAGAACAGATTTGATGTGGCACCCATGGTTTATCTTGGTCACCTAGATGGCAACCAAAGTATAGCTTGTATATTTTCTTAATGTCGGTTGTAATACTTCGTCGCTGTGTTTTAGTTGTCAACTGGCCGCATACAAAACAGAACTTGTCGGGGTCATTCTTACATTGTCGAGGCATGTTGACTGACCTGAGCAAACTATAAATTCAAAAAAAATGTACACCAACTTGACACAACAAGTTCTTGGACTGGACTGATCTTTTGACACACAAAGCACGGCGTTGTTGCCTGAATCACAATGCTGCTAGACGTAAAAGCTCACCTGAAATACATAAGATGTATAATTAAGATAATTGAAATAAATAAGATGAATAAACTAAAAAAACACAATAAAATAAACACAATCAAATGTTGAAATATTAGTATTTTGCCTATTTAAAATGGTTAAATCTGTGTAGTTATATATATGCCTTCATCTTGAAAACTATACGTGCTAGAAAAAATCTGAATGCAGTTTTGGAATCAGCATGAAAAATGCTATCCAGCCACCACAAATTTTACTCTGATGAAAAATCTTTGTTGACCAGTGTTATTTTTGTTATATTTTGTGATTGTTTTGTTATAACCCTTAGACAGCAGTATGGCACCAAAATATAAAGCATCTGCAAGTGATAGTGAAGAGAAGAAAAGTTGTAAGGTTATGACATTAGCCAAAAAAATAAAGATTCTAGATAAGTTGCATGGTGGTATGAGCATAACATCACTTGGCTGTGAGTATCACGTGAACAAGTCTACTATACGCACCACCTGAAAGAGAAGAAAAGATGCATGCTATTTTCATTTAATATATTTTTATTTATCATATGTACATATCATTATGTTTATGATTTTATTATGTTCTTATTTCATATACAATATAATTAGGGAAATTCATTTGTGAGTAGAAAATCTACATATCTAAGTATTAGTGGGAGACTTTACACACCTGCATTCACGTATCCCCATTTATCCCATGAGGTATTAAGTTTATCTAATGCAGATTTACCCAACACGCCATTCTCGAGGAACCTAACCCCCACATTGGACAAGGGTTACTATACTTTAAGGCAAGGTACTCTGTATAGCAAGGACGACTTTGGAGACAAAATTTTCATAAATAGTACCACAACTTAATTATGGAGGCTTCAGAAATAAAGCAATCCAAGGTATTCAGCTTTCAGAATGGATACCTTTAAAAATCAGACCCTTCCCAGTATCTCTAAAAAAAAGGCCTAAACCTAAGCTACTTGGCTTATCTTTGTAATTAAATAAGTTTAAAAAAATTAAAATACTGTATACTATAGTAACATTGGGTAAGATGTCCACTACATTATTCCAATGCATTTTATAAAGAACTCATTTGCCTGAAGCAGTACTTTCAAACATGTGAAAATACAGTAAATTTAAAAGGAGTTAGACCCAGAGCATCAGTATCATAATATATTAAATATTTTCTGTTTCATTTCCAAGGATACATTATAAAATAAGAAACTAAATATTAGTTCCCCAAAAGCACACTTCATTTTGCCTTCATTAAACCAATTACTAAAGGACACTCGTTCTAGTACAGAGACAAAATACTAGATAACTAAAAATTCTAAGTATCTCATCTGCCAGGTGAGATATGTAGGTCTGACAACCCGTCATTTAAGTCTGCACAGTCCTATCATCCTAAACCAACATTTAGCAAACTCAAGCCAAATTAGATCACACACTAGTATTAGGCAACACTGAAAAGATCATCATAACCAACTCACTACTGAGATTTCTCAGTTTTGTCTAGCATGAGAAAGAGTTAAGGATTCTTAAATCTATATACAGCAATGGTCCTCAAACTTTTAGTTGTGCGAGACCCATTTTCACAATCCTTCTAACATCCATGACCACTAGTGTGTCCCAATTTTTTTTGTTCCTGAAGTTTGTCATGCACACCCCCCTAATTTCTTCCACTCGTGAAAACATGCCAGCAAGATGAATTTCATTCGTGTTCTTTAATTGTAAGGGTCCCCTCAAACCATGTGTTACTATTGCTGAATGGCTACTCTCTACCTTATACTAATTGTAGCATATTTCTTTTCAGGTTATGGATACAAGAAAGCAGGAGACTGTGTGGTTGGTGGGGGTGTTGCGAAATGAACCCCTGGAAACGCTGTGTCAACTCCCGACAGTGGGAGATGTTCTTCGACATCTGTTGTTCTTCACTCGGAAGAAAAAAACGTCCACGGCGGAAGCTGCCAATGTGGTAGCTGATGAGGTTATGGCGGTGTGGGCTCTGGCATCTATTCCGACCTCCCACAAGCCCAAGTGCGTCGAGAGGATCAAGGCCATCTCCACGGACCACGAGAAGGTTGCCAGAAACCGAAACCGTGGGGGAGAGAAGCAACTGGAGCGGGAAAAGGGATTCCAAGCCAACCTGAATACACTGTTCGAAACAGCTCATGCCAACGCCATGAAACTCATCAAAGTCCCCGAAGATCGAGACTTTCTGAATGACCAGCGAACCGTGCGGAAGATGTACATCGGAGGAGAGGACCTGGAGTTTGCTCACAGGGCAGCGGAGCGGGAGAAACGCCGAGCAGCTGAAGAGAAGAGGAAGAAGAAAAGCCGCGAAGAGATGGACTCACTGCAAGCAAAAGGAACGGTGAAAAGTGGGTCTTCTTCTTCTTCGGAGTCCATGGCCGAAGCATCCAATGATGATGTCCAATATTCCTCTCCTGGTCCTTCGGCTCCTCGATCCGCTCCCAAGGACGGCCAAGTGTCGGCGAGGAGGATCATCCAATATCCCAATTTTGCTGCAGCCCTGGATCGAACTGGAACCTCAGTACGCCAAGCGATGCACATTGTGGCTCCAGCACTCGCTGCCGCGGGAGTTGAGTTATCCTCGGTCACCTTGTCCAAATCAAGTCTTCACCGTTCACGGCAGAAGTCCAGGAAGAACTTGGCAGCCGGAATCAAGACTGAGTTCAATCCTGATACGCCGCTTGTCGTCCACTTTGATGGCAAATCTCCCTGATTCGGATGGAGGGAAATTGGATCGCATACCAGTGCTGGTCAGCGGGAAGAATCTTGAGAAGTTGTTGGCGATCCCAAAAATCCCTGACAGCACGGGACAGCGGATGGTTGGAGCTGTTCTGAAGGTGCTGGACGATTGGCTGCAAGTTCAACCATGGATTGCCGGTCTCTGCTTCGACACAACAGCGGCGAATACCGGTATTCACAGCGGCGCTTGTACGATTATCCAGGACCAAATGGACCGCCGCGTTCTTTTCCTGGCTTGCAGACACCACATGATGGAATTGGTAATCACCTCAGTCTTTGACCTGTTCTTCAGGTCTTCTGGCCCCGAAATTGCGCTGTTCGCTCGCTTCAAATCCCAATGGGAGTTCATCGACCAGAAGCAGGCTTCTCCGTTCAACGGCGATGGCCCAAGCGACATCCTTTCGGAATGGGTGGCGTTGAAAAAAGAGCAGATTGTCCACTTCATTGAAGACCAGCTTGAAGTTGGCCACCCAAGAGACGATTACCGGAGTTCCTGATCCTCGCTCTGGTCTTCCTCGATGGTCATGGCAAACGAGATCTCCGGTACAATCGTCCTGGAGCATACCACCGTGCCAGGTGGATAGCCAAAGGCATTTACTGTCTTAAGATGTTCATCTTCCGAAGCCAATTCCACCTGACCGCTCACGAGGTCCGGTCACTACGCAGGATAAACGTCTTTGCTGTCACCATCTACCTCCAGAGGTGGTTCGAGGCTCCATTGATGGCGGACGCGCCCGTCAATGACCTGGAGCTGTTGGAGGACCTAGAGCGGTACAAGGCGGTGGATCATGATGTAGGTACCGCCACATTGACGAAATTCCGGGGCCACCTCTGGTACCTAAGCGAAGATTTAGCCGGACTCGCTATGTTCTCCTCCAAAACCACCGATGCAGAGAAAACGGCCATGCTCCAAAACATGCACAAGAAGACCGAAAACCCAAAAGATCTGCGTCGGCTGGAGGGAAAGAGTGTCTTGACCGTGAGATGGTCGGATTTGAGCACCTTGGTCACGAAAAGGTCTCAAAACCTTTTCATTGCCTGAAGCTGCCGGTTCCAAAAACCCCCAAAGATCTCGAAGGATGTGCACCATCGTTGAAGTCTGTGAACGACGCGGCAGAACTGGCGGTGAAACTGGCGGAAGATTTCAACGAGGGCTGACAAAAATGAGGAGGAACGGCAGCTCGTGTACCAAGTCGTCGAATACCACCGCCAGCAGTTCCCCTCAGCAGACAAAAAGATCCCTCTGTCCCCCGAAATGAAATGTGCCATTAGGAAGAATTTCCATTTCCTTTAATTTAGTCATTAAAAAGAATTTACATTTTATTCTTCCATTCTAGAATGATTAATGCTGAGCATTTACGTTTGTTCATATAGGGTCGAATAAACAAGGTCAATGAGGGGACCCTTCCCCTCCTAATAGGCCAATGAAATTTCGCCCATTTTTTCCTTTCTTCAAGTGTAATTAATTAAAGGGGTGTGCGATTTGACTCTTGCAAATTTTTATTTTCACATGTGAGGCTGGGACACCCTAATGACCACACCACACAAAATCTAACATAACTTGGCTAAATCAAAGGAAAAGTATGGTAATTTTAGTGTGATTTAAATTTAAAACTTACATATCTAGGCCAATATTACAAAAATGAACACATGCACATTTACATATGGATATTAATATTTTGCATAGAAAAAATAATTTTCAGTATTGTCTCTCCTGGCAATCTCAGGGAAATTGCTCAGTGACCTGTATGTTGAGAACCACTGATGTAGAGGTTAGTATTAATTATGAAAAAATAAAACCAAAATAAAAGACCTAGAAGACATTTCTCAAACTCTTGCTGATGTAATTTTTTGTAATGAAGTTTTTAAGCTTTTTATCATCATCATTTCCTAAATTCCTATGGGGTGTTTAATTTTCATTTCAAATGTGTCTTCAATTCAATGATAATTTTAAAAAATATTTTAAATATTTTAAATCGCTGATTCACTGAGCAAAAGTAATATTCCAAAAAGTATTAACTGCTAATGAACACATGTTTATAACTACAAACATCAGCTAAATAATAATGTTTTTGGGTTATTTAACTTCCTTTGTAATGGCTAAGGTCAAATGATGGAGGGGATCTGAAGCTTTGTGTAGAATCTGAACACACCACCACCACCAAGGAAGAGCCAGAAAAGCTGAAATTTGAAGGTCAAGGCAAGATTCAAACCCAGGTCTTTCACATAACACCCTAAAGCTTTACTATTAAGCTACTCTGGTTATTCTATTTATTTTTATATAACCCCAAAATACATATTTATGGAAGTCCTATTGGGCCAACATACTGTATAGTACTTTATCAAACAGTTGCCCATAATAGATCTTAAGTGATGTGTTTATTTTAGAATACCCAAGAGAATCTTATGAGAAAAAGTTGAGTATACAATCCAGAATTATGACACCCTGATTTTGAAGGTTGTTTTTGAGAACATTATAATAAATTACTACAACTTATGGGCCACCTCCAGCAAACCCACACAAAACTTAAACCCTAGAAATGGGAGACAAGGAAGTCAGGAAGGCCTTCATACCCATGGTGGTTAATGAAGAGATCAGATACATCATGAAACAACCAACCTAACAACAAATTTTTTTTAATGTCTGTTCTCAGTCCCTATACTTGCCTAATCTTGATTATTTTAATGTCATTTCTAGTGACTACAACCATTCTTCAGTCTTCTTCTGAACCAGTTTAATCCAGTCTTCCTAATTGGAGAACATTCAAGAAAAATGTTGATCTGGAACTTTCTCAATGTTGCCTCTTTTGATCCTCCTTTTCAGCCAAGGCTCGATCAATGCCTCCAAAACTGGTGTGGGAACAATCTTCTCTCTGCTTGATAAGGAATTCTTTGTACTCTTCGTTAGTCATTATCTTTAAGGCATCTGCTGTGGCAACATCAAAAATGTCTTCAAGATCAGCATTGAATACTACCACATTCATTTGTATGCTTTCTGAGGATGACTTCCTATTTTGCTTTAAAGCGCAATATTGTTCAAACAGTTTTCTCAGTTTTCTCTCAGCATTGTCTGATCTTTGAGTTGGAATCCTTGCTTTATCCCAGATATAAAGAACAGCAGAGAGTCTCTCTTTCAAACTTGCAGTGACTGTTCATTTTTCCTCAGTGTGATGAAATAAGAACTCGCTTAACACTTCACACTTTGAAGGTAACCGTGAGGTTAGAAGATCTTCTGGTTGGCCATTTGGCATCCACCATTGTGATGAGTGACTGTAACACAGAAAACAAATCAATATTTTAATAACTTACATTTATAACTATATAATAAATAACTTTTAATTTATCAGTCTCTTTCCTACAATGAGGTAGTATGTAAATGAAAAGAAAAGAACCTCTAAAATTGCATATTTTAAATGTGGCTCCATCTATTCATATGTATATTTATTGTAAGCACACCGGACAAAAAATTAGTCACCCCTAATAGCACCGATAGTAGGAAGTTCAAGGTCACACAGAGGGCGCTGATGTAGCATTGGTAAGTGACAAGTAGCAGTGACATAGCACACAGGATCAGATCTGTTTCGTGAGGTGGTGAGGAACAAAGTGTGTGTTGGATATAGTCTGCAAAATGGGTCATGAGGCAGACGTTACTCAGTGGCAAAAAGGAGCCATCGTGTTTGGCAGAGCCCACGGACACAAAATGTCTGAAGTAGCCCAATTTGTTGGTGTGTCAACGCGTACTGTCCAGCGAGTTTACAAAGAGTGGTGTAGTTCGCAATCAACTGACAATCGACGGCGTACCTGTGGCTGGAAAACAATTCTCAACAATAGGGGCCGCCGCCATGTTTCTCATCTAGTAACTGCAAATCATTTTCAAACCAGAGAACAATTGCTCCAAGAAACCAATGAGGTTCTCCAGCAACCAATTTCCGAACAGACATTGCGACGAGAACTGCATGCGATGGACATCTGGAGCAGGGTACCACGGAAGAGGCCGCTGTTAACAGCAAGTCACAAATTGGCACGTTATAAATGGGCTCAGAGGCACAAAAACTGGACTGCGGCAGATTGGAAACGTGTAATTTGGTCCGATGAGTCCCGTTTTTGTTTGTTCTCCACTGATGGGAGGCGACGAGTACATCCCAGGTCCAATGAAGCCTTTAATCCTGAATGCGTTGAAGGTGTTGTTCAGGCTGGAAACAGAAAGTGAAGCGCAGGAATAGACACCCACGGACTCTGGCGGAACTTCGGGACTGGCTGATGAACGAGTGGCAGCAAATCGATGTTCAGTACATGCACAACCTCGTAGAGTCTCTGCCTCGCCGGATTCGTGCGGTTATCAAGGCCAGAGGCGCCGTCACACGTTATTAGGTACATTCTGAGAGGGGTGACTAATTTTTTGTCCGGTGTGCTTATAATGTACATAATAAGACATTATTATATATATATGGATATTGGATATGCTACATATATATTATATATATATGGATATTGGATATGCTACATATATATTATATATATATGGATATTGGATATGCTACATATATATTATATATATGGATATTGGATATGCTACATATATATTATATATATATGGATATTGGATATGCTACATATATATTATATATATATGGATATTGGATATGCTACATATATTTTATACATATATGTAACTATACAGTCGGCCCTCCGTATCCGCGGGTTCCGCATCCGTGGATTCAACCAACCGCGGATCAAAAATATTTTTGAAAAAAAAAAAAAAATCCAGAAAGTTCCAAAAAGCAAAACTTGAATTTGCCACGCGCCGAGCACTACGCTGAATCCGCGCGAATGAAGTGATGTGTAGGCATACCCTGCTGTAGCGTCCCGCCATTTCACAGATCCTCAGTCTCTCTCTAGCACTCGTTGTTTGAGCATTGTTCGCCTCGCGTCTCGTTCATTCGCTACTTGTGTTGTGTATTTATAATTATATTTTCTGTATGTACTTGTATTTTAAATATTCTGTGTTTTATTCTATGTATTTCTCTTTCAGGTCATTAAACGAAAGCAATCTGTAAGTGTTGAAAGAAAGAAAATGTTACATTGTTGCTGACGTGTACTATGTAGTTAGGCCTACGATGGTTGCGTCTGTACTGAACATGTACAGACTTTTTTTTCTTGTCATTATTCCCTAAACAATACAGTATAACAACTATTTACATTGTATTAGGTATTATAAGTAATCTAGAGATGATTTAAAGTATACGGGAGGATGTGCGTAGGTTATATGCAAATACTACGCCATTTTATATAAGGGACTTGAGCATCCACAGATTTTGGTATCCGTGGGGGGTCCTGGAACCAATCCCCCGTGGATACCGAGGGATGACTGTATACAGAGAATATTTAATATATACAGTTATTTACAGTTTATATACATTTCAGTATATATGCATGTAGCAGCTTTGTGGCTCCTAAATATTCTAAAATAATTCATAATATGAATAGTCAATATTTATATATACATATATATTTAATGAGATTTTTACTTACCAAAAATATACAAAGTTTATTTCTGCTTTATCATTAAATCAATGTTTCACCCACATCATACAGCTGCCTACTACACTGCATTAAGAGGCCCCAACATTTCCAGCCTTTGCTTGTCAAAATCTGCGAACTCAGGGTGAATCAAGTCAGTGCTTGATTCAAGGTCACTGAACCCAAGACAAATTAATATGTGGGTTTTGTAAATGTATAATTTTGTACATTGTGTATACTTTGCAGCTATCTCTTGTGGATTTTTAGGGATACCCCCTCATTTGTTCCAATTTGTCACAAAAACACCCTGTGAGAAATTCCAGGTCAAACAAATAACATCCAGAGGTCGTGCCCGCCAATTGAAAATTTGAAAATTACAAAAAATTAGTAAAATCAAATTTTTTGAATTTGTTCTTATTTTTGTTGCAGGTTGCAGGTTTTGTGCAGGTTTGCTGCAGGCAGAGTGGTAGGTGATGCGTATATGAGCAAACAGCATTCAAGGAAATCTGTATCGCAGTGTGCTTGTGGCAGTGTCCGGGAGAGGTGCTATATCAGTGAGTCTCTCCGCCTCAATTTCTCTTCTATTTCCTGTATCTTAATTGTGACGAAAATGAGATCAAGAAGCTCAACAGATATCTGGCTGATCGGTCAACAAATAGATAAATTGAATCAAAGTAAGCTTCCATCAAAGAAAGTAATTTCCTTATTCATGAATTATAAACATGTCAAGAATGAAACCTTCAGAGAAGCATTAACTTCAACCGTTAATGATGTACTGGAAGTGTGGCAGAGAGCAGGAATACCAACAACCCAGAAATGTAATGTTGTGAAGAAATTAAATAAACTGTATGATGAGTGGCAAGGGCTGAAGAAGAGCAAAGGAAAAAAATCGAAGTTTTCAATAGAGAAAGAGAATACATGGAAAGAAAAATTGGATGGACTCTTTGATATTGCGCATGCAAATGCTAACGAGTTAATAACTATCGAAGAAGATAGAGAGTTTCTACGGCTACAAAGGGAAGGTCAAAAGGGTAAAATGATGGCAGTTGATAAGGATGAAGAAAAACGTCGAAAGGAAGCTGCGAAGAGACATGAAAAAATGGATAAGAAAAGGTTACGTGAATCAAGTGCATTTGATGAAACAGTTGTTCTTGCAAGCAGCAGCAGTTCCTGCAGTGATTCACCTGCATCTACGGAAGAAGTACATCTGGAACAGCCCTCAACATCCAAAAGAGGCCTTCCAAGAAAAAAATTCAAGATTATGAATGAAAATCTGCTTTCCTCATTGGATGTTGCTAAGATCAGCGACCGATCAGCCTCTTTAATAATTATTCCAACGATCGCAAATGTTGGAAAAGATCCAGAGAATTACAATGTTAGCTACTCACTGATTCGCAGGGCAAGACAGAAATCAAGAAAGAAGTTCAGTGAAAACTTGAAAGAAGAATTTCAAGCTGACAAACCCTTGATTGTTCATTGGGATGGCAAACTCCTCAAAGACATTACTGGGAATGAGGTTGTTGATCGGTTGCCAGTCCTAATCTCTGGCAGTGAAGATCAACTGCTTGGAGTGCCAAAAATAGATCATGGCACAGGAAAGGATACTGCAAATGCAGTACATCAGGCGATCATTGATTGGAATCTAATAGATAAGGTAAAAGGCATGTGTTTCGATACAACTGCATCGAACACAGGTCATAAAAATGGAGCTTGTGTCCTAATTGAACAGAAAATGGAGAAAGATTTGTTGTGGTGTCCTTGTCGACACCATATCCTTGAAATCATGTTGGAAGCAGTGGTATCCCCTGCATTACAGGCTTCATCAGGCCCTGACATTCAGTTATTCAAAAGATTCAAAGCAAACTGGAATAAGATTAATCTAACTTCATACGATAAATTAGAAAATTAGCCACAAAAGGAAAAAGAGGAAATCATCAACTTTGCAGCAAGAAAAATCAATGAAGATCAACCTCGCGATGATTACAGAGAGTTATTGGAACTGACAATCATCTTGCTTGGCGGTACTCCAACGACTGGAATAAAATTCAGGAAGCCTGGGGCTTATCATAGAGCCCGTTGGATGGCGAAAGTCATTTATTCGATGAAAATCTTTATGTTCAAAAGTCAGTTCAAAATAACAGCAACAGAAGAAAGAAATCTAAAAGAAACTTGTTGGTTTTCTGTTTCAATTTATATTAAGCACTGGTTTTCAGCACCCTGCGCAGCAAGTGCTCCACAAAATGATCTGAGTCTTCTCAAGAATCTTCACAGCTACAAAAGCACAAATGAACAACTAGCAAATGCTGCTTTAGAAAAATTCAAGAATCATTTGTGGTATCTCTCAGAAGAGTTGATCGCATTGGCTTTCTTTGATGATAAAATCAGCTTTGACACCAAAAGAAAAATGAAGGAGGCTCTTACAAAATCTTCGGAGCCAGATCCTCCAAAGAAGACACAAATAGACATCAAAACTATTGACAATAAGCAGCTTGAAGATTTTGTAACTGCTAACACAAAGTCCTTCTTCAGTATACTCGGATTGTCTTCAACGTTCTTGAGCAAACCAGTAGAAGATTGGCTTCTCGATGAGAGTTATTGGGTTGCAAAGAACGTAGTGAATCACATGAAAGTTGTTAATGATATTGCTGAAAGAGGAGTGAAATTGATTGAAGATTATAACAAATTAATTACCAATGAACAACAGAAGCAATATCTACTGCAAGTTGTATCAAATTATCGGAAGAAGCTTCCGGACAAAACTAAGAAAACTCTCATATCTTTGACGCAACAGTAAAATTTACGAGTATATCCATTCTATGTATCTATTGTAAATATCTATTGTATTGTATCTGTTTTATGAACAAATGGAAAAGAGGAAAGTGGTATGATAGGCCTCCTGGGGAACTTCCACTCAAAAAAAAAGTAACGTGACGCTTGCTGTACCTCCTGGGTGTCATGGAAATCAGCAAATTTTCAAATGGCGGACGCGACCTCCAAATATTCGAATTTTGACCCAAAATTTCCCCAGGATCATTTTTCCACCAAATCAAACCAAATGAGAGGGTATCTCAAAAATTTGAAACAAAAAAATTTTACTCCCCAACTTTTGCACCACCCTAAATTTATATATATATATATATATATATATATATATATATATATATATATATATATATATATATATATATATATATATATATATATATATATACATATATACAGGGTGTCCCATAAGTTTGGCATCATAGGAGAAATTCATATTTTTCTATTTCTACAAACCATAATTCATATTTTTCTCTTTCTACAGGCCATAATGTCTGTGAGCAAGGAAGAACGAATCCAGATAATTCTACTCATAGGAAATCAGAGTCAGAGAGAGGCCACTGCTGAATTTAACAGACTGCATCCAGACCACAAGCCAATAATGCAGAGTTGTGTTAGCAGACTTGTAGCAAAGTTTAAGGAAACAGGATCCATAGAAGATAAACCACGCAGTGGACCTTCAAGGAGGTCCACTGACGATGATATAGTGACTGCTATCGTGGCTCATTTTAACAGAAGTCCCAATAAGTCTCTTCAGCGATTGTCCACCGAGACAGGAGTGTCAAAAAGTAGCATCCATCGCATTCTTCAGGCTCACGAATGGCATTCATATAAACTTCAGATCCTACAGAAATTAAGCGAAGATGATCCTCACTGGCAGATGGAATTTTGTGAATGGGCTACGGAACAATATGCTCGGGATGCCAATTTCCCATCCACCATTCTGTTCAGTGATGAGGCTGTTTTTTATGGAAATGGTGAGGTAAATCGACAGAACACCCGCTACTGGCCTCAAAACAACCTTCACTGGTATACCTCTTCAAAGGAACAAGGTGCATCTCAGGTGATGGTATGGTGTGGCATTTGGAAGGATCACATCATAGGCCCCCTCTTTTTCGATGAACATGTCACTGGAGGCACCTACCTACGTATGCTCAAGGAAGAAGCATTTCCCAGTGTCTTGAATGAAGAAGGAAATTTCCCAACATGGTTCCAGCAAGATGGTGCTCCTGCACATTACAGCACCCAAGTAAGGGAATACCTGTACCAACAATTCCCTGGTCATTGGATAGGACATAGAGGGCCTGTGGAATGGCCAGCTAGAAGCCCAGATCGCTCGCCACTAGATTTTTATCTCTGGGGCCACTTGAAAGCGCTGGTATACGCAGAGAAAATTATGAGTGTTGAACATTTGCAGCAGCGCATTATTGGGGCATGTAACACCATTACTCCTGACATCATTCACCGTGTGCTTGCTGACTGGGTATCACGTCTGAATTACCCAAACCAATATAATTCTAGGATGAAAAATGTTCAATTTGTAGCAACCTCTAAATCTGCTCAAAATTTTGTGAGTGTGTTGCTATTGCATAGTGTAACAAGAGCAGCCTTGAGGAGATTGACATTTTAAAGCTTGAAGTTTTACCATACTATCTTGGACCACCCTAATATATATATATATATATATATATAACAAAGAACGCTTGTATAGGAGAATATTCCACGCAAGATGAGGAGAGAGAACGAAACAAATGAAAAAATGAGGTAACCACCCAGGAATCGAACCCGGGATTTTCCAATTGCCGGTCAGATATGATAACCATTACACCATGGGCCTCACTCAATCAAATGCCGTAATTCTTCTACATACGCGCAGAAACCTCATTTTTCATTTGTTTCGTTCTCTCTCCTCATCTTGCGCAAATATTCTCCTATACAAGTGTTGTTCTTTACATTAATTATACTGCGTGTTTGCAGTTAAAATGTATATAATGTACAGCATGCGAGAGGTGCCCCCTTGGGGTATTGGTTTCTGCGCGTATGTAGAAGAATTATGGCATTTGATCGAGTGAGGCCCATAATGTAATGGTTATCATATCTGACTGGCAATCGGAAGATCCCGGGTTCAATTCCCGGGTGGTTACCTCATTTTTTCATTTGTTTCATTCTCTCTCCTCATCTTGCGCAGAATATTCTCCTATACAAGCGTCGTTCTTTACGTTAATTATACTGCGTGTTTGCAGTTTATATATATATATATATATATATATATATTATATATATATATATATATATATATTATACTTCTTACTTCGTAGCCCCCGGGTTCTCTTATGCGAACCCGGTGGCACTCAGGTATCCCGCTACCACCGTGGGACGGGTCCATAGGTCTCGTAGAGAGGTAATGTTGGAGTTGTGTCTTTGTTGAGAGAGAGTGTGGCAGTGTAAGAGTAGGTGTTCTGTGTCCTCAGGGTGGAGGTAGCATTTTTGACAGGTGGAGGTGTCAGCTAGGTGGAGTGTGTGTGTATTGTTGGAGGGAGGGGTGGTGGCTTGAACGGAGCCTGGCCAGAGTAACTCTTGTTTTCCTTGGGAGGGTTTGTTCGCTCCGATGGACTACAGGGGGAGTATCGTGAAGGACAGTGTTGTGTGGTTGGTCGAGTAGGTATTTCCGGGTAAATTCTGTGTGGAGATGTTTAATGGGGTTGATGTTTAGGGGAGGAGGGGGGATATTGTTCAGTAGCTGTGAATAGTGAGCAGCAGGAGTACGTTTTTTGTTGCGGGGTGGGGGATTGTGTAATGCGAGATGGTGACAGGGGTGGTCTGGGGCCAGTGCTCTGGAGAAGAATTGAGTCCCTGTCATGTTGTGTTCGATGGGGAGTATTTTCGTATCTGCATGTAGATGTGGGATGGGTGTGGTTCGGAGGCAGCCAGTAATGCTTCTGAGACCTCTGTTTTGTGTGGTCTATCTTTTTCTGGTTTGTGTGGGAGATGGACGGGGACCAGGCGGGGGCAGCATAAGTTAGGGTAGTACGTACAAACTGTTTGTATAGGATACTAAGGGATTCCTTCTGCTGACCGAATGTTGTGGAGGTGAGTGTTCTGAGAGCGTTGAGTTTTTTTGTTGCTTTGGAGCAAATGTTTGATATGTGAGGGGAAAAGGACATGTGTGTGTCTAGGGTGAGGCCGAGGATTGTTGGGGTTTTGTTTAGAGGTAGGGGATGTCACATGAGGGTGACTCTCGGGTGTGCTTGGGATTCGTGGCGGTCTGAGGTTAGGAGGGTGATGGAGGATTTTTGAGGGGATGCTGACATCCTATTATTAGTCAGCCAGAGTTCCAGATTGGTAATGTACTGCTGGATCAGGCGTGTGGCAGTGTTACGGTTATGGTGTTGTGCTGTTATGGTCAGGTCATCTGCATAGGAGGAAACGTGGACATGGGGGGAGAGAGGTTGTGGGAGGTCGTGCATGAAGAGGTTGAAGAGGATTGGAGAGAGTATGGAGCCCTGTGGGATGCCATTGTATAGTTGTAGGTTTTGGATGAGTGTTGTTTGTGTATGACTTTGCCAAGTCAGCCTGCAATGAGATTAGTAAGCCATTTCTTGTCATTGGTGGGGATGTCGAGATCAATAATCTTTTGTGCGAGAATGTGGCGTGGGACAGTGTCGAAAGCTTTGTTGATGTCAATGGCAACAAGGACTATATATATTATATATTATATATATATATATATATTATATATATATATTGGAGGTATCCCCTCCCCTGGTTTGAAGATTGTTCTTGGTTTACTTAAAATTTGTGTATCATACCTTATTCTATCAGTCATGAATGTTTATTTTATTTATCATCATCAATGCCATGGTTAAACATGGTAAATACATTTGACTTTTCCTTTCCATAGGAAGTAATGTTATAGTGGGTAAAAGTTAGTACACTTTTCCCTTAATCATATAAAAGGTTGATTGCCAAAATTATCAATATGATCCTTGTAACAACACTTTTGGGATAAATGCTCTAAAATTATGAAGACTATTTTGAGTGATCTGAGGTGAGTACAGAATCTACCTCCACACTCTTGCAAATGATCTACTGAAATTAATCCTCTCTCAAACTCAAAAAATTTTATACCAAAAGAATCCTAACATTTATGAGAAGAATCTGAATATAATAGAAAAAAGCAAAGTGATGATGAAAAACAAAAGAAATAACTTATGGCATCTGACAAAGTGATAACTGATGTGGATTCTTCCTCCTCATCCATGGATTCTGATGCATCATGTTGTCCATCTACATCATCATGTAAAGTTTTGCATATAGGTTCTCGCAACAATAATTACGCATACACGATGGATGATAGGGAGTTAGCGAGCGTTGACGAGGAAGTAGATTTAGGCGTACACGTATCTAAGGATTTAAAGGTTAGGAACCAGTGCCTGGAGTCTTGTGCAAAAGCGAATAGGATGTTAGGCTTCATAGCGCGTAATTTCGAATTTAAATCGAAGGATATTATATTGCCCCTTTACAAGTCCCTAGTCAGGCCTCATTTAGAATATGCCATTCAGTTTTGGTGCCCGTACTTGCGTGAGGATATTGATAGGTTAGAAAGGGTTCAGCGTCATGCCACGAAACTTATTCCGTCATTGCGCAACAAGCCTTATGAAGATAGGATTAAAGTGTTAGACTTGTATTCACTCGAAACTAGGAGATTAAGGGGGGAGCTTATTGAAGTTTTCAAAATCGTTAATAACATCGATAATGTAAATTTTGACAAATTGTTCACTTTCGATAATAGTAATACTCGCAATAACGGATTCAAGTTGCGTGGCAGACGTTTCATTACTAATATCGCTAAAAACTTCTTTACGTTTAAAGTAATTGATAAATGGAATAATCTTCCCACGTCAGTCATTCATTCTACCAGCGTTAATGTGTTTAAGAACCGTCTTGACAGACATTTTAAAAATATTAACGTTGTTTAAAATTAAAAAAGAAAGTTAACAGGAGCTCTGGTGGTGGTGCTCGAGGATGAGTCTGTTGACGATGAATGCCAGCTTGTGACATGCCAGCGTGTGATGCCAGCAATAAAATTATTAAAAAAAAAAAAAAAAATTATAAATAATAATAATAAAAAAAAAATTAGACTAACACGAATGTAGATGTAGCTTGTAGCGTAAACTAACCCACTTTTTGTTTAACTTTACCTACTTTTTTTTTTTCTTATCTCCTTACTTGCATGTCTGTAACTCTTTCCTTGCATGTTTGTAGTTTGCATGGTATGACAGTGAGTTAAGACTGTTTGCATGGTTTGTAAGCGTTCTTATTTTACTTCTTTTCATTTTTCACCCCTCTCCTATATTCTCCGACTATTTTTCTGACTTGTCGGCAGTGGCCGGCGGATGATGATGGTGAGACTTTTTCCCTCTTTTTCTGAATGAATGTTAACCCATGAATGATAGGTGTTGCTCCTTACTTAACCCCTTATTCTCTTCTCTTCTCTTAACCCCCTACTCTTTCCTTTCTCTCGGGCTAGCCTTAGAGTGGATCTTAGGGTCTTTGTTAGCCTTAGCTTCTGTAGATCTGTAGATCATCAAACCCTCCTTCCAAATGCAAGAAAACCATCATCTCAGATGAGGTAGCCCAGGCACTCGACTGTGTTAATCTAAGCAATCGCAATGCAGCCTTTGTTATTGCAGCATCAGCTAAGTCTCTTGGCCATGATCTGGGCCCAATGTCATTTTCATGAAGTACAATTCATTGATCTCAAATTAAAGCTTGTGAAACTATTGCAACTGCTGAAAAATCAAGCTTTTCTCCTGACACTCTGCTTCTGCTTCACTGGGATGGGAAAATGCTTCCTGATATAATGGGGGTACATGAAAATGTGGACCACATCACAATCATTGTTTCAGAAGGAGGAGAAGATAAACTACTTGGCATTCCACTCATCCCTCATGGAACAGGACAAGCACAAGCTGATGTCTGCCTCAGGATGTTGGATGAGTGGGGCTTGAGAAACCAGTTGCAGGGCTTGTATTTGATACAACAGCATCAAATACTGGGCTGATGTCTGAAGCTTGTACCCTGATAGAGAGCTGTAGGTCACTTTCTGACATGGATAACATGTCATCATCATCATGTGTATGAAGTTGTTTTGGCTAACGTATTTTCTCATATTCTTGAACCTTCAAAAGGACCATAAGTCTCATTGTTTAAGTGAGTCATGGCACAATGGCCAGTTATCAATAAAGAAAACTTTATATCAGCAGGTTTGAAATTTTTTGAAGGAAACTTGTGGGAACTTTGCCAAGAGATGACTACAGTGAATTCCTCCAGCTTTCTTTATTTTCCTGGGAGGAAGTTTGCCTAAGAAGTACAACATCAGAGCTCCAGGAGCTCTTCATTAGGCTTACTGGATGGCAAAAGCTATGGTACCTATGCTTTGAAGGTCTCTCTTCCAGGAGCAAATGAGAAACTTACTGCTCATGAAAAAAAGGGTCTGAAAGATTTTTGTTTCTTTGTGGCACTTGTTTATAGTAAATATTGGCATGAAGCATTGAAGCACCCTTCGCAGTGATGGCCCCTAGAAAGAACCTAGCTTTTCTAACAGCTATGGAGACTTATCCAAACAGGTTTTTCACTGAAATTGCACTAAAGGCATTTAAGAGACATCTCTGGTACTGGTTGTTGAAAGAAAGAGCATTAAAGATGAAGGTTGTCAATGACTCTTCAGAGAGAGCAATTGCTCTTATTCAACAGTACAACACTTACCAAAGATGAGCAGCAAAAACAATTCCTCTTACACATTGTTGAGCTCCCTTGACAAAATGTTTCCTACCCCCTCTAAAGCATCTTTACAGAATTGAAAGCCATTTGCATGTTCTTTTGTCAAAATTCATTATGTTTTTCATTTAAGAGAAAATTATTCATTTTATAGCAATCTCTAAATATAGTTGGAATGAGCTCATTTTTTGTAGCAATTATTCTTTTACGATTTCAAACAAGGGCAGCCTTGAGGAAGTACAAAAATAAAACTTATTTCTTGGACCACCTTAATATATATATATATATATATATATATATATATATATATATATATATATATATATATATATATATATATACAGGGTGTCCGAGAATTATCTGTACAATTTTTGGCTGTTATTAAAAGTCAACCATGAAGTGTAGAAATTCCAGTGTTGTTCCATTTTACAGAGAATCTCTAAGTTTTTTCTGATACCAAGTTTCGACAAGTTTTCTAGAAATTCCAGTGTGTCCGAACATTATCTGTACAATTTTATCTTTTAATAAAATTCTTGATAACACACGTAAAATTCTTAAACAAGATTATTTCGAATCTGTATTTTCAAAAGTTTCTTTTATTAAAGTAACGTTGTTACAAACATTCGATATGTGCACCATCAGTGATTCGCAAAACATCCAATCAATACTCCAAATGTTACCATGTACGCTGCAGCATATCCACATCAATTCACTCAACAGCAGCTGTGATTCTTGCTTTTAAATTATCAATGTCTGTCACCCACGTATTGTACACAAGATCTTTGACGAATCCCCAAAGAAAGAAATCACAGGGTGTGATGTCGGGAGATCTAGCCGGCCAATGAATTGCACCTCCACGGCCAATCCCCTGTTTGGGAATGTCTCATTCAGGGACTTATGGACGATCAAGGCCAATGTGGCGGTGCGCCATCTTGCTGAAAAATGATGCGTGGATGCAGTGCTTCCAATTGCGGATAGACAGAGTGTTGCAACATGTCCAGTTGGGTATTGGAGGTCACTGTTGATTCACCAAAGAAAAATGGTCTAATCACGCGATCATGTAACAGGCCACACCACACATTAACTTTAGGACTGTCTCTGATGTGCTCTTCTATGCAATGTGGATTTTGTGACCCCCATATGCGCACATTTTGTTTGTTTACCTTGCCTGAAACATGAAAAGTTGCCTCGTCCAAAAACATGATTCTTGCCAAGAATGCATTGTCCTGGTCGACTCTGTCAAGCAGAGTCATTGCAAATTCCTTACGGGAGACCTTATCATCTTGCGTAATCTGTTGCAAGATTTGCAACTTGTAAGGATGCAACTTCAAACGTTTACGCAAGACATCATGCACTGTCGAACGAGGTATCTGTAACTCTCATGATGCAATTCTTGTCGACTTGCGTGGACTGCGAACAAAAGCCTCTCGAATGTGCTCGACATTTTCAAAAGACGTTCAAGGCCACCATGCTCCTTTCTTATGCTCTACACTTCCAGTTTCCTTAGACCTTTTATACCAAGCTCGTATGGTTACTCTTGATGGAGGGTTTCTGTTGTAATTAGTTCTAAACCTTCGTTGAACTTGTGTATCTGATTTTGTTTCAATAAACCATTCAACACACTGTGCTTTCTCCTGTGGATTCATTAAGGATGAGGGGTGTGTATGAATATCTGAAAAAGAAAAACTTGTCAAAACTTGTTATCAGAAAAAACTTAATGAGATTCTCTGTAAAATGGGACAACACTGGAATTTCTACACTTCATGGTTGACTTTTAATAACAGCCAAAAATTGTACAGATAATTCTTGGACACCCTGTATACACTGCGTATCAAATTATTAGCCACTTTGCGCTCATCCATTGAATTCGTCAAGGTCACTCACAGTCACTGAATGATGGCGACACCTATCTGCGCATACAGTATTAAAATCATTTCGTTCTGCGCAAACGTAAACAAACGGCGGCCACTTGCATGAATTAGCAACGACTTTGGTGTCTCAAATTATTAGCCAGGTGCCAAATAAGTGTGTGATTATGGGTCGCAAAGGTGATTTAACCTCTGCTGAGAAGTCCACCATCGTCTCTGAGCTGGCAAAGGGGAAGACAACCCTGGAAATATCAAAAATTCTGGGAAGATATCACCGCACAATGAAGAGATTCGTCGAGGCTACTGGTGCTGTCCGTTCGAGGGCTGACAAAGGTGTGTCGAGGACAGTTTCTCAACGTACCTTGTCTCGTATCAAGCATGAAGCTGTGATAAACCCGTGCCTGACCAGTGATGAACTTTTCAAACGTTGTGGCGAGGAAAAAGTGTCGAAAGCTACCAGATGTCGCATCCTGAAGAAGGTAGCCAAGCACGTCAAGCCTGTTACAAGGCCTCCTCTGAAGGTAGTTCATAAGCAGAATCGACTGAAATGGGCAGAGGACTACATGAAAATTGATTTTTCAAAAGTCCTCTTCACTGACGAATGCCGTGCTACCCTTGACGGACCAGATGGATGGAGCAAGGGTTGGGTAACAATTGGAGGGAACCGTCCTCATCGTTTGAGACGCCAGCAAGGGGGAGGTGGCATCATGTTTTGGGCAGTAGGGTGACAATAAAAAGCAAAAGTTAGAGTTTTTTATTGGCCATTTGTTCAATGCTGCTACTACATGAGAAAACAATATACTGTAAATATTAGGTCATTCAGATAATATTTAAGGGTGTCTCAAGTGAGGTAAATAATTCTCCTTATAACAAAAATTAATTATTCCATTACCTAGTAAAAATAAATTAATATTTTTTTAATTAATGTAAATAAACGTTAGTTTTAGTTCATAAGGTTTAAGTGCAGGCGTACTCCAATCGTAATAAGTAAATAATATATTTACTAAATATATTCCAGGGTGTCTTTCATTCAATTGTAGACCACCCATTAATTCTTGCTTTTCCTCAAGCCATACCCCTTTTTCAATGTACCAGGCTGAGACTTCCTATGATCCTCAACAACCTGCAAGAGATGTTGGTGCTGTTCTTCATTCTTCGTAATCTTTGTATTGAAGGCCTGGATCAAGGCAATTCCCCTCTCTGCCATGTCATTGATGACTTTTAGTCCTTCAACTATAGTCAAACCAGTCTTGAAATCTTCGTCATCCGGCCAGGTCTCTGGTTCCTTGACAAGAAACCATCATTAATTTTTAGAAGTTCAAAGAGAAGCTTTGATCCTTTCGAGGCAAAGTCCGAGAGCTGCTTTGTTGAAATGGAAGAAACAGCTCAGGTACTGGGGCTCGCTTTGGAGGATCTTCAGCAGCTTCTTTTTCGAGGATTGATCGAGCGATATTCTTTTTCATCGTTGCATTGATACCTTTATCAAAGAGTGCGAGACCAATCAAGTACTCGCTGAGGTACCATAAGTGACGACCGAGGACACTAAGGCAAGATGCTGAGATCTTTTCATCGTGGTACTTTGCTAGGTCTTGAAGAAGCTTCAAATCGTTCGCGGGAGCAGATGAAGGACTGCTGGCCGTGAACCACGCGCTGACATATAACTCCAAGGCAAAAAATACAAATCGCTTTAAGCCAGACATTTCACGAGTTGTAAGTCTGAACTGATGGGAAAGCAGCAAGATTTTTAATGAATAAATTACTTTTGCCATCCAACGTGCTCGGTGAAGTGCTCCAGGTCGCCGAAGCCTAAAGTTAGGTAAATAACCTCCAAGGATTGTAATCGACAACTCCAAGAATTCACGGTAATCATCCCTCGGCTGATGTTTTGTCAGATATAAATTCCAGCAAGCGATCAGTTCTCGATTCTCATTCAGACTCGATGGAAGGTCTGACAGGGTCTTGTACTTATCTTGGCAAATTGTATTCCACTTCTCTTTGAAGCGGGAGAATAGGAGGATATCTGGACCAGATGATGTTCTCATGCATTCCATGTACGCCTTCTCAACGACAAGTTCTAGGATGTGATGGCGACATGCAAGGTATAAGAGTCGGCAGCCGAGTTTCTACTCCAAAATTACGCATGCCCCAGACAAGTAACCAGTATTTGAAGCTGTAGTGCCCCCAGACACCCGGGCCCCGGGGCACTGGCCCCCCATGACCCCCCTCTTGACGGCCCTGTATATATACTCGTATATATATTATCATAGGAAATCAAATTCAGTTCCAAATTTATATAATTTAAACATCAAACTATGCCAATAATTAATGAAACTTTTCTAGAACAATTTCCAATAATAATATAATCAATGTATCAAAATAAAAAATATTACCTTAGATATCTTAAAAGAATTGGGAGAGAACTTCTAAGCGTTGTTTTCAGTCAGGCAGTCGTATGCAAAATGAACTTGAAGCACCAAAAGCTGATCATCCAAAGATTGATACACATCATATTATTTAACGATTTATTTATGAAAATTTTAATTTAATGAAATAAATTAATCGATTTGCATAATATATAGTATGAAATAAAGGAAACAATTCTATTAAATTATATAATACACTTGCATTCTCGAAACATTTTTGTTTTTGAAGCGTTGTCGAAACTCGTTCATTCTTGAAATTTCTTCCGCGCGACAGTTTCATTCATGTGACTCGAGGCACCCCTAAATGCTTTCCGAATTCCATGAGATTTCGTCTATGGTGTTTCCTCATAGGGTGGCAGCATTGGACAAATGGCCGGCAAATGTTTTTGAATTTCAAATTTTATCCCTATAAGAAGTTGTCACCCTATTGGGCAGGCATTGTTGGAGGTATGATGGTTGGGCCATGGAGAGTTCCAGACGGCGTTAAGATGACTGCCAATGCCTACGTTGCCTTCTTAAAGGAAAACCTTCTACCGTGGTTCAAGAAGCAGAGGGTCACATTCAAGAGAACGCTGGTGTTTATGCAGGACAATGCACCCTCACACTCGGCTAAGAAAACTACGGAATATCTGCAGCAATTAGGCTTCTCTGGCTCTCGATTAATGAAGTGTCCAGCGTGTTCCCCCGATCTCAACCCGATTGAAAACATGTGGAGTCTCCTGAAGAGGCGAGTTTATCGAGATGGATGGCAGTTTTCGAGTAAGGATACACTCTGGGAGGCTGTTGTGGATGCTGCTCGTACCATTTCATCAGATGAGATCCTCACCTTGACGAATTCAATGGATGAGCGCCTCAGGAAAGTTCTTTCAAGTGGAGGATCGTACATCCATTATTAACAACCTTATGAGGTCATTTTGATATTATTATGTTCATTATTTCCATATTTATGATGATTTCCTTCTTTGTACATTGAATATCCAATTAAAAAACACTTTAATGTTTGTTTAAATGTGTTTTCATTATACCTGACTATTAATGTGAGACGCTGTATTTCAGCTTAAATTATTTAAATTGTTGCCATATCCATACTTATGAACATAACTCCATAAAATGTACACAGACAACGTTGATACACATGAGCAATATATATTCAGGATCGCACAAGGTTTGATTGCGCAGTTTCTCAGAAATTTCAAAATTTGCAAAGTGGCTAATAATTTGATACCCAGTGTATATATGTATGTATGTATGTATATGTATATATATATATATAGCAAAACCCCGATTAGCATGGTTAATTCATTCTGTGAAAACGCCATGCTATTCGAACATAGTAATACATAGGAAATGCAGTAATTGGTTCCAGGACTTTTTAAAAAGCATTTTTTTTACTGTATTTCAACCTAATATAATAGTAAAGGATAGTCAAAATGTGTTCACTAATCAACAGTTTATTAGAAACGAAACATTATAGTAGGTACTGTACATAAAAAAGAGTGAAAAATATTCTATACAGTACAAATCTACTTCCTTGAAAAATATTTATCTAGGGTCGTTTGAACCGCCTTCTCTTCTTTTTCTTTCTTCTTCTCTGCATGCATCTGCCTGTAGCAGCGAAGACTGTTTTCCAAGTTTCGGCGAACTTGCATGCTTCGCTCTATGTTAGGGTCGATATCCATTATCAGTTGCTTGAACTTTTCGAATTCGTGAAACATCGTATCAAATTCTTTTACAGTCATTTCCTTCATCTGTTGTTCACACTACACACAAACAGAAGGCTTACAATGATACCACATTTAGCATGACGCAATATAGTACGTAATTTGATGTTTAAAAATGTTTAAAAACGTTTGAGAACACAGCAGAAGACAGCGACTTTGCGCGTGACATTTGAAAATATTACTGTGCTAATCGAAGTTTGACCCCGTGTTATTTGGGATTTGGTGTCAATTTATAAACCGTGTTAATTCAAAACCGTGCTAATCGGGGTTTTACTGTATATATATTTATATTAGTGTGTAGCATCCAGGGATGGGGTCAAATACAATTGCCCAAATACAAATATAGATACAAATACACTTTTTTTTATGGCCAAATTCAAATACAGATACAAATATTCGAATTTATAAATCCCCAAATACAAATATAAATACAAATATGAAGCTTCAAATACAATTTTTACTATATTTGCAAATTTCGGACCAATTTCATCCTAAATATAAACGGATAATATTTACTTGACTTCGGCTACCCCTCAAGTAAGACAATACTGGTATAGTACTTATTGTATAAAACTTAACATTGCAATACTTTGGCTCTTATCAAAGTAGACTTCATTTTCACACGAAGGCAAGAAAAGTAACAAATTCCTCTTGTTTATTATTTTTATTAGAGAAAATTATTTCACACTTCTTGATATTTCTGCACTTTTGCATAATTAAAGAAAATAAATTCATATTTCTCAATGTTTGATTTTTACTGTTCATATCAATTTGTAGTTATATGCACAGTTATATTACATTAGTGTATTTGACTGTATTTGAAGCAAATACGGCAAATAAAAGGCTCAAATACAAATTCAAATACAAATATGCAGCTTTTTAAATTCTCAAATACAAATACAAATATCCATTTTTGTGTATTTGTGAATACAAATACGTATTTGACCCCCATCCCTGGTAGCGTCATTGGGCAAAGTGTAATGGATCAAGAGGCACATTTCAGGTTTTGTACAATTGACCTCCCTAAATTCAAAAATTAAAACAAAATTTTTTTGTGACAAGTGCAACAACACCTTTTTCACATGTGAAAATCGTGAAAATTGCTAGTTACCCATAACTTTTGGACACTTGCTTTCCTAGGGTTTGAGCTATCATTTGACCCCTTACAATGTGCTGCTTTTCAGGAAAAATAGAAAAACTTATTTTTGGAATAAACATACCTATACACTGTAGGTAGATAGGTAGGTAGGTAGGTAGACTAGATAGTTTTATTTAGTAAATGATACATTAAAATCATCTTTAGTTTTGAATGATGGCATAAAGTCACAAGATTTAAGTACTGCTCTAATGTAACCATCTCTTGAATCCTTTCCATACACTGCCCCAGACGCTTCAGTTACCATCCTAACACAGCGTTCTACACCTTGGGAGTGACATGGTATCCGGACAACAAGGAGTGGGCTCTTCAGTGATCTTATCGAGTTGTTCAACAAACTGCTTCGTGAGTGGTGGTTCCATTGTGCACTCCTCCACTGGTGGAAGTAAATCTTTCAAATTCTGAGCACTTTGTTTGATCTTTGGCGGCCGAAATTCTCTGACTTGCTGTTGAGCAGGTTTGGGAGCTCGTCGAATGGTCTTGATTACATCGATGGCCAATTTCCGGTTTGCTTGATCTGCATCTGCAAGCATTGCCAGTAGAACATTTTCAGGGTGAGCCCAATATGCATTTCTTTGGATCACAGGCCATGTGACAGTCTTGCTAGCTGGTGGCAGTAATCGTAGCAGCTTGATTTGCTCCAGGAAATGTTTTGGGCCATCTGTGCACCTTGGATGGCACTTGATGCTAAACCACATTGGTCCATAGTGGCACATGACAAACTGTGTGAGTGAATACAGTTCATCACTTGGCTGCGCCATCGCTACATATAGCTGACAAATTCTGCTGGCAGTTGTAACCCATCTTGTATGGGAAATTGGTCCAGGCTTCTCTCGTACAAGATCTTCATTAATGACACCGGTCCTTATCGCTTTCATCATTCTGTAGAGGTAGGCTTGGTCATGACTCAATTCAGTAAGGTCAACATCCAGGAGTGTGGGGCCATCAGCAATACATTGAATTCCTCTAGAGGAAAGTGGCAAACTTTCACATGTGGCCAAAGCTTTGCCAATTGGTCCTTTCCATTGAGTTGCAGATTCTGTTGGGCCGATGAGTTCCTTGCACAAGTGGCGCAGTGGGAGTTCATTTAAATGCAGACTACAGATGAACCAGTGCAAAGGGTAGTGATGTTAAAAAACGTTTTTTTTTTTATGTCCATGTTGTTTTTTTTGTTGTTTTTTGTCATTTTTTGTGTTTTTTTGTTTTTTTTAATAATTAATATAGATATTGCCAATTTAATTATAAGGTATACTTTTGCAATGATATATATTATAAAAATAAATAAATAAATAATAAAATAGGCCATATGGTACCAGTATAGAATGTCCTTTTCAGCCTATTTACAGAAAAAAACTGGCCTCTTTCTTGCACTGAAAGTCTTGTATCTTGAGATCCGTTAAACTTGCGAGAACACTGGCTGGGAGCTGACTGCCCATTGTCCAACCTTTCCAGGACTCTCCCATCCATGCCTCGGATTTTGAATCTCCCACTTAACTATCCTTTAGACCTGCGATGACATATTCCCCCCCCCCCCCCCCCCGAGACCATCCATATATATACATACACATACACCCATATACATATATACTACCAATATATACATAAATATTTATATACACATATTTCTATCTATTATATACCCCATACATACGCATACATCCAGAATTCCAGATACATACGCACGCATACTCACATACAGGGTGAGTCAAAAGTAGCGCCCGATTTCTGTCAGTTGATTGTTTGTTTGCCATTTGTATTACAGTGTACAAGAAGGTAGAAATAAATGAATGACATGTTTATCTAACCATTTATTCAGGGGAAAATTATTACGGAACTGTACCAAGCTGTTTTACTTGCAATTTTCAAAGTGCCCTCCCTCGTGATCGATGCACAATTGCAGCCGAGCAGGCACAGAGTGGCACACACGCCTGCAGAGTTCGATATCAATTTCCTCAAACTTTGCAGTGATTTGAGCCTTCAATTCCTGAATGGTACGAGGCTTTTCACGATAAACAAGGTCTTTCATGAGCCCCCAAAGAAAGAAATCTGGAGGTGTAAGGTCTGGGGAGCGTGCCGGCCACTCGATCGGACCGCGGCGGCCGATCCACTTTCCGGGAAAGTTTTCATCAAGCCACTGACGAAGATGATGTCCATAATGAGGTGGAGCTCCATCTTGCTGGAAATAACAGTCCTGATCTTGTACCCTGGGCCAAAAGAAGGTTTGCAGCATATCCAGGTAAATTTCTGCAGTGACAGATCCCTCAAAGAAAAAGGGTCTAATTATCCCTAATGGAGATATGGCTGCCCAAACTGTCACGCCAGGTAAATTTACCTCCTCAACTGTCACTCTTGGGTTCTCCGCAGCCCAGTAGACACAATTGTGTCTGTTAATTGTGCCGTTAAGCTTAAAACATGCCTCATCTGACCACCAGATGTTGTCTAGCATTGTGTCCTCTTCGTCAAGTTTAGCTAAGAACTCTTCGCAAAATTGAAGACGGCGGTCGTCATCTCCATCATGAAGGGCATGCAGTAAGCGTGGAATGTAAGGTTTCCATTTTTTCTGGTGAAGGATACGGATAACACTTGATTGGCTCACTTCCAACTCTGCAGATAAACGGCGAGTTGACTTTTGCGGACTTTGTTCCAGTCTCCTGATGACTTCTTCAGCCTTAGCTACATTCGTTGCCGTTTTCGGACGACCGGACTTCTTTGCAGTGGCTACCGACCCTGTTGCTTCAAATTTCTCGACAATCAATCGTATGTTTCTTCCCTGGGGTGGGTTAATATCGAATTCCTGTGCCAAATGGCGTGCCGCCATCGTTGGTTGTTCATTACATTTGTAGTAATGTTTCACGGCCGCAATGCGTTGATTCATTGAAAGGTAATTCATGGTTCAATTTGGTGCAAATTCAGTAACTTTCCAAACTCTCAGCAATAACCTGCAAAACAAAAACAAAAATAAACTAAGAAAATTAATAATCTGCAAGACAATTATTAACAACATGACTTCCCAGAAAGAATCTGACAGCCGAAAAAACAGAAATCGGGCGCTACTTTTGACTCACCCTGTATATACCTACACAAACTCATACACCTCTATTTCGCCCTTTCATTACCTCCGAGATCATTTAGCACATACAGTAATATCCATGCAGCCATAAGAAACTGATTAAACACAGACAGAGCAGCAAAGCTAGTATTTATATCCCAAAATGCAAAATTCCAAGAAAGTGAAGTAAAACATGGTGCTACATTGGCTTCGTCAACATCCAAATCTGCAATAAGTACCAGTACCTGTGATATTGAAACTATATGCTCTAATCAATCTAGTGATAATGATTCTTCAATGGAAATAGAATCAGATAATGAAAGTTAAACAGCATTAGGTTAATACAAAGGTTAAAGAAAGAGATGAATATTTTTATTTTTTTTATTTTTCTATTTGGAATATATATATACACACACACTGGTATTCTTGCCAATCACAATTATATATATTGTTTTATACCAGTATTATGTATTTTTTATTATGTATATTATACCATTACCTGTGATATTGAAACTAGCATATATGCTCTACCCAATCTAGTGATGATTCTTCCATGGAAATGAAGGTTAAACAACATTAGGTTAACAAAAAGGTTCAAAAAAAGGTGAATATTTTCCTTTTCTATCTGGAATATATATACTGGTACTCTTGCCAATCACAATTATGTATATTGTTTGAAACGAGGAAGAATGTTTTATGTTCTAGTTAAAAAATATATATACATATAAAAATGAGGGTTTGTTTTTCCTTTCTATTATATACTTTTTGCGTGATTCAATTTTTCTAAAAGATGACTATATATACACTAGGTATAACCGTATAAGCATGGTAGTATAGTAAATTATAGGTAATACTAATATACTTATTAGATTAAAGGAAGAAAAATATGGAATAAGTTTAAAACAATAAAAAACAAAAAAAAACAAAAAAAAACAGACTACCTTCGTTTTAAACAAAAAAAATGACAAAAAAAACAAAAAAAACGACAATAAAAAATGACTCACATCACTAGCAAAGGGCGACCCAGGCGGCACTTAAGCAGGTGTATTGCTCCACTTCTGTGCCCTGTGTTTGTAGCTGTACTGTCGGCTCCCACTGCAATTATCTTGTCTGCAATACCCATTTCTTCAATTGCATTTTGAAGTCCATCCGCAATGACAGTGCCAGTTCCTCGTTCCAGTGTCAGATGGCTTAGATAGAAGGTTCCAGGCTCTCCGACCAGCGCATAGTGGTCCTCAACTTTCTTTGTGCTGTACCATTTGTTCCCCTTTTTCTCTTTGACAAGTGTCATGTCTTTCCACCCATCAAAAAATAAAGCAGTGACTTCCACATTGTGCTAAGTTACTGCTTCCTTCAGATCCCTCAGTACCTTCTGCCGTGCTCTCCATACTTTGTGGTGGTCAATTACACTTATCTGATCATCAGAACTAATGATGCCATAGTCAACCAATGTTGCAATGCTGATAGCAGCAGCAGCCCTGTTCGATACACCATACCAGTCAGCTTCCAAAGCAACAGTGGGAATCGGTGTGATGTTCCTGTCCTCCTGGGCACTATCACACATCCACTCATCACCAACACTTTCACCACTGGAGTCTGCTTCTGCTTGAGCTGATTCGACCACATCTGCAGAGGATGCTACCTCTTGCCATTCCGTTTTTCTTCTATTCTCTTCTTGTCTTTCTTGTATCCAATCCTTGTATCCTGCTCGAACTTCTTGGTTTTTGTGGCCTGCTTGCCTTGCTTCGATGCTTGTGAGCCTCTTTCCATCAATCGGAGCAGCTTGGTCTTCACATTCTTGATTGGCTGTGGAATGTTAGCACGATTCCAAAGGTCAATGAGTGTTTGGCATACCTCTGGAAGAATCTCCCTGTTGCTGGTGTACTTGTTCTCCTTCAAGAGGAAGAAATGCCTTGCAACTTGTCTACAGGTTGGAAGTTCAGACAGAGGAAGCTCTGATAGTGGGGAACCAAAGACAATGTGGCTGGCAGATCCCTGTGTTCTTTGCGTGCTCATTAGGGTGCATCAAATTTCCCATGATTTTTCAAAAAGTTTTATTTCAATCTGTCCCTATGATTACTGTGTTCCAATGCCTGAAATAGCACATATGGCCAAATTTCAAAGATTTATGTGGTCATCTAGGGGGTCCACATCATTGATGCAATATTTAGTATTGGAGTTAAATTGACCAAAAAATTAAACATTTTATATCCCGGTTTCCGTGTTTGCAAAAGTATCAGAACCAGTAAAAATATATTAAATAATCAAAACAGGGATACATTGCATTGATTTCTACATTACTTTCTGACGTCTGACATTACAGTCTGGTTTATACATTATATTATTGATACTATATACATTATTGGTGATACAAGCAAGTCAAAGTCAAAAGAACACTACTTTAATAAAAAATGTTCAAGAGCTGTAAATGAACATGAACAATTAGTTTAGTCTCCAGTTTTTCTCTTTCGAAGATTAGGAAGCTTCTTTCTGTCGGATTCAACAACTTGTAGGACATTTTGGTAATGTTGTTCTGATCTGGCAGCCATGAGGAAATTAGAACTTAGCTTCACCCCGCTCAGCACAATCATTTACGACGTTAACTGCCGAGATGTGTTCTCTGGATGTTTGAAAGGAAGCTAATTCTGGCCAATTTTCGATATTATGAATCAGGAAAGAACTGTCAAGTTCCAGAACAGAGAAAATGTACCATGAATCTTTGTTGATTAAGTCGCCAAGCTTTGTCGTGCTGGAAATGGAGTTTGGAAATTTGGGTTTCCCAAATCCCGTACCAAATCGATGTTGTGGTAAAGATGCCTGATCTTGTGCTGGCTTTACTGCTATAAGTCTCTCAGCCAGATAGCGGCGTTCAGCTTCAGGGACTGCATCATTAAAGAGCGCAAGAGGTACCATCTCAGCAGTCAGGTACCATAGGTGATGCTTGAGAGTTTTTATCGCACTAGATGATATGCTGGGGCTGAGTTTTTCATATCTGAGGATGTCTTGGTAAAGACAGATCATTCCATGGAGCCTCGACCGCGCTTGAACAGGTGATCCACCACCAGCTGTACAGCAAGCAAACAAAGTTGACAAACTCTCGCAGTTTGGGTTGTTGTGCTTCCGTGGTAATGGTTCCAGAGGGAAGAGAGCTGATCTGCTCCTCCAGCAGCACCATCTTAATGGAGTAGAGAAACTTGGCCATCCACCTAGCCTTGTGTACAGCACCAGGACGTCGAAATGAAAACTCTCTACTTGTCCCATCCAAGTAGAGCAAACAAAGATCAGAAAATTCTTTGTAGTCATCACATTGATATTGATGCTTCACAACAGACTGCGCGCATGAAATCGCTCTGGCCCTATAGTCATGGATTATGGTTTGTACATCATCTGAATAAGAGGTACCATCCAAAAAATTAAGTGCCTGATTATTGTTGTGTTGAACTGTGTCTAAATGCTTTCGGAACTGACAGAATATGGTAACTTCTAGTGACATTGGTGGTTCTATTTTCAGATCATTGAAGACTTGTGTAAGGATTACCTCGCCAACGTGATGCCGGCAAGCTGACCACAGTAAAGCTCGACCTATGTCCTGGTGCAGGCTACACAGGCAGCACTCACATGACCAGTGTTACTAGCTGTTGTGTCAAAAGTCATGTTCACTACTGAGTCAACACAATTCCATGATCGGAGAAGCTCCATGGTGAGATTAGCAATGCTTTGACCAGCTGGCTGATCTGTATTTGGCTTGTAGGAAGGCACACCAAGAAGTTTGATGTCATAGGAATTGCCAACTGCTACAGTGAGCCTCTCTTCAGCTTTAGTTTGGTATGACAGAGTTGACATCAGTTTAGAATCCCAGTGAAGAGACAGGAACTGTGGTGGAACCCAGGACTCTTTGACCGATGATGCAAGCTCTTCACCAACCTTACGTCTTGCTCTGTCGGCGGTAGAATATGGGTGTGAAACATTTTTTGTGTCACCTCCTAATTCCTTAATGATGGCTTTGGTAAATGCTGCCTGTTGGGCCAGTGTGATCTTCGTGCGTGTAGACAGGGAAACCATCCTATGGGATTTGAGTATGTCATGACTTATAAAAGCAGTTGTTCCTGAACGAGTTGCTTGGCGAGTTTTTTTGTGTTTTTGGTTTGTAATCCTCTATATCACCCTCTTCATCCTCAATATCACTGTTGCTTTCCTCACTGTTCTCAATCTGAACTTTGCTTGTAGATGCTTGGGCTTTATGAGCTTTAAGCTGTTGTTCTGCTTGCATCATTTCCTTTTCCTGCTTTCTTTGGACTTTTGATGCGAGCTTCTTGTCATGGCTTCCAAATGATGCGACTCTGCCTGATTTCATTGACCGCAAGAACTCCAGATCTTCAGGATCTTTTATGAGTTGCTCAGCATTCCTTGGCCAAAACTGAAATGTTTCTTGTAACTCCTTTTCGATCCCATTAAGCTTCGCAACTGCACCAGGCGAAGAACACCAATCCACTGGAAGTTCCCTAAGTTTTGCATTTTTTGCAGATAGTGCTATAATTTTTTCAACAGCTTTCTTCTCGGTAATCATGGAAATGTTGCCTTTCTGATAAAATGGAATAACTTTTTGCAAGACAAATTTAGCATTGTTCCATTTTGTACGGTTAAACGGTAGACCTTCTTGCTGATGAAACATGTAGCATCGCAACACTTGCTCACATGTTGGCAGCCTAGATCCTGTTATCTCTGCATCTGCATCGCTGATTCCAGCACCAAGACCATAAATGGCAGCAGTTTGACGAGTTTTAACAGCATATTTATCATTTGTGCTACCTGAACTGGCCATAATGCACGACAGGTGTAAAGAGAACACAAAATTTATTAACGTAAACACTTGCACATAAACATTTAACATAAACACACAAAAATCATATTTATCATAAACACTTGCATATCAGATTATACATTGCAGTTCCTTTTAGAATATTCTATAACTTTCCACCACTTCCTAGCACTTTCTAGAGGTTTCTATCACTTTCTAGAGGTACTATCACTTTATAGAAGTTTCTATCACTTTTTAGAAGTATATATATGACCTTTAGAAATATCACTTACATGTTCTTGGGCTGATTTTTGTAGTGAACAAAATCTTTAAACTTCTACTATTTGGATCTCAAATCACAGAATGACTGTGGGGTTGGTGTGCATATAGGAAGTCTGTGTGGACCCCATAAATGGCATTCAAATCCAAAAATAATTCACATAGTAGGTTTTCTTAACCATTGGAACATTTCTAACTTAGGGACAAAGTGAAACTTTGTCATTGGTGATTTTGATGCACCCTAGTGCTCATTGTACCAGCAAAACTCAACCAGTATCACACAAGAACACTGAAACAAAAACAAAAACGTATAAATAAAAAATATATATGATTATGAGTATATATATATATAAGGCTTCGTTTATTGGTAAACAATAAGTTTACCAATATATATATATAAAAATATACTGCACACACACACACACACACATGTATTATGTATATAAATATCCATAGGTGTATATATATACCCTAAAACATATAACAAACTTATAAACAATGTCAAACACAACAAAACAAAGAAATGTGTATAATGTATATATCACAAAACGCACCTTTCATTAGTACCTTGGGGGTTTTTGAACACCCCATCCACAGAAAAAACACTTGTTTCTCTCAAGCGAGCTAGCATAGAACTAAGAAATTCCAGGGGATGACTCACTGAGAATAATTAGAAAGCTGCCAGAAGTACCATGTCAGTCAGTGTTGCCAACTGTAATTAACAAGAATTTTGTATTTTTACATGAGAAAAAGGTGTTCTGCTTGCTGCAGAAATTTTTTTATTTCTTTTCTGAAATCAGCAAGGTTGATTGTACAAAACCTGAAATGTGCCTCCAGATCACTCATGATGCTACACGCTAATATATATATATACCTATATATATATACAGGGTGTTTGAAAACTTTCTGTACAAATTGTAATGGGGGATAGGCAACACCAAGACAAACCCTTTTCGTCTATAAGTGTATGTCTGCTGACGTCACCATTCGGCGCAAGAGGGCGCTGCTGCAATTGGCTAAAAGGTGAAGTGGGCTAGACTCGCGCTTGCCACGGGCATTCTTAAATCGGACGTAGTACGCGTAACATGGAGCGCTTCACGACTGCTGAGATGGCTGACATGCATATGGTGTATGGGGCTGCCAATGCAAACGGAAGAGCTGCTGTGAGGTTGTACCGACAGCGCTTCTCAAACAGATGTGTGCCAAACCACCAAACATTTGCGCATTTGCATCGGCGACTGCGAGAAACTGGAACATTCCATGCAAACATGCATGACACTGGTCGGGAGAAACATGCGCACTCCTGACATGGAAGAAGAAATCCTATGGCAATTTGAGGACAATCCAAGCGCAAGCATGTGAGGTGTTGCACGTATCCTCGATGTGAACCACGACCTGGTCTGGAGTGTTGCACGAGCAGCAACTTGCCATGGACGATACCCGCCCAAACATTGACAGCGAACCATTCTTGATGAGCATGCACCCGTGTAGCATGTGGATTTGCGTGCGCCCACATGTGAGAATTGTGCATGTTAAACACACCCTCACGTGTGAAACAGGCCTCATCTGAGAACAAGACATAAGCCGGAAAATTAGGCTGCACCACTGTCTGCTGCAGAAACCAGCGTGCGAATTCCACACGAAGAGGGTAATCCCGAGGTTGTAATGCCTCAACTCTCTGATGATGAAATGGATGTAACTGCTGCTCGTGCAACACTCCCCAGAGCAGGTCGTGGTTCACACCGAGGATACGTGCAACACCTTGCGTGCTTGTGCTTGGATTGTCCTCAAATCGCCATAGGATTTCTTCTTCCATGTCAGGAGTGCGCACGTTTCTCTCCCAACCAGTGTCATGCATGTTTGCATGGAATGTTCCAGTTTCTCGCAGTCGCCGATGCAAATGCGCAAACGTTTGGTGGTTTGGCACACGTCTGTTTGGGAAGCGCTGTCGGTACAACATCACAGCAGCTCTTCCGTTTCCATTGGCAGCCCCATACACCATATGCATGTCAGCCATCTCAGCAGTCGTGAAGCGCTCCATGTTACGCGTACTACGTCCGATTTAAGAATGCCCGCGGCAAGCGCGAGTCTAGCCCACTTCACCTTTTAGCCAATTGCAGCGGCGCCCTCTCGCGCCGAATGGTGACGTCAGCGGACATACACTTATAGACGAAAAGGGTTTGTCTTGGTGTTGCCTATCCCCCCATTACAATTTGTACAGAAAGTTTTCAAACACCCAGTATATATATATAGGTATATATATATATATATATATATATATATATATATATATATATATATATATATATATATATATATATTTATTTATTTATTAGCGTGTAGCATCATGAGTGATCTGGAGGCACATTTCAGGTTTTGTACAATCAACCTTGCTGATTTCAGAAAAGAAATAAAAAAATTTCTGCAGCAAGCAGAACACCTTTTTCTCATGTAAAAATACAAAATTCTTGTTAATTACAGTTGGCAACACTGACTGACATGGTACTTCTGGCAGCTTTCTAATTATTCTCAGTGAGTCATCCCCTGGAATTTCTTAGTTCTATGCTAGCTCGCTTGAGAGAAACAAAGTTTTCAAACACCCTGTATATATATATTATATATATAATGTAAAATAATGCACTATCACAATGAAGTATAAAGGAAACCACTCTTCAGGAAGACTTAAATTTTTATTTCTTAATACCAATACAGTTTTGGCTCCTCACAAATCCTTGTCAATTGGTAATGACCACATAAACAGAGTCTAACAGAGTTTATATACACCTGGAAGTTAATTATCAGGGATTAATTAGCTGACTGAACCTTCCCAGCCTCTGATAAGAGGACAAATTAGTGACCCCTCTGACCCAGCTTTGACCTGATGGATGTACCTGTGTTGCCTGGGGATGTTTCAAGGGTAATGTTACAAAATTACACTATTGTCCTCCCTATAACAAAAACTTGAAAGGGCTTAAGAAAACTTGTCAGAGAATAGGCACTAATGTGGCATTCAAATATAATATCTGCATAAATGACATGTTAATAAGGAACAAACCTAAGGACGAAAAAGACATGGGTGTGTGTGTATATAACTATATATATATATATTTTTTTTTTTTAAGTTTGGGAAGAACCGATTCGCCTCTATTTAAAAGGGCATATCTCAGCGGAAAAACAAAGAAAAAGTGAGAGGAAAGACAGAGGAAAAAGAAAGGGTGGAGGGGACAGTCGAAGTGGAAAAAGACCAAGGATGACAAGGACTGCAGGGTCGAGCCCCATCATCCTTGGGTGCTAGGGCCGGGAGGGCGCACGTGAAACCTCCAGGAACAAGCACGTACAAACGAGCACAAAGAGCACTCAAGAGCACGAGCTTAGAACCCCCTTGCGGGGATATATATATATATATATATATACCAGACATAGGGTCATTACAAGGTTTATCATTATTATTACCAGAAATTTTTCATCATTATTACAGCATTTTTGTTTCATTATCATTACAAAACCTTCATTATCAGTGTAATGATCATTACAATACTGAATATACTGAATAAGCGCTCCACCAGTGCACTGGAGGCAGGGATGCAAAGATGCTTGGCAGCAAGAACAAATATGTCAGGATACAGATGTGCATTGTCCCTCCACCATGTCAGGGGATTGCAGGGCTGATCAAGGTAGCTGTCCACCTGGCTGACAATAGGGTTCTGAGAAGCTGTAGAGGGAGCTGGAGCAGCCATAAAATTGAACAACTTGCACTGCTTTGGTGCTGGCTGGGACTAGGAATCAGAAGCTGCATATATATTATATATATATATATATATATATATATATATATATATATACACACACACGAGGTGCAATCCAAAAGTTCACGGACTGTACCGCCAAAAAAATGTAGGCTTACCTGAGGTTCTAATTACTGCTGCCCCCTTTGAAGTAGTCCCCTTGGGAGTTGATACAGTGGGCCCAGCAATTTTCCCACTGCTGGAAGCACCCTTGGAACTCCATTTTGGGGATGCTGTTTAGCACCTCGTGTGATTCTGCCTGAATCTCCTCAATGTTGTCAAATCATCACCCCTTCAGCCAGATCTTCATCTTCGGGAACAGGAAGAAGTCACAGGGGGCTAGGTCGGGGGTAGGGGGGATGGGGACCACTGCCATGTTGTGTTTGGCCAAAAACTGCTGCACAGACAGAGTGGTGTGGGCCAGCATGTTGTCTTGATGCAGCAGTCAGTTCTGTGCGTGCCACTTGTCCGGACATTTCCTCCTCACATCCTCCCTCAAACACCTCAGATACAGAAATGACAAATTTGTTACAGTTTACAATACATTTTCAAAAATCCCACCATCAACCTCAATGCACTTTGGGGTCATTCCATGTCAACTCAGCCACAAAATGGCACTTTTTGCACTCACCCCTTTCAATTTTGCTCATACTTGGCACAATAGCAGATATACATGCCAAACTTAAATTCCCAAATTATTAGAGCTGACTGACCTTTGGTTACTGAGATACAAGGTCACAAAGTTGTGACATTTTGACCTTTTTTGCGTTAAATGACTATTTTCAAAACGGTGTAACTAAAAAACTATTAAAGCTAGAGCATTGATTTTGGTCTCATTTTAAAGCTCTTTAGTAGCCCCTTGTTTATTGTCTCTTGTTAAATATCTCTACTGTGAAAAATAAAAAAATCCCTTCAAAAGTTGACCTTTGACCTTGAATAAAAAAAAATACCTTCTCCTAAAAAATTCAATTTTTTTATATTAATACCTTGAGTCATGTACAACAAAATCCCAAGAAGCTGTAAGTGGCTGATAACTAGTTCAATGTATAAAAAATAAATGAAGTTGGCATCATTCTTCAATTTTAGATTTTTTTTGTCAGTTCATTTATTTAAAAGTTCTGTTCTGATATATGTCAGTGAAGACTTAGTTCAAAAACCTTTTTGTGACCTGTGCCAAAAGAAGTCTTTTAAAAGACAACCAAGGTTAAACCCCTCGACAGCCCCAAATCTACTGGAGTAGCGCTGATCCAAAGGCCCAACTAGTATATAAGTACTGTCAACTTTACAGAGTTGACTCCTGACTTCAAGTTAAAGTTAATTTATTTTTACTAAATACATGTATAAAAATTTATTTAATAATTCATTAATTGTTCATTGTTTTCTTTTCAGGATTTTCTTTGTGCTTTTGTGATTTCAGAGTACAAACATGGAACATTTAAAACTGAAACAGAAGTGTGCTGATCCTTTGCTGCGTCACAAAGGTCAGTGTTGAAAGAAGAGTTTGAGAATTGTACCACAGGAACTTGTAAATAAGTTTCCCAATCTGCACTTAACACTACATCACAGACTTTGTAAGCAGTGTAGAGAACATCTTGAGTCCTTGCCTGAGAAAGGAATAGGCACTTTGAATTCAGACATAAGGGTCATTCTTTGTCAGATCAACCAAAAAAAATTGAAATTAACACCCTCATCTCTCATATTTTGCTGAAATTTGGTTTATAGGGAGTTTGTGAGCCCTGAATCCATTTCTGAAATTATAAGGTCAATCCGACCAACAGTTCAAGAGATATGACCTCGGGCAATTTGAGGTCACTCGCGAGGTTACTAACATTTGGCGAGCCATAACTTGGGTAATAATTGTCATAATTATATAAAAGTATATATATTTAGAATCAGAAAATGACAAGGAATCCAAATATGCAAGTTTTAGAACTCTAGGTTGAAAAATAAAAAGTTACACTGTAACCAAAATTTGAGGTCACGATTTGACCTCTGGGGTATCAAATGAGAATTTTTTTTTTAAATGTAAAAAATGAAGGCATAGGCATTGGCTATTAGAATCAGCAAAAAAAGTTTGTTTGTTAGTATTTTTCATGTAACTAACATATAAGTGAACACCATATTCATAAGTTGTGCGTCAATTCTACCTATTTTTTCACACAAGCTCATAATTTGACCTATAGAAATTAAAATTACATTTTTTATAGATATAAAAAACAAAGTCAGAGTTCTTGACTAATAGAAACAATCATAAAAAGTTTGTTTATGTTGGTACTTTTCATGTAACTAACTTATAAGTGAACACCATATTTATAAATTGCTTGTCATTTCAAGGAATTTTTATATCTTAGCTATCAATTTGGCCTCAAGCTCCAAGAATTTAATAAAAATTGTATTTCACTGCTAATCTACACTGGCAATAATAGTTATAATAGTGAAAGGGGAAGACTAAGCTCACATGTAGCCTAAACAAACCTGTTGAAACATGTTGCTACTTGTCTAAGTGCAGAATCAACACAGATAGTTGCAAAATTCCTTGTCTACAGGTTAGTACAGTTCCAGCCAGCACTGTGGGTGGCTGGTGGGTATGGTGTTTTAATGAGCCTCAGAGACTATCAAGGCCTAAAATATTAAGTGTGTATAGCTATATATTTTCTAAAAAATATATTACCTAATTGTAAATCCTATATCTTTACAGATCAAAATACAATGGTTCGGCACTTGAAATACTGCCAGGACCCTATTCAAAAACACAAGAAACGCATAACAATCAATCTAAGAAAAGTGACTGATGTACTTGTTGAAAAATGTGCTGGAAGAGTGAAAAAAGACTCATTGTTGTGTGTGAACTGCTGGACACTGATAATGAAAAACCCCACTATACTTAGTACCACTGAAAACAACGAGTCTGAGCAGGATTCAAATGAATCATCTACTATCAGTGGCTTGAGTAACATCTCTTCAATTCAAGATCTGGACAATGACAGTGATTGCTTGATAAAGGAAAATCCTTCAACTTCAGTTGAACCAGTTCTAGCATTTCTGGACCAAACACCAGTTAAAAAAAGTAAGTAATAAATTAATATAATAACTTATACTTTACTACAAGGTCTGTTTGATCTACTATATAGCCAATTATATAGCATTTAAGGTACTATAATTAATATTTAATTACTAATATTCAGGTGTGTGAAATCTTTTTTTCTGTTCTTTTCAGAAGGGCTGTCATTAAGCCAGAAAAAGCGCAAGGCTCGTGGTAAGCTATCATCTGCTCAGAAACACCTGAAGGAGAGGCTAGAACTCAGTTATGGTGTTCAAATTACCGAGGAGGTAAGTGATACTTCAAAACCTGAAACTAAATCTGAAAAACATCTAGACAAATTAATGAATGAATTGAAACAGTCATTCCTGGAGAGCAAATGTCACCATCACAAACTACAAATATTGACACTCACCATACACAATTGAAAAAAAGCTAGTTTCTTTCAAACTACAACATACATGGTGAAAAGAAGCCGTTCACTTAAATCAGAACATGGAATCCTTCCGAAGATTCCACTAATGAGCAAAGGAAAAGTGATATCTGAAGAACACAAAGATATAGTTAGAAGATTCTATGAGTCAGAAGAGGTTAGTCGTATGTGTCCTGGCCAAAAGGATTGCGTGAAAGTTATCAGTGCTGAAGGTACAATGAAGGTGCAAAAACGATTGGTCCTCGGGAATTTAAGAGAGATGTTTGAACTATATAAAAATGATGAAAAGAATCCCAAAATAGGATTTTCCACATTTGCAAAATTATGGCCATCATATTGTGTGCTTGCCGGTAGTGGTGGGACTCATTCTGTCTGTGTCTGCACATACCATCAAAATCCAAAATTGCAGCTGGCTGCATTGGGAGAAAGAGGTCTTTCATACAAGGATCTTATGGATTAGTGTCTGCAGTACAGAAAGAGAGACTTGCATGATGCAACTTTGCAATGATTGCCCAAGAGAAGAGGGTGTCCTGGATTTTCTTGAGTTACTTGACAGTGTGAAATCAGCTCCAAATGAAATATCTTACAAGCAATGGGTGACTGTTGACCGTTGTACAATGGTTGATAAGGTGGAGCCACTTCATGAATACTTATCATCCCTAAGCATGAAAATATCCCGCATGGTTCGTCATCACTTTGTTGCTCAGCAACAATCACAGTACTTCAAGCAGTTGAAAGAAACACTACCACCTCAGAGCGAGGTAGTTATAGTAGGTGATTTCTCTGAGAATTATTCTTTCATTGTCCAGGATGCTGCCCAAGGGTTTCACTGGGACAATTCACAGTGTACAGTTCACCCTTTTGTCATCTATTATAGATCATCTGCAGACCAGGAACTTAGCCATTTTAGTGTCTGTTTCTTATCTGCATCACTAAAACACAACACTATAATGGTTTACTCATTCATATTGAAGCTTATGACATATGTTAAATTCAGATGCCCACAATTGAAGAAGGTGCACTATTTCTCAGATGGATGTGCTGGCCAATATAAGAACAGATACAACTTCACAAATCTCTGTTACCATGAAGAGGATTTTGGTCTGTCTTGTGAATGGCACTTCTTTGCTACATCCCATGGCAAAAATGCATGTGATGGGATTGGAGGAACAGTGAAAAGAGCTACTGCTCGTGCCAGTTTGCAGAGAACTACAGAGAGGCAAATTCTTACACCAGAACACGTGTTTCAGTTTTGTGAAGAAAACTTGAGCAAGAAGATAAATTTTTTCTTTGTAACTACAGCTGATTTGAAAGATGCAGAAGAACGGTTGGAACATCGATTCAAGGATAGTAGGGCTATTCCTGGAACTCAGAAATATCATAGATTTGTTCCCCTAAACAAGGAAGAACTGATGGTGTATCCCATTTCAAGTGGCATTGGAGAAAAGAAAAGAATAAGGAAAAGTCATTTTACTAATGAACCTGCAATGCTTGGTAACCTAAAATGTGTCAAACCAGGAGAGTATGTTGGCTGCATTTATGACATGCAAGTTTGGTATGGAATTGTGAAGGAATATTGTGAAGAGTTTGATGATTTCACTGTGAACTTTCTACATCCCTCTGGGTCATCAGGATCAAGTGCATATTATTATCCATCAAACAAGGATTCATGTGCAGTGCCAGGACATCATATATTAACTGTAATGAGTTGTCCTACCCTAAGAGGAGGCAGCAGAATTCAATACATTTTTCCACAAAAAGAAATTGATGAGAGCATCGAGCATGCAAAAATTGTATTAGGCTAGCACATGAATCCTCTAAGTAGGTCTTCCCCTTTCACTATTATAACTATTATTGCCAGTGTAGATTAGCAGTGAAATACAATTTTACATTTTTTGCCTTTGTTTTTATATCTATAAAAAAATGTAATTTTAATTTCTATATGTCAAATTATGAGCTTAAGTGTGAAAAAATAGGTAGAATTGACGCACAATTTATGAATATGGTGTTCACTTATATGTTAGTTACATGAAAAATACTAACATAAACAAACTTTTTTTTGCTGATTCTAATAGCCAATGCCTATGCCTTCATTTTTTACATTTAAAAAAAAAATTCTCATTTGATACCCCAGAGGTCAAATCGTGACCTCAAATGTTGGTTACAGTGTAACTTTTTTATTTTTCAACCTAGAGTTCTAAAACTTGCATATTTGGATTCCTTGTCATTTTCTGATTCTAAATATATATACTTTTATATAACTGTGACCATTATTACCCAAGTTATGGGTCGCCAAATGTTAGTGACCTCGCAAGTGACCTCAAATTTCCCGAGGTCATATCTCTTGAACCGTTGGTCGGATTGACCTTATAATTTCAGAAATGGATTCAGGGCCCACAAACTCCCTATAAACCAAATTTCAGCAAAATCTGAGAGATGAGGGTGTTAGGCACTGGTTGATCTGACAGAGAATGATCCATAAATGATGATTCTTCTTGTAGTAGTGAACCACCTGAAGATCTTGAGAAAATTGAAAATGTTGACAATAGTGATGCATCAACTTCAGAGCAAAACCATGAGATGTGTACTTTGAATGCTTCTTTTGTTTCAATTGGTGAATCACCCATAAAAAAGAGAAAGCTTGTAGAGCAAAAGTCATATGGAGCTAAAAAAACTAAGCAAGGTGACAGAGACAGTTAAGAAGAGAATGGAAACAGTTGCAGGAAGAGAGATTTCTGACTCACAATTTAAGGAGCCATCTGGAGATGTAGACTGTTTAGAAATAATAAATCAACAAGGAAAAATTCAAAAATGAAAATACTAAAAGAAGTGATAAAATAAAAATCCTCACTGTATTGCCCAAAAGTTGGAGCATTAGGAAAATTGCTTCAGAATTTAACACAACAAGGCATACAGCATCTATTGCTAAAAAATAGTTGAAGAAAAAGGTGTCCTTTCAGACCCAAATCCAAAGGGTGGGAAAAGAATTAAACAGGATACTGTTGACGCTATTAAAGCATTTTATCTTTCAGAAGACATCAGTAGAACAATGCCAGGAAAGAAAGACTATTGTAGTATCATTGACAATGAAAGAGGAAGGATACATTTGCAAAAGCATCTTTTACTTTGCAATTTAAAAGAAGCCTATCATATTTTCAAAGAAAGAAATCCTTTGGTTAAGGTGGGATTCAGTAAATTTGCAGAATTGTGTCCAAAGCAGTGTGTTATTGCTGGAGCAACAGGAACTCACTCAGTATGTGTCTGTACAATTCATCAGAATGCCAAACTTATGTTTGTAGGAGCTGAATTAGAAAAACTAACTGCAAATGATGACACACCTATTAAGAATGTACGTCATTGTGTTGCCTTTATGGAATGCAATCCTGCCTCACAGAAATGCTGCCTCAGACAATGTGAACAATGTGGAGATCCATCAGATTTAAAAAACAGACTACTGGACATATTTACAAACAACTTCATTGATATCATAAATTTTAAAAAGTGGACCAATACAGATTGGTCAAATCTTGAATCAGTAGAACTGAATACAGATGAATATATTGACCAATTCTGGAACCAACTGAAAGAATACCAGATACATGACTTCAAGACAAAGATGCAAGCAACTTATTACCGTGAAACAAAAATGTCTTTGAAAGATGGTGAGGTCCTTGCTGTGTGTGATTTTGCTGAAAATTACTCCTTTATTCTTCAAGATGAGGTTCAGAGCTTTCACTGGAACAATGAGATGGCCACTCTACATCCATTTGTTATTTACTATAAAAAGGAAGATGAGATTGCTCACCTTAGCTTTGTTATTATTTCAGAGTGTAACATCCGTAACACAGTTGCTGTACATTTGTTTCAAAAGCATCTGATAAAATTCCTAAAAGATAATATCTCATCCATCGGTTCCATCCACAAAATAATTTACTTTTCAGATGGGTGTGCAGGACAGTATAAGAACTGCAAAAACTTTTTGAATCTTTGCCATCACAGAGATGATTTTGGAATTGAGGCAGAATGGAATTTTTTTTGCAACAAGTCATGGAAAGGGACCCTGTGATGGTGTTGGAGGCACAGTTAAGAGATTAGCTGCAAAAGCTAGTCTACAACGACCTTATGATGAACAGATCCTTACTGCAGAACAGTTATATACATTTGCAAGTGAAAATATTGTAAATATAAAATGTCATTTTTCAACCAATAAAGAGCATGAAGGGAAAGCCAACTTCTCCAAGAAAGACACTCAACTGCAAGGACTATTGCTGGTACACAGAAATTACACCATTTACAGCCAGTTTCATTGACTTCTCTTAAGGTTAAACATTATTCATTATCAGATTATTCAAATATTGAGAAAGTTACTGAAAAGGAAGAAGTTGTGACTGAGGAGAAAATACATGGTTTTGTTACTGCTGCATATGATGGCCATTGGTGGGTGGCATATGTGCTGGAAAAGATACCAGAGAATAGAGAAGTAAAAGTCACATTCCTTCATCCTCATGGCCCAAACCCATCATTTGTGTATCCTGGTCGACCAGATGAATTAATCTTACCATATTCAGATATTCTAACACAAGTTGAGGCATCTACTACTAATGGACGAACATACAGGATTTGCAAAGAAGTTACTTTGAAGGCATCCAAAGCTTTGGCAGATCTACAGCACAGAAAGGTAAGAATTCAAAATTAAAATGGTCATGTAACTATATATACACTGCATACATTTTAAGTTGTGATAAATGGAAATCAATGAGCACTATACCCATACATATTGTATGTACATTTTAATATGTTACTTGTATTTGTTAATTAGGTAGCTATCTAGGTATACATTAAAAATTGTTTTCTCTTCTAGAAATCACAATAAATTGGGTGGCCCACAAGAATCTTGTCAACTACTGAAAACCATCACATACATGCACAACATACGGGTGAGGTGGGTAAAGAACAAATATTTAAAAATAAGCATTTGCTTGTTTGTAGAAGGCTGCAGATAGTATGTAGATATGGGTTGTATTTGTAAGAGATTGAGCTGACCTTAGACAAAAATGGTTATTGACATACAAGGTCACAAAGTCATGACTTTGACAATTTTTGTATAAAATGACTTTTTTCAAAATGTTGCTTGAATTCATTATTTTTTATACATTGAACTAGTTATCAGCCACTTACAGCTTCTTGGGATTTTGTTGTACATGACAAGGTATTAATGTAAAAAAATTGAATTTTTTAGGAGAAGGTATTTTCTTTTTATTCAAGGTCAAAGGTCAACTTTTGAAGGGATTTTTTAATTTTTCACAGTAGATATATTTAACAAGAGACAATAAACAAGGGGCTACTAAAGAGCTTTAAAATGAGACCAAAATCAATGCTCTAGCTTTAATAGTTTTTTAGTTACACTGTTTTGAAAATAGTCATTTAACGCAAAAAAGGTCAAAATGTCACAACTTTGTGACCTTGTATCTCAGTAACCAAAGGTCAGTCAGCTCTAATAATTTGGGAATTTAAGTTTGGCATGTATATCTGCTATTGTGCCAAGTATGAGCAAAATTGAAAGGGGTGAGTATTTTAGGTGGCTGACTTGACATGGAATGACCCTTTGCAACTCTTGTGCGAAGATCACATGTTGTTCGTCTGAGTTGATAATGACATTCCTTTATGCGGGCAGCAGCATCCAAAATGCATGAGAGCAATTTGTCTCATGTATCCACCTTTCTTTTGTAAACTTGACTCTTCATCTGTATCTGATACCATTCAAAATGCCAATGTTTAAACATTAAATGTTAGAAATAGTAATTGGTTTCTCTTTCTTGATTACCATTAACAATGCTTTTGTATTTGTAGATTCAAACAGCTCTATCTCCATAACCATTCAGAATTAGACACATGTTGATATGAACTTTTTTTCTCACAATGACTGATACTATCACCAGGGCCATTTCTAGCCATTAGGGGCCCTATGCAGTATGCAGTATACCTATTTGAGGCCCCACCCCTCCATCCACCAACTCATGCCTTACTACATCACCTCAGCACACACATACAAAAAAATTGCTGTTAATGAATAAAAAACAATTATGAAACAATTTTAATGAAACATTTATGTCAAAAACAACAAATATGTACTTTCAGAAGACAAACAGAAAAAATACTCCATGAAATTCCTGAAAATTAGCTTATACATTATTTAGAATAAATGACACAGAACTATGTATAAAAAAATAATGCAATTATCAACTACCAAACAATTACTAACTCTACGATACAATCGTGTAATAGCTAACAGTTATACAGAACAGTTTGTATCTTCAAAATTTTTGCCTCCTAGATTTTTTTCTGGGCAAAATCATCAATATCATCATCATATGAAATCTCCCTGCCAACGTCCTAGTTGATGCTTATGATGCCAAGGCCACTGAGGCGATCCTGCCCCATTGATGATCTGAGGTAGTTCTTCATTAGCTTCATCTTAGAGAAGCTCCTCTCGGCTGATGCTACTGTCACAGGTAGAGTGCAGGCAATTCTTAGTGCAACCCAGAGATTGGGGTATAGTTCCTCCAGTTGCTTCTGATGAATGAAGGAGAGAAGCTCCAATGCAGTCATGTTGTGTGAAAGTAAAGTCAGCAAGTTTTTAATTTTGAGGGCCAATTCTCTTCCATCAATGTCAGAGTCAGCTCCAGAGCTTAGTATCTTAGAAAGCTTTTCACACTTGCAGGACAAGTCTTCCTTATTCATTGTGGTGAAGTTTAGGAGAACCCCAATTATGTCCCTCACATCATCTGATGTTTGAATCTCTCATTTATTGACCCAATGGCACAATCCACCACCACATTGAAAAATTTGACTTCCAGATTTTGCTAAAATACTCTTTCTTCTCTTGTTTGATAACACTGCCCAACACCAATTTTGCTGATTTAATTCTAACACCTGTTTTTAGGTAACTTTGGTGTGCTGATTTCAAAAATCACCTTAGTTTTTGCCTATCACGTCAGGTTTTCAAGCAATCAAATATGGATATTTTGGAGATATCGCATTTTGGCAGGGTTATGCCCAACTTTTTTTCTTTTCAAAAAATAAGTTTTTACATACTCAGAATCAGCATAGAAAAGTAAACAATTGTGCAGGGAGTGAACTTTAATATACAATGGTAATATTGACACAAAGTGATTAAAAGTGTTTAAATAAGCAAAAAATGAATCCATATTAAAGCAAGCACGGGACCAGTTTTCTTAACATTGTCTTTTTCTTGTTTTCTTACTTTTCAGTGCTGATAAATTTTCTCTTATAGGACTTCCTAGAATGAGAGATGTCAAGACAATCTCTTTGCAGGCTCCAGCAGTAGTCAGCCATCATATGGGTATCCCATCTTCCTTGGTATCATTCTTCCATCACTTTGATATCTTGGTGGAACCTTTCACCTTGCTCTTCACTAACATCACCAAGATTTTCTGGAAATTTATCCAGATGACTGTTGAGATAGTGAACTTTAATGCTCATGTTGCAACCCAACTGCTGAAAGTTTACAAGTAAATCCTTTACAAGATCTTTATAATTTTCAGACTTTTTGTTTCCTAGGAAGTTCTTAACTACTGCCACAAAAGCATTCCAAGTGCTTGCCTCCGTTTCAGTCATTGAGTTACTGAACTGCGGATCTTTCATCAGTTTTCTTATCTGGGGACCATCGAATATACCAGCTTTAAGCTTCTCATCACTAAGACCTGGAAAGGCTGCACATATGTAATTAAAGCAATCATCATCTTTATTCAAAACTTTTACAAACTGCTTCATAAGCCCAAGTTTGATGTGGATTGTGGAGTGGTGGAAAAATGATTTTAATATGTTGTACATGACCTTTAGATTTAATGCACAGATTTGCGTATTCCACAGATAAAATTTTAACAGCAAAACAGCTGTTAACAGGTCTCAAAAATCATCAATTTTGATAAGCGCCCTTCATGGATCACCCAAAATAGGCATATTGCATTGCACGAAAACCTGATGTGATGGACAAAATCTAAGGTGATTTTTTTAAATCAACACATCAATATTATCCAGAAACAGGTCTTAGAATTAAATCAGCATCAAAAAATTTTTTTTTTGTTGGGCAGTGTAATTGATCTGTGTGAACAGAATTTGTGGTGGTGTGATCCATTAAATTTCACATTTCAAAATATTATAAATATTAGAGAGACTACCTTACTCTACACGATTCCTGAGCACTTGCCTAGCTTGATGGTCTACCTAACCTAGTTGCCTGAACTGTAATCATGAGAATATACAAGTGGCACATCTCACCTGTGCTACTGGAAAACTTCTCTATTTTCTTCTTTTTCCATTTTTCAGCTCCTGATGGATAATGTCATTTCATTTTCCCAAGATGCATGAAGTCATAGCTAGTTAACCACAACTAATCTGCTAAATAATAATAATCATGATGATAATAATGATGATTGATATAATTGTAACGTTAATCAAATACATTCAAATAATCAGACCATTTAGGTTTTAACCAACAAAATTCACATTATCTGAAAAAGATGAGAAAAGAATTAATAAACTTGAAAACATAATGAAAATATTCCTAGGTTTTAAAGTGTAACAAAATCTCTTAATAATTAGTAAATTATTGAAATAATGTTTTACAATACTAGAAAAATTAAGCATTTAGGAAAGTATAGGGTGTCCATAAATGATTACCCTGATTAAAGCATGCTATAACTTTTAAATAAACACTCGTATTCAAACAGTTTTAATCATATAAGTAGATAAACACAATGTTTTGATACATAGTTAATGAACTTAATAAGCTTCCACATGTGCACCCCTAGTGGCACATAAAATGTCTAAATGGTATTCACACTCACGCCACACATTTTCCAACATTTGTGGGTTAACTGTTGCAATTGCATCCATAATGCATTCTTGCAATGTCCTGATATCTGGAACAACTGTTGCACAAACCAAATCTTTAACATGACCCCAGAGAAAGAAATCCAGCGGGGTAATGTCTGGTGATCTTGGGGGCCATGGGATTGGCCTGTCCCTGCCAATCCATCAATTTGGAAATGTTGCATCGAGAGTTTCACGAACAACATGCACCCAATGAGGGGGGGCACCCCCATCTTGTTGGAAGATGACAGTTGGCTGCCTGTCCCGTGACTGTGTGAAAGCAGTTTGAATGTTTTCCACCATCCCATCGGAAACTGATGGTCTACCACTGCTCTTTCCCTTTTCCACATTTCCAGTTTCCAAGAATTTTTTCATCCATGACTTAATTAACTTCACATCAGGTGGATTCTTTCCATACTTTGTTCTGAACCTTCGCTGAACACTGACAGGAGATTTTGTTTCTGCAAGCCACGCAACACATTGTGCCTTCTCTGTCACAGACGCCATCTTAACTGAACAGCTACTACAGCGCTCCTCGCGGTGAATGCGGTAGATGAAACACACTGGCACAGAAACTCTACGCGTGTACGAGATCACCTGTGAAAAGAAAACGGATGTAAGATTCATCATTAAAACATGAGAGCATACTGTTTTCAGGGTAAACATTTATGGACACCCTGTATAAGCATGTAGTAAGAATAAAGTTAAATAATATAGAAATAAGATCTCACAATAGTTATTTACACATAATAACCAAAACGTTTCATTTGGTTGTCCATTTTATCACATTTGTCTCACAAACTTTAATATGACAATAATAATAATAACAACTTCAGCTATATTCCTATTCTTGCCCACTAAGCTATGACCTGGGAGCCTGTCTAGGGGCCCTCTAGTAGCAGCAGGGCCCTAAGCAGCCGCTTAGTCTGCTTATGCCAGGAAACAGCCCTGACTATCACCTCCCAAAGTATTGACCTTTCCTCCTGAAAAACCCTGTATATATATATATATATATATATAATATATATATATATATATATATATATATATATTACAGTGCCCGCGAAAAGTATCCGATCACTCAAGAAAATACAATATTTTCCCTTGATATTCAGAGACACGTAATTCACTTTCTATTTGTTCTAGCGACATCTGGTAACTTTGAGGTTGCTCGCTGATATGAGAGCTATCCAACGCATTCTCAAATTAGTGTTCTGGTAGCCTTCGTTGCGGGTGGCTGTGTCTCAAATTTGTCAGATTTCACTGTTTGTGTAAATTTCTTGATATTTTTTTTTTTTTTACAGAAAGTGGTGTAAATAAAATTTATATATAATGTGTGCTGAAAACAACTTAAGAGTGATTGTCGAGGTGCTATTGTTGCTTTGCATGCATGTGGGAAATCACAGAGACAGATAGCTAAGGAATTAAACATATCCCAAAGTACCGTTAATTTATGGGTTTCACGGGCTAAGAACAATGGTGGCCTAACCACGCCAGTCCCTAAAAAACGATCTGGCAGACCGAGAAAAACAAATTCGCGAACAGACAAACTTATGAAACGTTTAGTATTGAAAAACCCAACAATAACTGCGAAAGAAATAAAATTTAATATGAATAATTTGTTATCTGGTGTTTCTGAACGAACTATCCAGGAGCGGCTCCAAAAAGAACTCGGATTACCATCTCGCCATGCTGCTAAGAAACCGTTCATTAATGAAAAAATGCGTAAAAAACGTGTCGCATTTTGTAAAAAATACATTCATTGGACTGTTGATGACTGGAAGAAGGTTTTATTTAGCGATGAGTCGACATTTTTGACATTCAGAAGTTGTCCAAAAAAGGTTCGCCGGCCTATTGGCTCAAATAGGATGGACCCTAAATACATCCTAAAGACAATGAAACACCCTCCAAGTGTGATGGTTTGGGGTTGTTTCGGTTACTATGGGCGTGGAAACTTATATTTTCTTCCGAAGAACACAACTATGAATGGTGCACGGTATTTAGCAATGCTACAGGATAAACTTCCAATGGCAATGGCAATCCAAAGGACAAAAACATACATGCATGATGGTGCACCATGTCACAGGGCCAAAATAGTGACAAAATGGATTACTGACAATAAATTTGATATTTTGGATTGGCCTGGTAATAGTCCAGATCTCAATCCGATAGAAAATCTGTGGCTAATAATAAAAAATAAGGTTGAATGCCACGACACTGGCTCAGTCGAAAAATTACAAGAGGCCATCAAAAAGGTATGGTGCAAGGAAATATCAGTGGAAGTTTGTCAAAACTTGATTAAATCCATGCCAAAACGTCTAGAACAAGTCATCCAAACCAAAGGACAGATGACAAAATACTAATATAAGGTTAGTATACATTTAAACATTGTTTTTTATGTAAAAAATACAAATTTCAAGGGTGATCGGATACTTTTCGCGGGCACTGTATATATATATATATTAGTGTCCCAATTTTTTTGTTCCTGAAGTTTGTCATGCACACACCCCTAATTTCTTCCACTCGTGAAACATGCCAGCAAGATGAATTTCATTCGTGTTCTTTAATTTTAAGGGTCCCCTCAAACCATGTGTTACTATTGCTGAACGGCTACTCTCTACCTTATACTAATTGTAGCATATTTCTTTTCAGGTTATGGATACAAGAAAGCAGGAGACTGTGTGGTTGGTAGGGGTGTTGCGAAATGAACCCCTGGAAACGCTGTGTCAACTCCCGACAGTGGGAGATGTTCTTCGACATCTGTTGTTCTTCACTCGGAAGAAAAAAACGTCCACGACGGAAGCTGCCAATGTGGTAGCTGATGAGGTTATGACGGTGTGGGCTCGGGCATCTATTCCGACCTCCCACAAGCCCAAGTGCGTCGAGAGGATCAAGGCCCTCTCCACGGACTACGAGAAGGTTGCCAGAAATCAAAACTGTGGGGGAGAGAAGCAACTGGAGCGGGAAAAGGGATTCCAAGCCAACCTGAATACACTGTTCGAAACAGCTCATGCCAATGCCATGAAACTCATCAAAGTCCCCGAAGATCGAGACTTTCTGAATGACCAGCGAACTGTGCGGAAGATGTACATTGGAGGAGAGGACCTGGAGTTTGCTCACAGGGCAGCGGAGCGGAAGAAACGCGAAGCAGCTGAAGAGAAGAGGAAGAAGAAAAGCCGCGAAGAGATGGACTCGCTGCAAGCAAAAGTAACGGTGAAAAGTGGGTCTTCTTCTTCTTCGGAGTCCATGGCCGAAGCATCCAATGATGATGTCCAATATTCCTCTCCTGGTCCTTCAGCTCCTCGATCTGCTCCCAAGGACGGCCAAGTGTCGGCAAGGAGGATCATCCAATATCCCAATTTTGCTGCAGCCCTGGATTGAACTGGAACCTCAGTACGCCAAGCGATGCACATTGTGGCTCCAGCACTCGCTGCCGCGGGAGTTGAGTTATCCTCGGTCACCTTGTCCAAATCAAGTCTTCACCATTCACGGCAGAAGTCCAGGAAGAACTTGGCAGCCGGAATCAAGACTGAGTTCAATCCTGATACGCCACTTGTCATCCACTTTGATGGCAAACTCCTCCCTGATTCGGATGGAGGGAAATCGGATTGCATACCAGTGCTGGTCAATGGGAAGAATCTTGAGAAGTTGTTGGCAATCCCAAAAATCCCTGACAGCACGGGACAGCGGATGGCTGGAGCTGTTCTGAAGGTGCTGGACGATTGGCCGCAAGTTCAACCATGGATTGCCAGTCTCTGCTTCGACACAACAGCGGCGAATACTGGTATTCACAGCGGTGCTTGTACGATTATCCAGGACCAAATGGACCGCCGCGTTCTTTTCCTGGCTTGCAGACACCACATGATGGAATTGGTAATCACCTCAGTCTTTGACCTGTTCTTCAGGTCTTCTGGCCACGAAATTGCGCTGTTCGCTCGCTTCAAATCCCAATGGGAGTTCATCGACCAGAAGCAGGCTTCTCCATTCAATGGCGATGGCCCAAGCAACATCCTTTTGGAATGGGTGGCATTGAAAAAAGAGCAGATTGTCCACTTCATTGAAGACCAGCTTGAAGTTGGCCACCCAAGAGGCGATTACCGGGAGTTCCTGATCCTCGCTCTGGTCTTCCTCGATGGTCATGGCAAACAAGATCTCCGGTACAATCGTCCTGGAGCATACCACCTGGCCAGGTGGATGGCCAAAGGCATTTACTGTCTTAAGATGTTCATCTTCTGAAGCCAATTCCACCTGACCGCTCATGAGGTCCGGTCACTATGCAGGATAAACGTCTTTGCCGTCACCATCTACCTCCAGAGGTGGTTCGAGGCTCCATTGATGGTGGACGCGCCCATCAATGACCTAGAGCGGTACAAGGCGGTGGATCATGATGTAGGTACCGCCGCTGGGTAATATCGAGGTGACTGATTTAGAAAAGGACTTGGGTGTGCTAATTAGCAGCGACCTTAAGTTTACGAAACAGTGTGTAGAGATGGAAAAGAAAGCCCAGAAACTATTGGGTTATATCAGGAGGCAATTTCAGTTTCGGAACAAGGAGATTGTGCTCTCACTGTACAATTCCCTTGTTCGGCCGTACCTGGAGTATGCTGTGCAGTTCTGGTCGCCCACCCTCAGGAAAGATATTGAGAGGCTGGAGCGAGTGCAGGCGAGGGCCACAAAGTTGATCCCTTCCGTTAGGCATTTGGGCTACAATCGACGGTTACGCCCCTGAACTTGTTTTCGCTTGAAACTCGGAGGCTGCGCGGTCAACTGATCGAGGTTTTCAAGCTCTTACGAGGGTTCAACGATGTCGATTTTAGAAGTATGTTTAGTTTAAATGATAACCCAACTCGCAACAATGGTTGGAAGTTGGATTTGAAACGGTTTAGGACTAGTGTGTGTGGGAATTACGTTACGTATAAGATCTGTGACACATGGAACAGGTTACCTTCGGAAGTTGTGAACAGTTCCTCTGTGGATCAGTTCAAGAAAAGGTTAGACGAAATCTTGCACACTATTTGAGTGTGTAAAGACATTTAGGACCTCAGTCTGCGGAAATTTCTTTTCCTGTAAAATAGCTGATATCTGGAACCAACTTCCCTCAGAGGATGTTTCCAGTCAAAGTGTAAATCTGTTTAAAAATAGGCTAGACAAAGTACAGACACACTCATAGTTTAAGATTAAAACCTCAGAAAACTCTGCAGGAGTTCGCTTGCCCGGTGTCTCTGTGAGCAAGCTAAATATAGAGCTATTTATATATTCTCCACTTTCCTGTAAAATTTCCTTGGCTACTTTTCCAGGGTCAAGGTATTTTCTTCAACCTTTTTCCGTACCTGCCTCTGGCAGGGAGGGAGCGGAGGGTGGGGAGAGAGCCTTCTACTTTTCTATCCAGTTTTCTACTACTGCTAGCATAGTTTGAAAGACAAAATTTTCCCTGGCACCCGTTGCCATTGGTACCTCCTCGGTATGGGCCGCAAGGCCTTTTGAGGTACTTCTTTTCCTTGTAACTCCTTGTAACTCCAAAACCACCGATGCAGAGAAGACGGCCATGCTCCAAAACCTGCACAAGAAGACCGAAAACCCAAAAGATCTGCGTCGGCTGGAAGGAAAGAGTGTCTTGACCGTGAGACAGTCGGATTTGAGCACCTTGGTCACGAAAAGGACTCAAAACCTTTTTCATTGCCTGAAGCTGCTGGTTCCAAAAACCCCCAAAGATCTCGAAGGATGTGCACCATCGTTGAAGTCTGTGAACGACGTGGCAGAACGGGTGGTGAAACTGGCGGAAGATTTCAATGAGGTCCTGACAAAAAATGAGGAGGAACGGCAGCTCATGTACCAAGTCATTGAATACCACCGCCAGCAGTTCCCCTCAGCAGACAAAAAGATCCTCTGTCCCCCTAAATGAAATGTCCCATTAGGAAGAATTTCCATTTCCTTTAATTTAGTCATTAGAAAGAATTTACATTTCATTCTTCCATTCTAGAATGATTAATGCTGAGCATTTACATTTGTTCATATAGGGTCAAATAAACAAGGTCAATGAGGGGACCCTTCCCCTCCTAATAGGCCAATGAAATTTCGCCCATTTTTTCCTTTCTTCAAGTGTAATTAATTAAGGGGTGTGCGATTGACTCTTGCAAATTTTTATTTTCACATGTGAGGCTGGGACACCCTAAATTTATATATATATATATATATATATATATATATATATATATATATTATATGCACTAGAATCACAAAATAACACGTGACCTTATTAATAAGCAAACAACCACAAGGAAAAGGAAACACAAAGTCCGAGCGCTTTCGTGATATATTCACATTATCAACAAGAAGAACAGAAAATAGACGGAGATTACAAAGTATTTGAGTTAAATAGACAAGCAAAAAATTCACAATTGGCACCTCAAATTAAAGGCCTTAAAGCCCTCTAAAGATTTGTTTCCCCAAATTGATAACATAATCTGTAGGCAGCTAAATAACTGAATAAAAAATATATACTGTATAGATGAAATTAGACAAAAAGAAAACCAATACAGAGAACAAAAATTATTATAATGGTTATTAACATTTAATTAAAACAGGCAATTAATAGGCAAGAATTTAATGAAAAACAAATAGATGACCTAGTGTTTCTTTCGGAAGAATTGGTTAAGCATAATTTGCCTTTACCTGTGGCCACAATTATAGAATTAATTAAGCTGTGCATAGTAGACTCAAAATTTGTGTTCAATAATGAATATTTTAGACAGAAATTTGGTATGGCGATGGGAAACCCCCTCTCCCCCATTTTGAGTAATTTATATATGGAGTTTTTTGAAAGTAAGTTATTAAGGAAGATTCTGCCAAATTATGTCACATGGTTTAGATATGTAGATGATGTTCTCTGTCTTTGGCCAGTGACTTTAAATCTCAATGAATTCCTACCCAAACTTAATAATTTAATTCCCTCTATCAATTTTACAGTTGAAATAGAAAAAGATTCTTCGATCCCTTTTTTAGATGTTTTAATATATAGGTCTGGAAAAAAGTTTAAGTACAATGTTTACAGAAAACCCACTAATAATTGTTCCTATATACATTATTATTCTGATCACCACATTAATGTAAAACGATCCGCTCTTTCTACTTTGTTTCTAAGAGGCCTACGAATTTGTAGCCCTGAGTTTATTGACGATGAAATTAGTATAATATACAAAATTGCTTTTGATTTAAAATACCCAAAGAACTGCATAGATAAGTCCTTAAAAATGGCAAAGAAAACCTTCTACGAAGTAAAGGATAAGATTCCTTATAACACAAAAAATGTTTTAGTGTTACCATTCAGAGAAAATTTCCTCGAGCTTCCGAACCTGCTGAGGACTTTTAACGTAAATATTGCGTTCAAAAATTTGGATGTCATTAAGAATTCATTGATTAAGAACTCCCCTTTAAGTGAACATGGGTGTGTATATAAAATCCCTTGCACAATATGTAATAAATTTTACATTGGCCAAACTGGTAAGACTCTTGAGTTACGTATTAAACAGCATCAATACAGTATAAGAAGTGGTCAGGAATCTAACGCCATTTTCATTCACGTAAGAGATTCTAATCATCCCATTGATTGGAAAAATGCTTCTAAATTAAGGTTTAGTAAATCTATTGTTAGCAGAAATATATTGGAATCAAGTGTGATCAAGAATAATGCGGATTTGGTCTTTAATATTAGCCCTGGGTTGTACAAATTAGATTCGTATATTGTCAGTAAGTTGGCGATGGGCCTACTGTTTTCTTAATTGCATTTTTTGCCTCTTAATGGTTTGCCCTGGTTAAATAAATAAATATTATTGTAAGAACTGTTAACATTCTTATGTGTCTAGTTTAATTGTAATATTTCTTTCGTGTATAATCTTTGGTTGCTGGGTGGTTTATTGGATATTTGAAGTGGGTTGCTGTTGGGATAACTATTTTTTCCAGATTGTTTGTTGAAATTTTGTAATAATTCTGTAAGACGATGGCAACTTTCCCTTTGTTTTCATTAATTTCGGGCCTTGTAATTTTTCCTATTTCAATTAAATATTAGTGTTAATAACCATTATAATAATTATTATTTTTTTTATTTTTTTATTTTTTTTTTTTCTGGTGTTTTGTCTAATTTCATCTGTATAGTAATTAATCAGCCTACAGATTATGTTTTCTATTTGTTATCTACGTCATCTATTTGTTTTTCATTAAATTCTTGCCTATTAATTGCCTGTTTTAATTAAATGTTAATAACCATTATAATAATTTTTGTTCTCTGTATTGGTTTTCTTTTTGTCTAATTTCATCTATACAGTATATATTTTTTATTCAGTTATTTAGCTGCCTACAGATTATGTTATCAATTTGGGGAAACAAATCTTTAGAGGGCTTTAAGGCCTTTAATTTGAGGTGCCAATTGTGAATTTTTTGCTTGTCTATTTAACTCAAATACTTTGTAATCTCCGTCTATTTTCTGTTCTTCCTTGATAATGTGAATATATCACGAAAGCGCTCGGACTTTGTGTTTCCTTTTCCTTGTGGTTGTTTGCTTATATATATATATATATATATATATATATATATATATATATATATATTTATTTGAAATTACACTGTAATGAAAATGTTATGATGTGTAATGATTCATTACAGACCTTTCATTACCATTATCACCTCGAAATTTCTTTCATTATCATTACATTACAAGAGATTTGTAATTAATTAAAATTAATTACCATTACAATGATAATGACCCCATGTCTGTATATTACCATGTAAAGAATGTCTTAATAATGTATACATGGGAGAAATGGGAAGAGACCTCAGTAAGAGAATTTATGAACACGAGAGATGTGAGGGTGGGGAATGAAAAAAGTGCAAAGGTGGCAAAGGAGAGAGGCTGACCATGCTTGGCTGTTCAAATGCTGCAGGGACACACAAATACAAATTACTTGTCATTGGTAAAAGCTGGCATCCTTGTTTTTTTTTATTGGGGTAAAGATATTTCCCATTATTTACCATGCAAATAAACGAGTCTGGATAACCTCACAGATAACCAGAGACTGGTTTGAGAACCACTTTGTGCCAGAGGCTCAGGCACACTAAGTCTGTGGGGCTTGATGACAATTGTAAGAATCTTAATTTTGGATAACTGTTCTGCTCACCCTGAAGCAGAACTTTTGGTGAAAGATAATGTTTTTGATGTTTTTCTACCCCCACTTGTACAGCCCTAATACAGCTGATAGATCAAGGGATTCTATGCTATATGAAGTGCCATTATACAACTGAATTTATGAAGCATTTGCTAAATGCTTGCAATAATGGTATGGGGGTTTGATGCCTTCAGGAAAGAATTCGATGTTCAGGATGCTATTTGAGCTCTTGCTCATGTTTGGGACAGTGTAACTCCTGCCACTTTGAAAAACATGTGGCACAACTTGTGGCCAGCCAGTATGTTTGATAAAAGTTAATCAAACCTGATTTCAATGGTTTCTATGTTTTGAATGAAAAGAAACTCATGTCAGATTTGTTGGATTATGCTAAAGACATGACAAGTAATGTTGACACGGAATTACCGGAAAGTGACCTTGAACAATGGATGGATGTGGACAATGATACATCAGTTGTTCACCAACTAACCAATGGAGAGATCATGGATGTGGTTTTGAACCCCATGCATGATAAAAATAGTGACAATGATGATGGTGGTAGGCTACTGGAGAAAAAAATTTATAGATAGCTACTATCTTAACTTAGTTAGACTAGTTGCTAACTGGGAATCATATTAGGATTTAGGCAAGGAGAGGTTCAAACATTTTACATAAAACCTTCTATTACCTTTCAGGACCCTGCAACCAGTGCTCACGCAAATACAATTAAAAGATGGTACAATATCTCATTCCACCATAAGAAATTAAGAAGTAAACATCAGTAAAGCAGGGTGAATCTTATGCCTGGTTAAGTGGTTAGGTTAGGTTAGTGCAGTGGAATGAATTTTATGCTTGGGTTAGGCAAGTAAAGAGGGGGAGGGGCGACGAATCTTGTGTCTGGGTTAGATGTATGGTGAATGAAAATTTTAGTTATGAGATACAAGGAAACTGGTTAAAAGATGTTAGTCAAGAAAAAGATCTTGGCATTATAATAGTGATAAAGTTTTCTAAGCAGTGTTTTGAGGTTAGGAATAAAATTAATAAAATACTTGGTATTATTAAGAGGAATGCTAGTTACAAAAGTCGAAACGTGAGTAAGTCATCTACAGACAGAGCTGGGCAATAAATACATTGAATGTATTTAAATACTAAATACTAAATACATGGGAGAAATATATTTAAATACTAAATACTAAATACATTTTACGAATGTATTTAGATACTAAATACAAAATACATCAATTGTATTTAAATACATTTGTAAATACATTTTACATACATACAAATTTTAACATATGCATTCACTAATTCACTAAGCCATGACGTGCACACGATAAAGAAATCAACCGCTTTCGACTAAGAGTGGCACACAACTGATTGAACTGACACGTTGAAACATGAACCATGCTGTACTATACTGTCGACGCGTCGTACTGTGCTAGTACAGAACGTGTATTAAACTAGTAAAAGTATTTACATTTTTATATTTTGAGTATTTAAATACATTGTATTTAAATACTCATTAAAGTATTTAAATACTATATTTAAATACATGAAAAACAATGTATTTATAAATACAGTTCTAAATACACAAATGTATTTAAATACGTATTTAAATACAAATGTATTTAAATACTGCCCAGCTCTGTCTACAGATTATATAATTCTATGTCAGATCTCAGCAGTGGCGGCTCGTCAGTAGGCACTGCGGAACTGCAGCACCCCTAAATTTTTTATTTACAATTGAAATAATAAAGAACAATATAAGGATGAGCTCACTGAATAACTTTTTCAATAACTTTTGAAACTTTTATTCATTGCTCAATGCTCATCCTTTTATTTCAGTAATTATTTCAACCCATTCTTAGAGACAGCACCCCTAGAATTTTTAATCACGAGCCGCCACTGGATTTCAGAATACTGCATTCAAGTTTGATCACCTCATCATTGTAGGTCAACCAAGTTTATCTGTAGCTTAAGAAGGTTGGAATAAGTGAAAGGTTAAAGGAAATGGGCATGTTTAGTTTTAAGAGATGTTTGAGAGAAGATATGATGGAAATGTTCAAAAGGTTTTCAGATTTTGACATTTTAAATGTAACTTTTTCTTATTTGATAAAAACTTGAGGGTATAAGAAAAGTGGAAAACAGCCTTTGAGAGTGTATCTTCAAAACTACTTTTTTAGTCACAGTAATAGATTTTTGGAATGTTTTTCCATATGAATGAATAGTAGTGCCTTAGTTATTCTTAATAAAAAAAGTTTGTACCATACCTAAATTGCGTAAATAATGTATATTTTAGCTCAAGTAATGTAGAACATTTTGGTAGCTTTGTAAATAGTTCAAGAATAATTAGCCAACTTCAAACTGATATTTTGCAAAATCTGATCATGAAATATAGCTTTAAATGGCTTCAGTTTTCAAGTGTAATGTACAGTACTCTCCTATTTTCGGATTAACTTCAACATTAACTTCACCCAGAAAAGCTTTGCTTATAATCCTCACCAACTTCATCAGAAGATAATTCAAATGTTTTTATGTTATTTGCATTAATAGGTACAAATCTATGGAATTTTTGTGTTCCTGTTAGCCGCATACTTTTTTCATATCTGTCACTTAAAAATTTTTCCATAGCTTTAATTTCTTCAAAATTTATTAAAAAAAAATTTATGCTGTCACTTATATTGTTTGAACAAAATTCAAACATGTCTTCTGGTGTTAATATTTGATTTGCGAATGTTCTCTGCATACTCGCTCTGGATACAGATCTTTTCACTGTACCCCGAATCCCATCACAAGCGCTCTTACCATGGCTTGTGGCAAAGAAACGCCACTCACATTCCAGCCCAAAATTTTCTTCATGTTTACAAATGTTAATGAAGTTGAAATGATTTTTATATTGTCCTGCACATCTGTCAGTAAAATAATAGAATTTTTTTTATATGAATGTGGGATTTTCTAATAATAGGTATGAGTGTATTTAAAAAAGTGTAAACCATTCTAGTGTTATGTTTTGCATTTGGAGATAAAAAACAATAAGTTGAATGTTTTGTTTCATTACTTTCTGGTTCCTTATAATATAACACAAAGGGATCCATGCACTGTGCATTGGGTATTTTCCCAATGAAAACCTTGGGCTGCATCCTGTACTACAAATGAGTAGTTTTCTGAAAAGTCACCAAGAACTACAGCTGTATGGCTATTTAAATTATTCTTCAAGTTTTTTAGAAATGCACTCTGATTCTTTGCTATACTAAAGTGATGATGTGTCAATTTGACAATTTTTGTGCTTAATGAATTTATAAAATCATCTACAGATTCTGTTTTTTCAACCATATTGCATCGATCTGTAGTAACACATTGTTTATATTTTATTTCCTCACATTCAGGATCGTTAACACTTTAAAAGTGAGCAAAAAATTCTTAATACCTTGTTCTTTTGGACAGAGATTACATATTTGCATCATGCAATTCCTGTTGTTGACATCACACACTGCTTTTTCCATAAGAGTTGTGTATTCCAACCCTTTGACACCCAAAGCTGAGAATTATATTTTGGCATTCTGGTGGTATGTACATACACACACAGAATGGGTACCAGCAGCTCCAGCTAAAACACAATGTCTGGGGCAAAGGCTGGCAAAACTAGAGAAGCCAATTTGGGGACTATCTGGATTATTTTTATAGAGACTAAAAGCTTCTTTAAGATTCATTAACACCAGTCTTTTCTGCACAGATTCTTTATACTCACTTTCATTTCTGATATTCAGGCAGTCTTTTATACCTGGGCACAAATGACTAATTTCATCCAATTCAAAAAATTTCTGAACAGAATCTTTAGTACCTTTAGTTATTACTTTTCCTTTTGACATGGGTTCAATTTCAGGAATAATTCCAAGTCTTTGTTTTATATTTCTGCTTTTCTTAACTAAATATTCAGTTGTCTGAAACAGATTTATAGTTTTTGATATGGTAAATGGAGATGATGTCAATATTTTGAGTTTCCTCTCATAACTGTCAGTAGAATGGAAAGCTTCTACCAGTTCATTCATGAGATGAATCATTGACCTGAAACAAATTCATGAATGTATAATAGCTATAAACAAAACATTACATGTGCATATTAAATTTTTTGGATTAGCTATAATATTGATTTCAAGTGTAACAAAATGAGCATTCTTTGAGATAGTCAAATTAAACCAAAAATTATTTCGTGACCAAATGAATTCCAAATGATTTAATGGGCCCATTGATCTCCAATCTTTAGGGAGTTGTGCTTCTAGTTTCTATCAAAGGTGAATACCTACATTTTGTTTTCATGCTTCAGTTTTAGTTTAGGTATATTCCTACTTAATAATAGCATATCATTTTAAAATTCATACCTTTGGAGTTTCATGAGCCAACTTTGTAGCTTTTGATGGCTTGGGATCTCAATTTCTAAACTTGTTTCTAGCTTTCATTTTAAAGAACAACGTGCTTTTTCTATTGTTTGAATAGCTTTTGCTTTTCTTGAGGAACCCAAACCATCTGAAATTTTTTAATAAATAAATATTTAACTCCATTTGATATATATGGACAATAATAATTAATATGTCAACATATTAATTTCATAAGTTTAATAAATTTAATATGTTAACATTAATTTCATTAAGTTTTTCAGCAACTACTGAAAAACTGTCTTGAAAGTAAATGCATTATAAATAAATAATATAAATAAAAAAATTATAACTATAAAAAGTACCTATCATTAAATACTTACCCTACACTTCTTCACTGGAGTCACAGCAAGACTTTCTAGAACTTGAGAAACCTCTTCTTTAGCATTACTCGATATACTTGGATCATATTCATCGCTTTCTGAAATAACATTCTCAGAAGACTGATTGTGATCAGACTCTTCACTTTGTGATGTTGATAGCAACTCTGGTCTCTGGGTCAATAATTTTCTACAGTTGCTACATAGTACAGTATTCCTTTGTAGTTTCCATTTACATCGATCATAAAGTGATTGGCTGATGGTTCTTATATCCTTGTGTATCTTTTTCTTATGTTTTTGTAAAGGATCATCAAAGTATCTAACCATTTTTCATTACTAAAATTACACAATTGTAAATCTCAAAAATAAGATATGATTTGACTCAAAATAAGCACATCTATAATAAAAATAAGCATAATTAACAAACATTTGGGAGAGAGAGTGCGTGAATATGAGTTATACATCGGATGTAAATCTATCATTTGTAGTTCTCTATTTTAGTCTGCGTAAAAATGTCAAAATTTCAATGTACAATGTACAAATGTCTATGAAATTTAGGATATTGGGAGGGTGGTTGAGAGAGAGCAGAAGTGGTCCTCAGAGGAAATAGATTTGGTAGTCTCTTTAATATACAATAATTTATGGTTAACAAAGGTATGTGAATAATTGTTCATCATACTGGGTCATATCCACATTAGTAATTTATTACTATGTGGTGAAGGGTGTGCTCGGTGAGATTATCTCCCACCGACAACAACCAGCCAACAAAACTGAAGTCAAACACCAGAACCTTGGCTTCAGTTCGTTCGTTCTTCCTTTTGATCGCATGAAGAGAGGAACAATTACGCAGTTGGCTTGCGAACTACTCTACAGAAATAGTGACTGAAACAAAAGTTGAAGTTAAAAACCAATACAGGCTAGTGTACCCAGAATAGGCCTACTTGAATTAGCTTAACTGAAGACTACGATTTTAAGATTAACTCTACAAGATGCTACATCATCCCATTGACCAACTGAGGTGAGTCAATTCTTTCACTTTACCTTTCGGTTAACAGTTAACAAATATCCCCAATTTATTACATGAACCGTAGTAAATTTTCTATAGTTTTATTTGTGGGAATTGTATCTGTGACTTTAATCATCCTATTTGCTCCGGACCATTTCTGGATTCTCGAGTCCTAATTTAATAGGTTGGATTAATTTTAACCTGCGTTAAGGGTTGGGAAATTGAGGTAGGTTTAATTGAGGTCAATCTCCAACAGTGCAGTTTTTCACAATGGTGGCCCGTGTGGGGAACAATAAAACCGATATACTATTAAATTCTGAGTGCATTTAACATAGCCTAGTGAACATTATAAATTACACTTAATGCTCAATTTTCGTTTATCATAACTCGCGGTTGCGAACAAACTCCGTACAAAACTGTACTCTGCTCCCGAGAGTAAACAAAAGTTCTTTTTCTTTGCGGTATTGAAATAGGTGAACTAATTATTTAATTAAAATTAAGGCCTACATTTAATAACGTAAGGCTTACAAATTTAATTTAACAGTGTGAACTTATTGAATTTGTTAGCCTATTAGTGTAGGGCTAGGCTACTCAATTGGGCTTCAATTTGCTTAACCTAGGACTCGTAAGGGTGGACACTGGACAATAATGTAGGCTAGCCTAGTCATAACCTTAGCCTAGGGTCATACATTTGACATAGGTTTAGGTTAAACCCTTGTACATTTAATATTGCCTGGTGTTACTTTAAAATTTGTACAATTTATCCTCCAAGATTTCCTTCTGATTGAAGTTAGGGCCTTTTATTTTTAGCCTAATTTTAGCCTAATTTAGCATCAGCTATTTCTTTTACTCTGTTGTGAAAAACTGCACTGTTGGAGATTGACCTCAATTAAACCTACCTCAATTTCCCAACCCCTAACGCAGGTTAAAATTAATCCAACCTATTAAATTAGGACTCGAGAATCCAGAAATGGTCCGGAGCAAATAGGATGATTAAAGTCAGATACAATTCCCACAAATAAAACCATAGAAAATTTACTACGGTTCATGTAATAAATTGGGGATATTTGTTAACTGTTAACCGAAAGGTAAAGTGAAAGAATTGACTCACCTCAGTTGGTCAATGGGATGATGTAGCGTTTTGTAGAGTTAATCTTAAAATCGTAGTCTTCAGTTAAGCTAATTCAAGTAGGCCTATTCTGGGTACACTAGCCTGTATTGGTTTTTAACTTCCACTTTTGTTTCAGTCACTATTTCTGTAGAGTAGTTCGCAAGCCAACTGCGTAATTGTTCCTCTCTTCATGCGATCAAAAGGAAGAACGAACGAACTGAAGCCAAGGTTCTGGTGTTTGACTTCAGTTTTGTTGGCTGGTTGTTGTCGGTGGGAGATAATCTCACCGAGCACACCCTTCACCACATAGTAATAAATTACTAATGTGGATATGACCCAGTATGATGAACAATTATTCACATACCTTTGTTAACCATAAATTATTGTACATTAAAGAGACTACCAAATCTATTTCCTCTGAGGACCACTTCTGCTCTCTCTCAACCACCCTCCCAATATCCTAAATTTCATATACTGGGGGGCCCGGAAAGAAAAATTTGAATGCTAAGCATCAATTTTTCTCCTACATAAAGATAATTGTTGTAATGTTAGTGGCATTGAAACCACTAATTGCCTGTGTTATATCCTCATTCCTTTATAAAAGAAATGTAGCATTTATAAATCCTCATTAAGAAGAATAAGGGGTTTCATCCACAGAATGAAAATAAATATAGTTCTCACTATGAAGATTAAGTAAAGAGAAAGAATATAGGTCTAGCTAAATTAGTTATAAGTACAATCGTGTAAAAGTATCTATCCTTTGAAAATGAAACATTTACAATTCCCCAGCATTAATTTTTTGTTGTAAAAAGCTCCTGGCTTTTAAGGCTGTGTGGCGCTGAGGCCATGTATAAGTTAAACTCGTTGTTGTGTGCGTTACCACACAAGTTGTTAAAGGTTGAGAGAAAGTTCGTACGGAATCATAAGCTTTTGTTTGAGAAACTGGATAACTAGTTTCTATCTTAGGTTCTGTTAAACAGATAGTAGGCCCAGACTCAAGTGGATATAATAGAGAAATGTCCCTAGTAGTCTCCCCAGTAGCAGTCTTGAGTCTAACTACCCTTGTCACCCTGTCCTCTCCTGGTTTGAGTTCCAAAACTCTACCAAGAGACCAGTATTGTCGTGGTACACTGTCGTGAATCAACACAATGTCACCTACTTTAATAGTGTTTGTCAAGTGTTTGTGTCTTTCTCTAAGACTTGTAAGGTACTCATCAGTCCAGCGTTTAACAAAATGAGTCTTAATGTCAGTCAAATGTCTGAATTTTGTCTGAAGTTCACTGTGTTCTTGAGACCAATCAGGATCATCCAATGAAATTGACTTGTCAAGCAACAAGCGAGTTTGTTCACCTTTCATCAAATGATTGGGCATTAATGCTTCTAAATCATTTATGTTGTCACTCACATAAGTGAGTGGCCTATTGTTTAACACACTTTCAATCTCAGCTAAGAAAGTGAGCAGTGTAAATAATTGTATTTGTTTCCTGCCAATTGCTTTCTTTAAGCAATTCTTGACAGTTTGAATGTTCCTCTCCCAGATAGAGCCATACCATGGGGAGGCAACAGGAATATATTTCCATGTAATGTTTAAGCTATTCAAAAAGAGTTTAGCAGTTTCAGTTTGTAAAAGTTCACTAATTATTTGTTCACCAGCTTTGAAATAAGTGGCATTATCTGTCCAAATTGTTTTAGGTACTGAATGTTGTGCACAAAATCTCTTAAAGACGGTAACAAATGATTCTGCTGTAAGATCTCCAACAACATCCAGATAAACTGCTCGTGATGCAGGACACATGAATAGTACGATGTAAATTTTTATTTCGATGTTGTTAACCCCCACAGTTACAGCCCCTGTATAATCTATGCCTACAGTTTCAAATGGTCTGTTAAGAGTAACTCGCTCTTTTGGCAAATCAGGTGGATCTGGTTTTTTATAGGGTCTCGAGTGAATCCTTTTATATGTTATACAGTTATTAAGAACTGTTTTTACTGTTACTCTGCCTTTTGGTACCCAGTAAGTTTTCCTTAAGGTTGCTAATGTCTGAGGTACCCCCATGTGATGGATTTCATTATGTACATGTCTAATAATTAGGGTGGTAAGGTGATTGTATCTGGGAAGCAAAATTGGACATTTAGCTGGATAAGCTAATTTTGACTTATTTAGTCTTCCCCTACACCTAAGAAGACCATCTTCATCCCTGAACAAGTTCAGATCTATGACTGCTGAAGGTAAAGATTCTTTGTATTGTTTACCAAAAGTTAAAAATTCTAACTCTCTCTTATATTCTAAATGTTGAACATGAGTGATCCAGTAATTGGTAGCAACTTCTGTGAATGTTGTTTCATCTTTCTTTAAATATTTGTTTATCTTTGTCAAACAGTTGTGTATAAACTTCAAGCAGTAAGAGGTAACCCTAATGAGTTTGTTGAAGTCTGAGTACTTCTCATAATTAAGAAATGGCTCTATGGTGTCAGCTGACATTGTATTGTTTGATGTTAGATTAGCTGGCTCAGTAGGCCACTGCTCTGGATGAGATATCCATTTTGGTCCACTGAACCATGCTTTGTTGGTCTTCAACAATTTATAGGATAAACCTCTAGTGATGAAATCTGCTAGATTTTGTTTTGTTGGAATATATTTGAAATACATGTTCAGTAGGGTGGTCCTTGCTTAGGGGGTGAAATTTCAAGTTGAACATTTTTCAGCTCCCACCCGCGGAAATCGTTCGAATGGTCGAGAAAACTCTCTAGATGATTTATTTTTTTAATCGGATAACGTTTACCCCTCCCTCATTGAGCATTACCATTAAGCTAATTTTTTGACTTTCAAGTAAATGTTACATAATTTGTAATGTTTGTTTTTTTCATTCTTTCCAGATTTTCAGTGGTTGGATAACTAATGTGTGTAAAACTGTAAATTCTAATGATTATAATTTAAACTGAATAGTGAATAACTCCTTCAACCTTAAAGTAGATAACCTGGATCATGGCAGCGAAGCTGCGCTACCTGATTGCCCCGCAGGAATCGATCGCCGGGTCGCAACTTCCTTCGCAAAAAGAGGTCTTGGCCCTGACGGTCTACAGGATCGACGTCCAGAAGAAGTCACTTCGAGAGGCCGCCAACCAGGTCGTCGAGCTCGTCACCGAGGTGTGGTCCAAGGCGCGAATCCCCCTCCGCCGGAAGGACCACATCGTCACCAAGATTGAGAAGCTCCACAAGGAGTTCAATGATGTGAAGAGGAACAAGGGGCGAGCTGGCGCTCAAGCGAAGCGGGAGGATGAGTTCAGCGGGAGGATGAGTTCAGCGAGCGGATGATGAACCTGTTCGACGTCGCTGCCGCTAACGCCATGGAGCTGCTCAAGAACGAGGAGGACAAGGCATTCCTCCTCGCTCAGTGCGAACCCCGTCGGCGCGGCAAGCTGGGGTCCGTCGACTCGACGCTAGCCGCTGTCGATGCCCACGCATCTCAACGCCAAGGGGAAGAAGACCGACGGAGGCAGCGAGCCGAGGAAGAAGCGACGACATCTACGGCCCGAGTGGAGCTCGAGTGGTCTTCGTCCTCTTCCAGTGGTGCCGCAAGCGCAGTGGAGAGCGACGACCATGGAGAAGAAGGGAGCCCTCGGGCTCCGAAGCGCTCCAGGCGGGGCACAACGAACATCGTTTCGGCGGCTGTGGCGTCGTCGCTGGATCGCACGAAGGTGACCGACCGAGGAGCTGTCTACGTCCTGACAGAGGTTGCCCGGTCGCTTGGGCACGACGTCGCAGAGCTCAATATCAACCGCAGCTCCATCCGCCGACACCGGCACAGGCACCGCTCCAGGCTCAATGTGGCGCTCAAGGAAGAGCTGAGGGCCGGCAATCTTGTCGTTCACTGGGACGGCAAGCTCATGCAGGACTTGATGAGCAAGGAGCAAGTCGATCAGCTTCCATCTTGGTCTCCGGTAATGGCACGGTGCAGCTCCTGGGCATCCCGAAGCTGCCGAGTGGAACGGGCTCTGAGATGGCCAAGGCCGTCCTCAACGCGTTGGAGGAGTGGGAGCTCACTGAGCAAGTGAGTGGCTTGTCATTCGATACCACCGCCTCGAACACCGGCCGGAACAACGGAGCGTGCGTCCTCATCGAGCAACACCTCGCGAAAGACTTGCTCTACTTCGCGTGCCACCATCATGTGCTGGAGCTCCTCCTCGGTGCGGCGTTCATGGCTGTGATGGGCCCCACGTCCGGTCCTGACATGACCCTCTTCAAGCGTTTTCAGGAGCGCTGGGATTTCCTGGACAGAAGCCAGTACGAGTCCGGCGCTGCGCACCCCGATGTCGCTCCTCTGCTCACCACTGTCGACACGGAGTGGTTTGAGAAGGCGATAGTCGAGCGCAAGGACCTGCGCGACGATTACCGTGAGCTGCTCGAGCTCACCCTCCTCTTCGTCGGTCACGTCCCCCCGCGAGGAGTGCGTTTCCGAGCTCCCGGGCCGATTCACCACACCCGCTGGATCGCGAAGGCAATCTACGCCTTGAAGGTCTGGATGTTCCGACAGCAGTTCAAACTCACGGCGAGGGAGGAGAGTGGCCTCCGGAGCATCTGCATCTTCGTCTGTCGGGTCTACGCCAAGGCGTGGACGGAGCTCCGATTGCCGCAACTGCCCCCCGAAATGACTTCGCCCTCCTCAAGGACCTGCTGGCCTACTCTGACATCAACCCTGCAGTGGCCAAGGCGGCGCTGACCAAGTTCCAGAACCACCTCTGGTACCTGTCGGAGGAGCTGGTGGCACTGGTGCTGTTCGATCCGGGGATCGCCATCGATCAGAAGAGGAAGATCATCGCCTCTCTCCACGACCGGGTCGGTGAGGAGTCCCCGGCGAAGCGGCCCACGCTGCCAAACCGAGTACTCGCCTGGCTTCAGTTGGAAGACCTGGTGTCGTCCAACACACGAGGTTTCTTCGAGAAACTTTGACTGGAGGACGGCTTCCTCGAGGTCGACCCGGAGACCACCTGGCCGAAGCGGGAAGACTTCAAGACAGCAGTGGCACGTGTGGGAGGGCTCGCCGTAATCAACGACCATGCCGAGCGAGGAGTTGCCCTCGTCCAAGAGTACAACCGGACGCTGACCCACGACGAGGAGCAACTCCAGTTCCTCCTGCAAGTCGTCACTCGCCACCGCTGCCAGTTTCCGGACTCTCGGAAGCGAACCCTACAGACCCAGGATCGCTAACCGGGCAACAACTGCAACTGGGCAACAACTCCGGGGGTAAAAGTTCAAGGTCGATGAGGGAGGGGTAAACGTTATCCGATTTAATAAAAAATTCAACTAGAGAGTTTTCTCAACCATTCGAATGATTTCCGGGGGTGGGAGCTGAAACTTCCCAACTATGAATTTTAAGGACCATCCTAATGAACGTTCAGTTTTATTAGCATCAGCTATTTCTTTTACTCTGTTTCTGACAAAGATATTTTTGCAGCTTAAGCTATCATGTTGTATCCACGACAAACATATCTGACTATCTAGCCAAATATATGTGTCAGTGATATTTACATCATAATAGGTATCTTTTAAGAAAGATATGATCTTAACTGCCAGTGAAGCTGACAAAAGTTCCAATTGTGGTATTGTTTTACTGGGTTTAATGGGTGCAACCTTCCCCTTAGCATAAACTAAATTACTTTCCTCATGACTTACAAGGTAAGCACAACACCCATAAGCATGAGTACTTGCATCAGCAAATACATGCAGAGATTGAAGCTTTTTCCTAAATACAGTAGTTCTGGGAACTTTTATGTTCTGTATTTTATTTAAATCAGAAGCTAACCTTTTCCAGTATTTTTTATCTTGATTTGGAATTGGATCATCCCAACCTAGACTTTGATTCCAAAGTTTTTGAATAAAAACTCTAGATCTAATTGTGGCAGGAAGGAATAGACCCATTGGATCAAATATTTTAGATGATTCTGAGAGTATTTGTCTTTTAGTGTCAGCTTCTAAATTGAGTTTAAACTCTTTAGTACAGATTGAATCATGTTTATTAGAAGATGAATCCAAGTACCATGTCATGACCAAGGTTTTAACTTTGTCTGTAGGTTCAGTGAGACCCTTACCATCACACATGATTTTTTGGTTCAAACCCTCATCATTTGAGATCCACTCTCTTAATTCAAAATTACCCTGACTCATGATGTCTTGAGCTGAGCCATAGATCTCAAATAATTCAGGCTGAGTCGAAGTGGAGCCTATTAGATTATCAACATAGAAGTAGTGTTTTAAGAAATCTATGGTGAAAGAATTCTCAAATGTATTTAAATGGTGTTTCAGAGTTAAAGCTAATAGACTAGGTGAACAATTAGCACCAAAAAGAATAACATTGAATCTGTATGTGACAAATCCTTTGTTTAAATCATGAGGGTCTTTAAACCATAAGAATCTGAGTTGATCCTTATCACTGTCATTCTTTAGATGAATTCTTAAAAATGCTTTAGAGATGTCACTCTGTAATGCGTGTTCATCTAACTGGAACCTCAGCAAGATTTTCACAAGGTCAGAAATTAAATTTGGACCCTCTATAAGGCAATCATTTAAACTATGTTTGTTGGAATCATTGAGGCTACAGTTGTAAACAACCCTGAGTTTTGTCGTCGGTGCATTTTGTCTGTAAACACCTCTATGGGTTAAGTAATGACAACCTTCCTTTTTAAAAGGATTAGTTGTAACTTGTTCAATAAACCCTTTTTGTAAATGTTCTTTAAAAACATCATTATACATTTGAATCTTGTTGTCTGCCCTAAGTTTTTGTATTACTTTATATAAATGACCTTTAGCAACTAAGATTATCTGTTAAGGTAGGACAGTTTGTTTTCCAGGGTAGTTCAACTAAATAATGATTGTTTTTGTATTCAATTGTGTTTTCAAAATGTTCTGCCATTAATTGATCTTCATCTGAATGAATAGTGTCATAAATGCCTACAGATTCCAGCAACCATAGTTGTTGTAGCCCTTCATCTAAAGTTTCATCAGAAATGGGGCATTTAAATTATTTGTTATAGCAGTGTTTAAATTATTAACATTTTTACAAGAGTTTTGCAAAACTGTGTTCAAACACATGCTATCTGGTGAGCTTAGTCATAAAGACTGTTCTTGTTTATTATCCAAATTATATTTGGTTAAATCTCCTAAGGGTGCTATACCCAGTGGTGTGTTGATGGCTATTCCATCTCCAATTTTAACTATACCTCTTTGAATAAGGTAAATATAGTCAGCTCCCAATAACATTTGTATATTATCCACTATATTGTTTTTAATGTACCTATCTGCTATTACATGATGTTTCTTCAATTCTTTAATTGTCTGACTCAGTTTAGGGACTACAAGTTGATCTTGTCCTACTTGTTTAACAATAATAGCTTTTAAATTATGAGTTTGGTTTTCTAGGTCCAGTCCCAGTTCAACTGTCTCATAGTTAGTTTTTTCCGAGTTATCATTAACAAAAGATGTTAAACAGAGTTCTTGTTTATTACTTTTAGGTATTAAGTCTAATTTATTTATCAAGGATTGACTGACAAATGTTTGTTGTGAACAAGAATCTATGAGACATCTAATGGGAGTAGTACCACCTTTGTTGTTCTTTAAATCTAATGTAATGGTAGGTAAAAGAATTTCTGAATTTTTAGCTACACTATTTGGACAAATGTGTCCACTAAAGGTATTACCACCATCTTTTTGTTCAGTTTAAGATTAACTCTACAAGATGCTACATCATCCCATTGACCAACTGAGGCGAGTCAATTCTTTCACTTTACCTTTCAGTTAACAGTTAACAAATATCCCCAATTTATTACATGAACCGTAGTAAATTTTCTATGGTTTTATTTGTGGGAATTGTATCTGTGACTTTAATCATCCTATTTGCTCCGGACCATTTCTGGATTCTCGAGTCCTAATTTAATAGGTTGGATTAATTTTAACCTGTGTTAGGGGTTGGGAAATTGAGGTAGGTTTAATTGAGGTCAATCTCCAACAGTGCCCAGAGCTACTTTACATTTGATACAATGAGTCTTTGATTTTCTATTGCATTGATCAAACTGGCAATGCAATCGTCGACTTGCTTTGTTTTTGGAAATGAAATGATTTACACCATTGAAATGTAAACTAGAAACAAGTTGATTACCTAGACTGGAAGTTACTCTGGTATTTGTTTGAAATACTGCTGCAGATTTCAAGTATGACTCAGCAATTTCTCTACGAAAATTGAGAATGCTAATAGTACTTTTATTCTTACTTACCATTCTGTACAGAAGCCAACTATTCACAATGGTCATATCAATCATTCTTGTTAGCAAACACCAATATCACTTCTTACCTGTGATAGCTATCGCATGCTTACCAAGCAACCAGTCATGTAGATCAACCCCACCCATCCCTTGATTATATGACCAGTTTTCTTTATTTCAATTCTGCTATATCGTTGTACTTGATGAATAGGCTCAATTTTATCATAGTTCGTCATAACGGAAACTACTTTGTTGTTACTAATATTTCTGCATTTGTATCAAACTGATAGTCAAATGAACCTTTCAGTTCTTTTGAAAGAACTTTTGTTGTCTTTGTAGTGCACTTTTGTAATCTATTTTCTCGCACAGTCCCTGTTGCTCTAAACCCTTTATCGTGCAGAATCTTCATGAGTCCTCGTGATGTAAATAGGTTATCAAAGAAAAGAATGATTATCAGGATGAACAACTGAACTTGCCATATCTAAAACAACTCTGGTCCCCATTGTCATATCTTGTAAATGGTCTCGGTGCTCCTTGCCACAGTACAGGTTGAACTTATAACAGTATCCACCATCACCACACATTGCCCAAAACTTGTATCCAAACCTAATTGGCTTTCCTCTGATGAATTGTTTCAACCCATGATGCCCAAAATAATGGATGATCATTTCATCTACAGCTAGATTCCTATGGAGAATACCAAATTTTTGAAAAGTTTTGTTTAGCATTTCAATCAGTGGTTGAACTTTGAACCCTTTGTCTAAGTTTGTTGATGATTGGAGACTATTATCCTGAACATGCAGATAAGATTTAATTTTCAAGCAAGTATTTCTAGCCATAGCATCTTTTACTATTTTTTGTCCTACAGCATAATCATCAGACCAGTAAATATGGGAAGAGTGACATAACCAGAATAAATGAGAAACCCTACCACAGCCTTCAGTTCGTGATCAGCAAGAGAAAACAATGATCATTTTTGACAAAAAGAGCATATTTGAGGGTTTCTGTCTTTATGTGATGTAATATTTCTTCCGTAAAAAGCTGTTCAAAAACCTCAACTGGAGTAAGTCCATTGAGTTGCAGCAGCGTAGCTTCTCTGAGTTCCTTTTCTTCATTTAGTTCAGCATTCCAACTTGAGTATGATGGCAGTATTTGTCTGCCACGAGAAGAAACAATATTAAATGATAGTCAAGTGCCATATAGAATGAACAATTTTATAATATACAATTTTACAAACATATAATATTGGATGTCAGCATAACACTGCATATATGATGTGCACGTAACAATCAGGACCCATTTATTTGGATGCTAGTCGCATCCAGAAATGTCACTCTCATATCACAGCTTACCTCCAAACAGGATCAGTGATTGTATCCATGTGCCTTTGTTGGCCTTGAAGTGGTGGCTTGAGGTTCATCAATATTGCCATTATCACCTTGTAAGTGGACTTCAATACATCCAGGAACATGCCTTATTTGTTGAATAGCAGTTGACTCTTCATTGCCTTCATCATAGTCACTCACATCATCCTCAGGAGGAATATTTACTAGCTGTATTTCTTTGTCATCACTATCGCAAACAAAGTCATCTCCTGTAACCGCCTCTACTGCTTCCTCCAGAGTAAGATAAGCAACATGTTTTTGAGACATGATTGTGACAATTCTTAGTTCAGGCTTCACAACACAAAACAGACCATTGATGGAGCACAAAAATATACACCCTCACAACGCCAGGTCTGGGAATGCACTGGCCACAGCTGCACGCGATATCTGTTCTGCCCAGTGGGTCATAAATGTCCTCCCATTAGTTTTCGCTCAATATTTTTTTTATCGTAGGTTTATTTTGTAATATTGTTTTACACTAATGAACAAGTGTGTTAGGAGTACTTCCTGCAAAAAAAATAATTAAAATTAATTTTAGCAATGTAGCAAAAATGGAGTATTGGACAATAGAAATAAATAAGTGGAAAATGCAAAATTTAAATACCTCTAAAATAAAGAGTATTCAGCTGTTTGATACAGACCTCCTCTTCTCACAGGACTATAAGTGATTCAGTCAGTAAGAACTATATTTAGAGCACTTTAAAAACAAAGGACAAATATGACCCACTGGACGCTAATGGGTTAATAAGGCTGGTGGACTGGTTTCAAATTTCCTTAGGTCAACAGTGTGCAGATCACCTGATTTTATGACATCTCTATCAAACCCACATCAGGCCTCTTCTGGAGTTTTCATCCTCAGTTTGGACAACTGGCTACTCAAGAGATCTCCATCTCCTGGAGTCTGTTCAGCGTAGGTGGACTCGTAATATTGAGGGAATGGAGGGGTTGGATTATACCAATAGACTTGGGAGACTTAACTGGCACTCTGTCAGGGGCAAATTATTGAGGGTGGATATGATTAGATGCTGGAGGCTCTTCCATGGGAAGTCTAGCTTGCATCCTGAGGACTTTTTTACATTGGCCTCTGGCTTCACCAGGGGCCACTGTTTCAAGGTGGCCCATGAGTATAGTGCTTTGGAGTGTAGAAGGTGATATTTTAGTGTCAGATGAGTCTCTGAATGGAATAGTTTGCCCAAATGGGTAGTGCAGAGTGGCAGTTTGGAGAGCTTCAAGAAAGGCCTGCATGACTGTTTAGGTTTTAAAGCGATATGCATTTGGTTGAATCTACCTTGTTACATATGCATGCAATATGATCTAGTTATATCTATGCACACTAAGGTACATTTTCCAGTCCATAGCTTTGTTTTGTAAATACTTAGTTTAATGGTATTAATAGGGACTGGCATGCCTGTGTGTTTGGGTTCCTCTGCTTCCTTCTGGGGCTTTTTGTACTCTGGCTAATGCTCCCTTGTTGGAGGAACCAACCGGGTGAGTCACACTGCCCAATAAAGGGTTAACAGCAAAAGTCACCAAAAAAAACCAAGTAAAATCGCACTCATGGGTATGATGCTGCAGCAGGTGTAGTGTGCTAGTGTCCTGCAGGGAAGCACATGGGTCAGCATTTTGGTGCAGGATGCACATAGAGAAATAAATGGTGTGGGGGGTTAACCCGTAAATAATAAAAATTATATGGTATGCCACAAATGGTATACAGAGAAATCACCCATGAATCATTGAAACTGCTAATGTTAAGGGTCTACTCAGCAATCCCCCGATATGTACAATCCTGATACATACAAATTCATTAATGTATAAATTTTTTATTTTTTTTTAAATTGTCAAAAATGCAACGTGTTTAAACAGACTAAAATCATCCCTAACCAGGGGTGCAGTGCTGCCGGAGCGTGCCGGAGCGCCGCTCCGGCACCTCTGCAAGAGGAAGTTTGGAGGAATTACCATAACAAGCAACAAAAAAATTGTCTCCATTAATTATCAACAGTTTCTTACTAGTCTTGTGAACAATTTGCAGCACCGTATGTTCACAACAACATCCATGAAAGGTTCTCAAACTTCTGAACCTCAAAGTATGTATAAATCACTGCTAAATGAAATGTATGTCCTTGAAAAAGACTACTGGCCTGATGAAATACCACCTAATTACGGAGAAGCTGAAATCTCATCTCTCTGTAAGAGGTTTAAGCTTTCTTCTTACTCTGTACTAAATGCCTTTAGAGACTATGTGGAAGATCATGGGCGCCGCATCCCCCAAGATTTACACCCATTACTGAGCTGTTCACAAGTTATTCCTATTAGTACTGCTGAGTGTGAGAGGGGATTCAGTCACATGAACTTGATAATAACAACAACACGCTCAAGAATTCTCATAAATCATGTATCAGCGCTTATGTTTGTTAAACTATATGGACCTCCTCTAGTTCAGTGGAATCCTGAGCCATATGCCATATCATGGCTGCGGTACCACAGATCGGCAGATGACACCAGGACAAGAGTTGCTTCAGAGCCCCGAAAACATATCACGCCTGACCCTTTGTGGAAATTATTGTGAAACTTCCCACGGGTGGTATTTGGTAAGCACTAAGTAGTTTTAACTTCTTAAATTGATAAAATACATGATTGCTCTTTTTTCTTTATTTGCTTGATAATTATATTTATTTTATGATAATTAGTGAGTGCAAACACGAAATACTTAGTCATCGTGTGGCATATATAGAAACAGGATAGGAAATGGCAGGCTTTTGTCAGGCCCACCAGAGCTCCAGCACCTATAAAATTGGCACTGCACCCCTGTCCCTAACCTATATAAAATTTAAGGCTGTACAGTCTTGTACTAAAGTACATACTGTACAGTACGTATATGCATGTACAATTGTACAAGATCCTCATCTTCTTCCTCTTGATTATTGAAAATACCTAATGTCTATATCATAGTCACCACCCTCCAGTCTTATTTCAACTTCTGGTTCTTTACCTTTTAAATAAGCACTATACGTTTTAAAGATGAGTGTGCAGTTAATTTTAACAAACTTCCCGCATTAAGACTTCTTTAAATTATGATCCATATTTAGTACACACATTCTTCTTCTTTAATATGTTCTTCTCCAAGCATATGGTATCTGTCTGTTTACATTATACACTTTGTCCATTGTGCTTCTTGTATCAAAAAATACCAGATACAAGAAGCGCAATGGATATAGCATGAAATGTATAAGCTTGTGGACTAGCAACCAATTGGAGCATTTGTTGCCATTTGTACAATAGTAATATCTTATTTATTTTATTCATACTGTACGGTACTTTAATTCTATTTGCTACGGGTTTGTGCGTGTATTATGTAGTAATTTTAAGGATCTTTTCCTTTATAACAACCTCCATTGACAATTGGTTAGGTTAAACTGATATTTTTAAATATCACAACTTAACCTAACCAATTGTCAAGGGTGAAATAACAATAAAACAATGGGGGTGCTATAAAGGAAAAGATCCAATTTTAATTTGTACTTTCTATGATACAATTTTACAAAAAATAGCAATCCTTCAATATGTATGAAGGATGTGTGCATGAGAAATTCATACGTAACAAATACAGGAATACCTTGATTTATGAAAGGGTTAGGTTCCTGAAAATTTTTTCATAAATTGGGGAGAATTTTTCCATTGACTCCCATTATGAAAGCTGAGATACGTTCCAGCCCATGACTCCAGATTTGAAAAAATTTACTGGAGCACAGCTCTGAATTTACTTTTTTTCCCCTTACACCACTAGATAGGTTAATGATAGTAAACTCTTGAATTGACGACATACCAATTACAAATTGTTTTAGCTAAACATAATAATACAATAATGTACAGTTTATAACTCACCTTAAGTTTATTTATTCATTGCAGCAGCAACAGTGGACGATGTTAGACCTTGCATATAGGCATTTGTTGTGAATTTACCGCCATGTATGCTTGGCCACTGATGAATGGCTTTCTGTGTGATCATTACAGCAGATCTAGTGCCTGTTGCTTTTTGCTTTATTAGATTTGGATGCAACACTTGAACTTGAAGGCATATTTTGACTCTTCTCTTTATTAACCACAACAGCTTGGTGAGTTTCTTTTGTTAGGCACAAAATTGCATTCAATGTCTTCTGGATTTGGGAATTTTTAAATTCCTCTAAAGCAGTTTTGTTAGTCTGATGCGCAGATTCCTCACTTACCTTTTGTTTCTTAGGTGGAGAAGCACTTTCTTCAGTCTGTGAAACATCTAGTGAAAAAGTTTCATTTTCTAGATTAGCAGTTGATGAAGTTGGTTCATTTTTCTGAGGTCTAGCACTAGCACATTTTGTGAACAAACTAAATGACTGCTTTGCCATATCTCTTTGCTGCACTTCATCCTGGTATTTCTTTACTGCAATATCTAAGCTGTGGGCCCAAACTCTGGGACCTCTTGTATTGTAACAAATATTTTTTTTGGAATTAAAATGTTCCTCCCAGTTTTGCTTCTTTGAATATTTGTTCTTGCATTGACCACAAAAGTAACCCCTTTTAACACCCTCACTTTTCTCTCCAACTTCATCAATATTAGGATCCATTATTGATTATTGACTACCTGAAAAAATACAAAAAGTAAAAGTTAGTAAATATAGTATGGTAAAAGTGAGTAAAAGTAAGTAAATATAGTACAATGAAAGTAAGTAAAAGTAAGTGCTTTAAACTTAGTAAAAGTAAGGAAGAGTAAGTAAAAGTAAGTTTAAACTTAACTAAACTTTTCAATTCTAGAGTCATGGTGGATTACTTAAAACCGCACAAGTAATTATCTGGCCAATTTATCAAACCTGGCCGAGATCAATGGAACATAGTCCAATCCTGATAATTTTATATTAAAAAAATATACGTTTTAATAAAATTTTAATTATCAAAACATTGAAGCTTAACAAAAAATAAAAATAATTGTTAAATATGGAATTACCAACTAAACTTAAAATAACTAAATTTGTAATTTAAAAAAATTGGTTTGTACAAGAATGTATACGCAAAAAAATTGCATAACGTCTAGCGGATGAACAAAACCCAAACCCAAATTTACTTTTTCTCATGGTCAAATTTATTGCAGCAATGCTCCCAAGATCCCAGGAATCTGGAGTCATGTTCCAGCCCCCCACCCCCAAAAATACCACCTATAACGTAATAAAATAACACAATAGTTACATAAAATTATATATTTTAAGTAGAACGTGTGTATAAATTGTAAAAAATTTAAATATTTAAAGAGAAAGGTGTGTAATAGTAAGTATACTGAAGGAAAATTGAGTACTGTAGATACTGTACTTACGAAAAAGTAGAGATGCTTGATGCTTAAGGTGATGGTGTGGCTGGAGTTGTGTGGAGTTACTGGGTGGTAGGTGATAGGGCAGAGTGGATTTCTGCCTTACCATCGTCATCTTCAGTAAAGGAGCAGGAGAGAGGTTCCACTGGAGCTGGAGGGTCCACATCATCATCATTGTCACTTGGCAGTGCTGGAGGGGCCTCTTCAATGAAGATATGGTTGTCATCATAGCCAGAAGCTGGTTGAGGAACAGGTAGCTGTGCAGGCATTGATCTGAAGAAAGATGTTAGCCTGGTCTGCTTTGCCTTCAGCTGCTTTTCTCGATAGAGTTCCTGGTAGGGCATTAGCAGACCCTTGATACCCTGCTCAATCTTGAGGCTTCTTTCTCTGTTGGGGTCATTGTCAACGTATCTTTTCTTCACTCTTTTGGATGGTGCATACGGTAGACTCATTCACGTGATACTCGCAGCCAAGTGATGTTATGCTCATACTACCATGAAACTTATCTAGAATCTTTATTTTTTTTGGCTAATGTCATAACCTTGCGACTTTTCTCTTCACTATCACTTGCAGATGTGTACAGTACTACTGTATTAGAGCGTGTTTGGTGGACTGTGTATAATCAAATTTTCCGCTTTTGGCAAATAATTGTTTGCATTTATTTTTCTGTGTTTAAGCAAATTCACACTGGACAAACACACATTGGATGAGGGTTTACTGTACTGTGTGTATTTATTGTTAAAAAAATAAATTTCCTATTTATCTAGCTTCTTTTTAGCATTCATACAAGAGTATTTATTTACTAAAAATTATCTTTAAGCATCTAGTGTAGAGATGCTGCAATTGGGTTTCCTCAAGGCAAGGTGTGTGAACCACTTGCTCAACAAAATATCCCTGTTATTTCACCAAGCTTCCGAAATTCATTTGCATTTTTTCGTAGTCAAATTATTCACTAAAGTCATCAGGAAAACCCCAATATTTTGACAAAATGTCAAAATATCCAACAAATTTTAGAACTTTGCCATAAAGTGTACTTATTTACATTGCACATTTAAGGTATTATTTTTATTGGTTAATTTTCTCTACAGGTACATTTGTTATTTAATTTTATTTTATCACACATTAATATTTAATACCTATATCGAGTATTATTATAGTATAGAATTTCTGAACTCAGTACACCTACCTCCCCTTTTCCCATAGGCCCAAAGTTTTATGATTCATAGTAGTTTTCAGGAACCTATCTCACATGAATAATGAGGGCCTACTGTATTTAGTTGTTTTTTTTCAGAAGCACTCATAAATATTTTGTTAAAACCTTTAGCAAAGAACATTATTAAATGTTTATTGTTTTTGTCAAACTTGAGCTTACTTTAATCAGAAGCTATCTTTAAGACTAGAAGAAAGATTGTAATAAGAAAACCACAGCAACATTTAGGGTAAGATTTTTAATTAAATTATTACTTAATGTAAATCTGCTGATATTGATGTAAAGGTTGTCCTTATCCTCTGTCTCCTGCTTAATTAGGTTTCTCTCTCATTTTTTCACCCCCTTCCATCACCTTATCAGTTATTGAACAAGAGTTCTGAGAAAGCTTTGCTACCTTTCTTTAATACTTCTGTATTGAATACTGATATGAAAATAATTTACTGAGAAAGTGATTGTGCTTTACTTTGGAAGGTAATCCATCACTTCTCATTATTATGTCTTGTAGAACAAATCGAACATTCTGCATGGAATAAGTGGAAATATTTTTCAATAAATTAAGGCTTTAATTGTAAATCCAATATATATATATGTAAAAATAAAGCTTATTTTGCTGCAATTGTGGCTTATCTTTTCTTTCTCCTTCACTAACGCAGAGTCTGTACTCATGCCTGTATTCTTCAAGGTTTTAAAGTGGGTGCATATCAGTATTTACATTGTTCCCCACAACAATGCAACTGATGGAATTACATCACAGATATTTTTCTCAATTACAAAGCCACAAACATATGTCATTCTATTAGTATAGGCTATTCCTATATTACCTATGATGAAACATGTGCGAGACAATGTGTGCTGGTGTCAAGATGTTTGTCTCAACAAGATTCAGGAAACAAAGGTTGTAATGCTGCAACATTATTTATGAGAGATTTCAAGGAAATAATAGGGAAGATAACTTCTTCAGTGAATATAATAAAAACCCACTCTGATAGACAGAGTTTATTTCCACAACAGTTTCGATGCCCACTGGCATCCTCTTCGGGTGGATAATAAATGTAAATGTAATAATGGAAGTAATAAATGTGGAAATAAATATAAATGCAATAAATGTACCCTAATAATAAAGGTACCGTAATAAAATAAATGTAATAATAATAATAAATGTTAAAAAAATGTAAATGCAATAATAAATGCAGTAATTATGTCAAAATAATAGAATCTGTATGTATAGAACAAGATAGTTTTAAATTTGTGTGAATGTACTTATAAGCAGATCCCTTTAATAAAAATGCCCTTCTAGTGTTGGGAGAATGGGATCTAACCTAGGTGCGAATTTCTTAATGGTCCCTGGACTGTTTTCCCTCTTGTTTTTGGTTCATTCATTAGATCCCATTCTCCCAACACTAGAAGGGCATTTTATTAAAGGGATCTGCTTATAAGTACATTCACACAAATTTAAAACTATCTTGTTCTATACATACAGATTCTATTATTTTGACATAATTACTGCATTTATTATTGCATTTACATTTTTTTAACATTTATTATTATTATTACATTTATTTTATTACGGTACCTTTATTATTAGGGTACATTTATTGCATTTATATTTATTTCCACATTTATTACTTCCATTATTACTATTGTGGAAATAAAATCTGTCTATTAGAGTGGGTTTTTATTATCATATTTTGACCTCCACATTGAAAAAAGTAAAGTTTTTTGCATTCTTCTGTGAATATTGTAATGATAGCTTTCTAATGCAATTTGTAGACAAACCAACTAGGGATCAAACAAACTTAGATTTGGTCCTATCCAATGATTATGAGCTTATTACGGAACTTGCAATAGGAGAGTCATCAAGGAATAGTGACCATTTTATCATACATTTTAAGATAATTAAATTAAAGAGGGATCTAGTCAACAATGACCATCTGGTTCCTTGCTTCTGAAAGAGTGACTACAGTAAATTTAGGCAGTTGTTATACTCAGTGAAGTAGGATAATGAATTTGCCAATAAAAATGCTATTGAGCTGTGGTCTAGATTCAAAGTAATTTTGGAGGATGTAGAGTGTAGATGTTATTCCTTTCAGAACTGTTAGGAATAAGATTAACAAACCTTTGTGATGAAATAGGGAAATAGCCGAAATGATTAAAAATAAAACAGGGCATTCAGGGAATTTAAAAGCAGTAATAGCCTTATGGACTTGGATAATTATATAGGCAGTTAAGAAATAAGCAACTTAAATATTAAAATATTATTAATAATTTTCTAGGAGCTAGACAAAATTAAGAATAGTAAAGGGAAGCATAACACATAGCTCATAGAAGCTAGCTTATGGGCCAAGGCAGGCTTTTGAGTATTTGGGTATCTGGGCCTACACTTTGTCCTAAGTAGTACTGTATATAATTATACAAGTTTGAAGCATTTTTTTAAACTTAGTAACTTAGGTGTACACTCTTTAGAAGGTATGAACAGTTGGTAAAATTGTGAGGTCATAATAGGTTAAGTTTCAGGTTTTAAATTATGAGATCTGTCTCCAAGCTATGTATAAATTCTTAAATTTTACCAAAATCTTATTTCTTGGCCTGGTTTATATACAGGGTATCTCAAAAGTCACTATCTATTTTGAAAAATAATGGGAATTACGAAAAACTGGTTTAAGACATGAAAAATATATTTATTTCAAAGTAAGTGCCACAAAGAATTAGTACTATTTATTTGTCTGTCTCCACATGGCGACCATCAGCGTCTCTACAGAGCTCAAAGCGATAAGTTGTTTCCCGGAACACACTTTCCAGCATTTGAGGTGTTATTTTCTGAACTGCATCGGTAATACCATTTCGATGTTCAGCTACATAATTCTTCTACCAGTGTACACCTTAGACTTAATGAAACCCCAGGCAAAAAAATCTAATGGTGTTAAATCGGGTGAATGTGCTGCCCATGTTGTGTTCCTCCACGACCAATCCAGCGACCGGGGAAGCGTCTGTCAAGATAATCACGTACAATTATTGCATAATGGCACGGTGCTCCATCCTGCTGAAAAACCAGGGATGGGGAGTCGGAGTCGGGAGTCGGAGCTTTTTTGAAGAGTCGGGAGTTGGGAGTCAGTAAAAATGACCGACTCCCGACTCTGATTCAATTTCTATATGCCAACAATTTACCAGAATACTACTCTGCCCTAAATAAATATCTTCCTGAACTAATTCTAGATTCACATTTCCACATTTGATTTATTGTTCTGGTAAATCTTAGCAAATGAATTTCATATTTCTATTTCAGGATACTAGGTACCATATAAAAATTAGCAATATATTAATTATTAATTTAATTAGCCCCTATTAGTAATGAGTCATGGGCCTAGTAGAAAATCAGCAGTCTTTCAATATTTTAAGCTAAATGAGGATGAAAGTATTTTTATTTGTCAAGTAGAAAAGGATGGTAAAGAGTGTAATGCAAAAATTAGTGCTTACACTGGGAAACATGCTAATGCTCCAACTCGAGCCTCAAACTTGAAACACCATCTACGAAACAAACATCCCAATATTTATAAGGTTGTAGATCAGCATGATAAGGAAATCCAGAAACCTACTTCTAGTCAGGCCAGTACCTCTATTTCAAAAAGCAAACAAGTCTCTGTTACAAAATTTTTCCACAGAGAGAATTACAATATCAATGACAAAGAAAAATTTTAAAAAATACCTTATAGATTTAGTTGTAAGGAATGGGGTTGCACTTACATTATTTTCTTCCCCAGCTTTCCGTGGATTAAATGGAGAAATGGCAGCAAAACTAGGAGTGTCATTAGAGAGACATGATATTTGAAACATGATTTTAAAGGAAGCAGAAAGCCAGAAAACTTTATTGAAAACAATGCTGCAAGGAAAATTCTTCTTTCTTAAGATGGATGCCTGCACGAGACAAAGAATTAATTATATGGCAATAAATGTTCAGTTCATTGATGATGAAGGAAAACTAGTTATACGTACTCTGGCAGTGAAGGACACTGAAGCTCAACATTCAAGCGAATACCTGACCAAGCTAATTGAAACCATCTTGACAGAATATGAAATCACTAAAGAGCAAATATTATCAATTGTTACTGATAATGCTTCAAATATGACAAGTACAGTACAGAAACTTAATGATGGTGAAGTAAAAGGAGATCTTTTGAAGACAGTAGTGAAGAAGATACGGATGAAACTGCTGACAAACTTGACAGTGTTGACACTGTAGACAATGATTTTGCTGGATTCTCAAATATCCCCCATATGCGATGTGCAGTCCACACATTGCAACTGGCAATTCGTGGTGGGTTAAAAGAAAGGAATGCTGCTAATGTAGTAGGTAGGTTACGCAACATAGTAGTGGCTGCAAGAACGCCTAAACTTGATGCAATATTAAAACGTCGATCCGGAAAAGGTGCAGTTATAGATCAAGCTACACGTTGGGGTAGTACCTATGAAATGATTAAGCGCCTTCTTGAATTGAAGCCATACCTTATCGATATGGCAAACCCAGATGTAACCAGGGTTTCGGAGCCGGAGTCGGTGGAGCCAGTGAATTTTGCTTACCTGGAGCCGGAGCCGGAGCCGGAGCCAGAAACCTTGAAAATACGGCTCCATGGTCTGGCTCCGGGCGATATATTACTACCTAAATTGTTATTTGTTAAATATAGGTTTAGTTGCAAATTATAATTCTTGTAATATATTACGAAAAATGGTACCATAGGATTCTTGGATTTTATGGAGGTGTGGGAGTTGCAGGAATAATCTGCAAATTTCCATTTTTTAACCATTAAATATTTGGGAAGATGTCTTAACAACACTTAATTATATAGGTAAAATTTTTTTTATGGCGGTGGAGACCTTAGGTAGGTAGGTACTAACTATTTATCTAAGTAAATAATATAACCTATTAAAAATTTAAAGTAAATAATATAAGTAAATAATATAACCTATTAAAAATTTAAAAACTGAATTTTTTGAAATATTCAGCTCTTTTTCAAGCCAAGTTAGCTTTCATGAAGCTTTCAAGTTTCAACACTTAAAAAAAGATGCATATATTATCTCAGAAAGTTTGATTGTTACTATTTTCCATACGAGAATTCTTAAGTTTGAACTTTGAACTAATTAGGAGGCAAGTTTCTCTAATTTATATAAGCTACATTGTTAATAAATATTTAATATCATTTAGTTTTCATCATTTTCCTTTAGTTATTTAAATAACTTCATTCTATCATTATATTTGCCTAATTTAAAATCATAAGAAATTTAAATTTTGAGTATTAAAGTGATTTAATAATAAAATATTTTTGTGCAATATTTTAAATTGGACAATTAGTTATATAAATCTAGATATTTATTTTATAATTAACAGAATTTACTATAAAAGAGCCGGAGCCAGACTGTAAAAAATTTCTGCTCCGGAGCCGGAGTCGGAGCCAGAAGTTTTTTTACCGGCTCCAAAACCCTGGATGTAACAATGACTGATATCCAGTGGCAGCAGGCAAGTCAACTTGAGGCATTACTTAAGTACCCATATGTGGTTACAAAGAAGTTTCAAGCAGCTGAATTGACACCTGGCACATTTTACAAGGAATGGAAAAATATTAATTATAAACTATCTCAAATTGGCGGCATTGTTGCAGATGGTATAAGAATGTCTATGCAGCGTAGAGAAGAAAATTTACTGAATAATGACGTACTATTGGCTGCAGTTTATGTAGATCCTATGCACAGGGTACTTTTAACTGAAGAACAGATTGCTAGAGGAAAGTCAGCTCTGTGTGATGTAGCTGTGCGAATGAAAATGTTAAATGAAACAGATGCCGCAAGTAATTCAGAATTTGAAAGCTGCTCTAGTCCTGCCATTATGCAAAGCTCCTGCTCAAACTCTGAAGAAAAAATGGATTTTGAAAAATATCTCGATAATGAAGAAAAATCAAAAAAGTTAAGCGATGCCGTTTGAGTCAAGATGATAAACCTATAAAATAACCCCATTGACCAAATTCAGAGAAGACTTTAATGCAGCTTTAATAAAAATAGAGAAATTTGATCGTTCATTAAAACTTGATGTGATGAATGCCATACCAAAGTATCCTGAATTAGTGCAAGATGTAGCCAGAACTGTTACTGCATTGCCACCAACACAAGTCAGCGTTGAAAGATTATTTTCAGCTCTTCGGTTAATTAAATCCCACCTACGGGCTAAGTTGAAGGAAGACATAATTGATGCTATACTTTTCTTAAGAACAAATTCTCCTTAGAGAGTTAAATTATTAAGTATGTTTTTTTAGCCTTTTTTTAATATTTAGCTTCAATATTAGCATATCATAATATATAATGGAAACAAAATATTCTTTACCAACTTTTTTTTATTTTGCTACGGTACCGTATGCAACATTAAAATTTTAAAATTGTTAACCAAATGAGGTTATAAATATTTTATACGAGATCAATTTCTTTTTCTGTTAATTTTTATTTTTGTGTAATACAACATTAAAATTGTATTAAACTACTAAACTGTATTATTATCGTACCTACTTTATTACATTTATTTATACTTATATATTTGAAAGAGTCGGGAGTCGGAGTCAGTTTTTAAAAATACCGACTCAGGAGTCGGGAGTTGGTTGTTTTTGGCCGACTCCCCATCCCTGTGAAAAACTACTGTGTCAAGAATGTCATCTGTAAGAAGTTGAGGTTCGAGGAATTGTTCAAGCATGTCAAGATAATAAACCAATTAACTTTTTTTAAATACACAAATTTGCACCAGAAGTACATATCTTTATGCTAACATAGCATTTTTAAAAAAAACATCTAATGTCACCGAAATAGATAGTGACTTTTGAGACACCATATATATATATATATATATATATATATATATATATATATATATATATATATATATATATATAATGCAGGCCAAAGAAATAAGGTTTCATAAAATTTTAATCCACAAACAGCTCTAGCTTTGAGACAGCCCATTAGCAATGCATACATTTTCAGATCAGTGGACATCATGGTAACATGATTACAGGTATCACTGACATAATGTGGTACATACATTCCGAGAGATTCTGCATTATATGGGAGAATTATAACGTAGGGTCTTCAGGGATAGATGCTGCCCCCACCCCAAGTCACCACAAAAATGAAAGAATATGTTGGAAAATAAAATAATAATAATAATGATAATATTTTCTTTTTCAGATATCTAACAAATTAATAAATAAAATAAATTATTATTTTTAGCTTTGTTTCAGAGCTACCTACCTTACAAGATTTCTTTTCCTTACTTTCACCATCACCACCACTACCATGAGCCTTTTGAAAGACATGATTACACAATTTTAATAGCTTTCTTCTTCTTCTTCTTTGTTGGCAGCATTTTCCCATGCCTTAGTGGGGTCACTGTTCCTAATATGCTTTTGCACTTATTTCTGTCCAATGCCACATCCACCGCCAGATTTCACTCCCTCATATCACCTTCCACACACACATTTCATCTCATCCTCGGCCTTCCCCTTCTCCTTCCAGGTGGTTCCATCTCCATAACTCATCACCCAACATATTCCTCCTCCTCCACATGCAGAGCTGGGCACTAAATACATTGAATGTATTTAAATACTAAATACATTTTACGAATGTATTTAGATACTAAATACAAAATACATCAATTGTATTTAAATACATTTGTAAATACATTTAAATACATACAAATTTTAACATATGCATTCACTAATCATGTTTTGATAAATTTCTACTTTAGGGGACACAGTTACTTTCAAAATAAATACACCACTCGATAGATCAGACGATTTTAACCCTTTCAGCCCTGAATTTTTTGTAGGGTTAAGTTATGAATGCGTGTATTTGAAACGTTAGCAATCCTTAAAGGGTTAAAAGCTTTTTCATCAATGAATTTTCCATCGCAAATTGGATTGATTGGAATGAGTTAGTTACACAGGCCCACTTAAGGCAGAGCCATTTTGTACGATTATTCGGTCAATTTCAAGATATTTTTTGATGTCTAAAAAAACACTTACCTTCAGATGAGTGTACAGATTCGTTGTAGCATTGCTTGCAGCAGAGACTTCGTTTTACACAGCAAGCAGGTGCACTTTACCTTATTACCTTCTTTAGATTTAATTTTAAAGTATTTTCCATCAAACAGAGGATGCACTAAATTGTTATCTGCAGATATATCACTGTTTGATTCACTGGATTTGCTTGTTGAAGCCATGACACGCACACGATAAAGAAATCAACCGCTTTCGACTAAGAGTGGCACACAACTGATTGAACTGACATGTTGAAACATGAACCATGCTGTACTACACTGTCGACGCGTCGTACTGTGCTAGTACAGAACGTGTATTAAACCAGTAAAAGTATTTACATTTTTATATTTTGAGTATTTAAATACTCATTAAAGTATTTAAATACATGAAAAACAATATATTTATAAATACAGTTCTAAATACACAAATGTATTTAAATACAAATGTATTTAAATACTGCCCAGCTCTGTCCACATGACATGTCCAAACCATCAAAACCTTCTCTCTTGAGCTTTCTTTGACACCTCTGTTACTTTTGTCATTCCATGAATAAATTGATTTCTAATTTTATCTCTTCTTGTAACCCCACACATCCATCTCAACAACCTCATTTCTGTGACATCCATCCTTTTCCCCAGATTCTTCCTCATAGCCACATTTCTACACCATACAACATTGCAGGCCTCACTACCACCTTGAATACCTTCCCTTTCAATTTCATTGATATTCTTTCATCACACAGTACCCCAGACACCTCCCTCCAATTATTCCATCGTGATTGTACTCTATTATTCACTTCCCTTACCAGCTCTCCACCATCCTCTACCCATGATCCCAAATATTTAAAACTTTCCACCTTCTTCACCACCCCATCTTATAGTTGCACCTCATATCTCTGCCCCTGTCCCAGTATTGTACTTCATGTACTCTATCTTCACCCTACTAATCTTCAAACCTCAGTTTTCCAGTGCTGCCCTCCACCTTTCCAGCTTCCTCTCCACCTCCTCTTTGCTCTCTGCGTACAAAACCACATCATTGGCAAAGAACATACACCATGGCACCCACTCCCTCACCTCCTCCATCATTATATCCATAATAATGTTGAAGATGTATGGGCTCAGGGCCAATCCCTGATGGACACCAACTTTCACTTCAAAACCTTCCATCAATCCTGCGCTACATCGTATTTGAGTATGTGACCCCTCGTACATATCCTGCACCAACCTCACATACTTCTCTGGCACTAATTTTTCCCTTAAACACCTTCACACCTCTTCCCTCAGTACTCTGTTGTATGCGCCTTCTCTAGATCTATAAACACTATGTGCAACTCCCTCTGCCCCTCTCTATATCTTTCCATCAACTAAGTGCAAAAATGGCATCCATTGTCCCTCTTTCTGGCATGAAGCCAAACTGCTCTTCCACTATGCTTGTTTCTTCCCTCAACCTGCTCTCCACAATCCATTCCCAGACCTTCATTGTGTGCAACATCAGTTTAATCCCCCGATAATTTGTACATTCCTGGACATCTCCCTTCCCTTTAAATATTGGGACCAGTATGCTTTTCCTCCACTCTTCTGGCACTCTCTCCTTTAGCTTTAAGGCTATAAAATAGGCAGGAGACACTTGTTCACAATATGAGGATGCAATGTAAACAAACTCATTTGCACCACCAATGGCATCAGTCAGAGTAACGCAGTCAGTGATTGGCAGAGAGACAGTGTCCCTTAAATGGCATGTGCTGATTGGCTGCTTATAGGAACTGGTGCACCAGCCACCGCAGTGGGCATATAGGGTACTGTTTTTTTACTGCATCACCATGTTGTGCTCAAAAAAAAAAAAAAAAAATTGAAAATCTTTTGAACCATGTTGTATGGGGCTGTGTTAAGTGAGGGATACCTGTCTATGGTTAAGTTGACATCACTATGATGTCCACTTATTTGAAAATGTGAGCATAGTTTATGGGTTGTTGAGGAGTGCTGTCTGGATTGCAAAGTTTTACCAAAACTTTAATTTGTTTCAGCTTTCATTGTATGTGGTGAACTTGGGTAATTTTAGTCAAAATTACATTATATTTGGAAAACATGAAGCCACTGGGGCCTATGAAGGTTATCCAAGTCATGAGATATATTTTATAATAAATCTTGGAAAATGTCAATCTCAAGTCAGCTAATTAACATACAACTATTTACTACTACCAAAGTAGTCCACGCAACTTAAGACAAGGACATACATGATTTACAATCTATTTACTCTTTAAAATCTTGTAAAATTCAATCTCAAGTCAGCTAATTAACACAAAACTATTTACTACTACCACCACAGCAGTAGCCTACATACCTTAAGCTATGAATATACATTATTTACAATCTACAAACTATTTCTGTCATTCACGAAAGCATTTTCTCAACACTAACTAATGAGCTATTTACCACATCATATGGCAAGTCATTCAAAAATCTACTGCTCTATGACTTAAAAAATATTTTCATAGATCAAGTCTACAAGAATGTTTTCTAATTATTCCCTCGAGTTATTCCATCAGCCTCAAATGAGAAAAAGGTTACTTATATCTAAACTGTCCAAACCTGAAAACATTTTGAACATCCATATCATATTTCCCATCATACAATGTTTCTCAAAATTAAATATAGGTCTAGTTCCTTTAATCTTTCCATGTATTCCAATCTTCTTAGGTTAGGGATAAGTTTGGTTACATGATGTTGCACATTTTCAAGCATAGGTATCAATATCATGTCTAAAGTGAGGGGACCAGGCTCGAGTGTAGTATTCTAAGTGAGGTCTAACGTAAGAATTATATAATTACAGACAACTTCCTTACTCTTGTAACTAACATTCCTCTTAATAATACCTAACATTTTATTTGCTTTATTTCTAGCCTTTAAGCACTACTAAGAAAATTTTGGATCACTGCTAACTATAACACCAAGACCTTTTTCCTGTCTAAGAACCTCTAACTAGTTCCCCCGCATCTCATAACTAAAGTTTTCATTATTTCTACCAAAATGCATGACTTTGCATTTTTGAACATTGAATTCCATCTGCCATTTACGTACGAGCCCAAGCAACTAATCTATCAAGATCTTTTCCAGTTTATAAGAATGTTCTATATTTGTAACTGGGGCAACTATTTTTGTATATTCTGCAAATTTAGAAACTTTAGTACCTACTCCCTTCTCTAAATCATTTAGATATAAAGTAAGAAGTAACAGACCTAACACTGATCCCTCTAGTACCCCACTTTTCACTTTCTGCCACTCAGATTCATGACCATTTAGAATTACTCTGTTCTGCCTTCTAACCAGTTTTCTATCCAACTAATAGCTGACCCTGATATCCCATGGGCTTTAATTTGTACACAAGTCCCCTACGTGGAACCTCATCAAATACCTTACTAAAATACAGATAAATAACATCTGTATCATTTCCATTATCTACTTGATCAGTTACAAACTCTAAGAGATTAAACAAACAAGACTTCATTATCTAAATCCACATTATGAACTTGAAATAAGATTAAAATTTTCCAAATAATCTTGAATATTATTCTTTTATGATATTTTCTAGTATCTTACCCACCAATGATGTTCAACTAACAGGCCTATAATTTCCTACCCCCTTTTCACTACCCTTTTTATACCTGGTACCTGTGTATAATAGACCTAGCAAACAAAATAGTTAGTGCCTCAGATAAGCTAGCTTCCCCTTCTCTGAGAATCCTAGCAAATATATGTTCATGTCCAGCAGCTTTATTTTATTTCATTGTATGATCACTTGCCTATATTCTTCCTTATATAAATTTTATCAAGGATGACTGAATTCACAGAATCTGAAGAATTAAAATCAAAGGTATTCAAATTTTCTTCAGTAAAAACAACCAAAATAATCATTAAAAATACAAACAAATATCATGATAATTTTGGAATATTCTATCATGTTCTATTGGGCCAATCCAATCATGCTTTTTATTATTATATTTATAAAAACAAAAGAATTTCTTTGAATCTTTATTGCTATTTCTAGCTAGATTTATTTCACTATACCTTTCGCTCTTCCTAATCAAACTATTTAGCTTATTTCTTAACTGCCTATAATTATTGAAGTCTACAAGGCTATTACTCCTTTTAAATTCCCTGAATGACTTTTTTATTTTTAATCATTTTTACTGTTTCTCTATTCCATCATAAAGGTTTCCCTAATTTTGTTATTCCTAACAGTTCTGAAAGGAATAAATACACCTACATTGTACATCCTATAAAATTTCTCTGAATGTAGCCCACATCTTGATAGCATTTTTATTGACAAATTCAAATATCCCACTTTACTGAGCCTAACAACTCCCTAAATTTACTATAGTCACCCTTTGAGAAGCATGTAACTAGATGGTTATTATTGACTAGATCCCTATTTAATTTTATCTTAAAATGTATGATCAAATGGTCACTATTCCCTGATGACTCTCCTATTGCAAGTTCCCTAATAACCTCATGATCACTGGAAAGAACCAGATCTAAGATTGCTTGATCCCAAGTTAGTTTGTCTACAAATTGCATTAGAAAACAATCATTATAGCAATCAATGAAAAGTTAACTTCCCTACTATTTCCTTCTAAAAGGCTCCAGTCTACATGAGGCAGGTTGAAATCTCCCATAATTAATGTTCTAGTAATACAACCTTTATGTATTTCCCAAACCATACTACCATCAACTTCCTGTAGTTGGTTTGGAGGTCTGTAAAATGCACCTATCCAAATATACTCCTTGCCTGAAACAAAAATATCAATCCAAATTGACTCTACACTATTGTCCAATTTAATACTATCATTCTGAACTGAAGTTAAATCATTCTTAATGTATAAGACCAAACCACCCCCCTGCCTATCCATTCTTTGATAAATATACATTGCATAACTATTCAACTCATACTCTGCTCTAGTGTAATTGAATGCTGCCTCACTAATTCAAGTCTTGCTAATGCAGACTATAATATCCAGATTTTCACTAATCATATTACTAAACAATTCATTTTTCTTATTCCCAAGACTCTGTGCATTTATATAAAAACACTTCAACCCCTGTTTTAACTGGTTCACTACTTTTAGCTGGATAGCTGATTCACCTATTCCTGACATAATCTGTAAGGATAATATTCATTTTAACATACTCCAAACCATTAACAAAATATTATATTCTGAATCCTCATTAAAAATCACTAAGGAAAATTACCTTTTCTTGTGCAAATCAAATAAAAAAAGAACAAAATTAATGAAAATAATGTCATCCTTATGCCATCTAGGACCAGCCAGTGATGCTATTGTTATGACATCATCAAGCCCTTTATAAACAGATGACCACGAAACAAAGGCCTTTTATATTAATTGAGTTTTCTCCTATAAAGATGTGTGATTTGTGTGGCTTAGATTTTAAAGAAGTCATCAGACGCATTGGCTTAGACAATAATGAAGCTTTGAAACTTTTTTCTGATCATGGTGTAGTAATTCCTACATCCTTAAATTTATGTCCAAAGTGCAATGGTAACTATATTTTCAAGGAAGATCAGAATATTACCAATAAGGTAAGATTAGGTTAGGTTGGTTTTTTTAATATAATGAAGTACTTTTTAAGGTAATTTTGATTTGATATGCACAAATTTGATTTCTGTTTTCTGTGCAAATATATATTTTTTTTAGATAATTTCATTTGCTTGTATCTCAAAAACTAGGGTATACATTTACACAGAAAACAGAGGTCAAATTTGTGCATAACACATGAAAATTACCCTAAAAAGTACTTTCTTGTCCTAAAATCTAGAGTGGTGTTAAAACGAATATTCACCATCTGTAATTCTTACCAACACATTGAGTATGAGTAATCTGAGAACTTTGTTTAAAACTCTCGCCTGTCTTGAATACAAGTATGATGGAAAAATCCTCACATAATGCCACTAGAAAATTTGAGCAGATTTTGCAGACACGCTTTCAGGCCAATCAGGATTCTTTAACTAGGGTGTTCAGATTTGTCCTTGGAAAAACTGGGACATGGGCAGATCTAAGCCCTATAGCATATAGGCTTATTTTAAAAACACTTTTTAACAGAGTAAGTGAATACTAAATATATAATAATACACACCTTAGTCATTTTTTTTATCCTGAAAACCTTTTTTGGTAATTATATGATTTAGCAGAGCCTAAAATAAAATGCTGCTGCAACAACAACAATTAAAACTAATGAAAATATTACGACAATCTAACCAATCATCAAGGTGTATGGTTGACCTAACCAGGCATTCAATTAACCTCCTCCTACTTCTACTAGTTATGTTAATTGAATGCCTGGTTAGGTCAACTGTATGCCTCGATGATTGGTTAGGTTAAGTCATTAAGTCATGATATTTTCATTAGCTTTGATCATTGTTGTTGTCATGGCGTTTCAGTTTTAATTATTATTGTCATGGTGTTTTATTTTAGGCTGCTAAACCATACAATTACCCTTTTTTTCTAAAGACTGGGACAGCTCCCTGAAAACTGGGATATGTCATGGAAAACTAGGATGTATGGACACCCTACTTGAAATAAAGGTTAAGTATTACTTTCACAGCTCCACAAAAATCAACTTTTTAGTTATAAAAGTCATGTATTTATATAGATATAGACTAAGTAAAACCCTGCTATCTCTAATTTTTTTTAAATTTCTCTAAAAATTTTATTATTATTTTTAATAAGAACTACTTTGTGCCATTCCGCCGCATGATGCCTATAAAATGTGGCAATGAGGTGGAAATGCGTCAGTTTAGAGTGTAACGTTGTTGATGATGGATGTGTGCACTGGATATTCTGTCAGTGAACTTAAACTAGTTACAGAGGATTGTGTTAAAATTAGCCAGTCACAAACTGCTACTATCTATTAAAAATTGCTCTAAGTGCTGTGATCTATCTACTTGTCAGTTGCCCCTGGTCAATTGAATGCCCATTTAGGTCAACTGTATGCCATTGATGATTGGTTAGGTTAAGTTGTGATATTTTTGTTAGTTAATGAAGAAAATATCACAACTTAATCTAACCAATCATCAAGGATGCACAGTTGACCTAACTGGCCATTCGATTAACCTTAGTTATTTAATTGGTGATAATTATTATTTTTTCTACATTATTTTGTGATAATTCTTGATTTTTTCTGCTACTTTTACAGATGGAGCCGCAAATGTTATACTTTATTAAAACAAATTTCTGTTATTACAAAATGAGTATCCCTTAAACTAAAATTTTACTACCCAGACACAGTTCAGAGAGTTCATAAGAAATTGGTAATACGTTAAATTAAATTGAGTTACCAGGATAGTAATTAGAGCACTATGGGCTCTGTCTCTAAGCTGTGTGTGGATAGCAAAATTTTCCCTCGAAATTTAATATTTACCATTATGACAATTTACATCCCAAAAATCCAAAATTTCATAAAGATCCGAGGGTAATTTACCAAACTTTTCGAAGGGGCCTATCACTAACAAAAACTTTTACAAATACAGTACTGAACTTCATAAGCTATTATAGGCCTAGGTCTTCTCACATGCTTGATTAATCAATTGATCAGGTTAAAGTTCATGTATTCATAGTGGCTCAGCCTTATGGGTACTGTCTAGTGAAAATAAAATAATTCTAGAAGTTTAAAGACCTCACCTGGTTTGAACCTCTTAACAATACAAAGGCCTACCCTAGTTAAAATGTGGGAAGTAATAAGCCCCATAATAATAATAATGATTCTCAAGCTACTCAGTACCTTAACAGTTAAGCTTAAACTAAATTAAAAATTGTTATTAAACTCACACTTCCAAATGAAACTTGGTGACTTAAACTTAGTCTGTTACAACTAAAGTTAGGCTTAGACTTATGATTTATGAATCTATCATCGAATTTGTTAGTCATTTTAAATTTCACTAATTTTATAAATTTAGTTAGGAGTCAAAGTGCACACGGCGACTAGGATAGGCTAGCAACGGGCCGGTATAAAACAATGCTCAGCAAAATTTGAAAAAACAGACTAAGCTTAGCAGTTAGGCCCTTCATACAATGAACATAGACACAACAGAAAGTTAATACTGACGGGTTTTAGGCCGTCATAAAAGTTTTCATAAGTTTTTTGTGACACATAGGCCTTCGCCTGTTCCTAGAAAAACTATATTCATGATGTATAACGTAGCCATAATTTTCATTAATGAAGTTAAGCCCTATATTATCCAGACAATGTACAGAATGCTGTTGTGAGTAGTTTGTGTACACAGATAAATTACATGATAATTCATTTCCCTGTCCCTACGGTATGTAGTTTATAATCTCATAAGGTACGTCCTCAATAAAATGTTTGGGGTGATTTTGAGGCAGGGGGTGATTTGGTGTTATACATTAAGAATGATTTAACTTCAATGCTAATATACAGAAAAGGACCACTCTTTGGTTCAGATAATCGACTATACTTTTATAGACCAGTTTTTGATGATGATTCCAAATATAGTTTCTTCTGCAAATGCTAAAGTTTTGAGTTACGTCCTGTACATTTTTTCCCAATGACCTGACAGTATTTAATCACTTAACGAGAAACCAAACCCAGTACAAAATATCAACTAATCACTGTCATTCTTTCTTCCTTTGTTGGTACTGGAGACGCTGTTAGGTTAGGTATTTTTGTGTGTTTTAACCACACATTTTCTCTCTTCAAAGCCCTGACTAATTTTGTTGGGGTCATTATTCTAGGGGAAGAAGGGGTAACTCCAGAAAAACACATTTGCACAGGAAATGAATATCACCATTGAAAAGAGGAGAAAAAAAGATCTTCAAAAACACGAATTTGTGTCTAAACCCAAGAGTTGTCCTTTTCTGTATACTGTAATTACCAAGACCATATTCGATAGATGCATTTCACAGACCATCAAACCGAACTTGAAGTTAGAAGTGGAATTGGCAACACACACTTTGCTATGTTCCAATTTTTCTTTTTTTTTGATAAATTGTTAAAGGATTATATTGATTCTGTAGATTTTCCTTTATTGGAATTATTAAATTACAAATAGGTCTATTCCAAGGCTTTAAGCTTAATTTAACTTGGTATATGGAGAGATCTGGGAGTTCATTCAATGCAAGCTCAACATTTTGATTGATTAGCCTAGGCCCCCATTACCTCATTCCATCCAGGGAAAAGCTTTACTTAGACCTTAAAGCTTTTAACTGAGTTATATTACATTACATTTCATTTGGAAAACATGAAGGTAACTTCTTCATTGACTGCTATAATGAATGTTTTCTAACACAATTTTTAGACAAACCAACTAGGCATCAAGCATAAGAAAGAAAGAAAGAACATAAGAAACTTTTACAGTGGGCACATTAGGGGTCACTTCGGCCCATCGAGGTGGCTCCACTATGCAAAAACTGCCTGCACATTAGCAACAACCAATTTTTACAAAACTAATTAATTATCAATTTAAAACTAAAGATAGGGTAATTGTATACAACATCCCCCCTCACCTCAATTTTATGAAATTGACTTCACAATCAATGTAAAACCTTTATTTATAGTATGTAAGTACTTTATTTATTTTTGGGGTAATTATTTGTTTGGTAACGGCTCAGAATAGGGGTGCCACCTCAATTTTTGTTTTTTCCACCAAAACATGCTAAAACCATTGGTTTCCTGTTGTTTAGGATGAATGTGACCATTGCCATTACAGTAAGTTATTGCTTGAAGTTATTTCACCCCCCCCAACCCCTCCTACAATCTGGGGGGACCACGTGGGAACTGGGGGTTTTGGGTGGGGGAACACAGCACAAGCACTAATTTACTGTAATAGTGATGGTCAGGTTTATCCTAAACAACAGGAAACCAATGGTTTTAGCATGTTTTGGAGGAAAAAACATGTCATGAAACATCAAAAACCATGAGAAAAACCTAGGTTTCATGGAAAACCTAACCCCTAACCTAACTTAACCTAACTAACCTAACAACCTAAAAAATATAAACCTATACTGATCGATTTGTATACGTGATCTTTATGGGGGCTCTGCCCCCATACCCCCGAGACTTAAATTATACAAATTGGACATACTACATTTAAAGGGAGAACACCATGCAAGCTCTACTAGCGTCACCTCGCATCAGTCACAAACCGAAGCCATTTTCAAACTGAAGTGAATGAATGATACGATAGTAGGGTTGCCAACTCAAAATTTCCTAGATTCATACCCAAAAATATGTTTTTCATCATTTTCTAACTTTTTTTTTGACTATGCGACACGTGTAATCAACGTATTTTAATGAGAGAAACAACTTTGTCTCTATGGTATTTTTCAAAATTTTGCTTAATTAAGTGGCACCCGTATTCTGAACCATTACCATTTGTTTTAACGCCCACTCTGTTTTTATGATGAGAATAAACTGGCCAATTTTGAGGCACTTTGCATGAATCTGCCATCCATTTCCTGTGGAAATGCGTAGTTTTTGAGATATCATCATCTTGAAAACTACGCATTTGCACAGGAAACAGATGGTTGTTTTGTACAAAACACCTCAAAATTAACCAGAAAAGTTTGCTCTCATCATTTTCATTTAAACCAGGGCTGTGGAGTCGGCACATAAAAAACCAACTCCGACGACTCAATTTTTTGTCTATCCAACTCCGACTCTAAGGTATATTAATTCTAAATCTGCTATGATGATAATTACACAAGAGGCATTTCATCACCACCACGTGAAGCATCATCATCTGTGGTCATTGTTACGGTAACTTTGTCTGTAGTAAAGAATCTTGTAAGTGGTGCTTGTCGTTCAGTAGATTTCTGATCTTTTGTTAACTTTGAAGTAGTTGGAAGGTTTTTATTACTATCTTTCTCAATGACAACTTCTAAAATTTTGGGATGGAAACACTGCAAATGTCTCTTCAAATTTGATGCTCTGGTTGGTGCATTTTTATCAGAGCCAGTAAAACCACTGATTTTTGCTTCACATAATTTTTCATCATCATCATCTTCTATCATACACTGACACACGAAATGTTTCCCATCTGTGGTTATTGTAAAATATTAAAAAACTGCAGACTTTGTTGGAAGTGTCTTTGCCATTGTGAAAGGGGTTTTAGACTTGAAAGTTAAAAACTTATGAAATTTAGAAAGAACTTGAAATTAAATAAGCATTAAAAATAAAAAATATTATCTGAAAAGAAAAAATGAATTAATGGCATTAGTGTCTGAAATGGAAAACATTGTGTTTATTATTTAAGTGGTTTAACCACCATAGCTGCCAGTGATATCACACACAAAAACATATTTTATTAAAATTTATATTGAGGTCGGAGTTGGTACATTTTTACGACTCCGATTCCAGCACCACCAAAATTGCTTCCGACTCCGACTCCACAGCCCTGATTTAAACTAATGAAAATATCATAACTTAACCTAACCAATCATCAAGGGTGTATAGTTGACCTAACCAGGCATTCAATTAACCTAGTTGGGTATTCAATTAACCTAACTGGGTATTCAATTAACCTAACGGGTTAATATTGGTTATTTCACCTAAATATTTTCTGATCTTTTTGTATTAGGCACTCACTGTCACATTTCGGGCAAGTTAAAGATGAGAGAATAATGCCATAATTCTCAGTCAAAATCACACGAATGGCATGTCATAATTCTATCACAAACAGCACTAAACTGAATCCAATTTGAAAAAAAAAAATAGCCAGAACAAAACCCAACCAACTAATTAAGTCACAGAGTAGCGAAAAAATAGTCTAATCAGGAAAAATATTTTATGAAAGTACATTATAGCCAAAATAGGAAATATATTTAAAAAAAAAAGTACATTTCAACAAATTTCCCGAACAAAAAAATACCGTCATTGTAAAGTATTTGAACTGCTTTACAGGTATATCTGACTAAAAATATTAAGTTTGAATAGGCGTTAAAATTAATATTATCCATTTTTGGAAACCAACCTAACCTAACCTAGAAAAATGTATTTTTGACTAAAAAAGGGCATAACTTAACATGTTATTACATTATCATTTGTATAATTTAGGTCTCGGGGGGTATGGGGGCCCCCGTAAAGATCACGCATCACAAAGTGAACCCTATACCGATCAATTTGTGATGTGTTATCTTTACGGGGGCTCTGCCCCCGTACCCCCGAGACGTAAATTATACAAATGATAATGTAATAACATGTTAAGTTATGCACTTTTTTAGTCTTCATCTAGGGCACATGACGAATCAAGTTCTCAAAGTCGAAACCACATGAACAGCACATCATAATTCTATCACAAACACGACCAAACCTAGGTATTACCCAAACTGAATCCAATTAGAAAAATAAATAAATAGCCAGAACAGAAACCAACCAACTAATTAAGTCGCAGAGTAGCGAAAAAATAGCCTAATTAGAAAAATGTCATGTCAAATGGATATCATTAATTAAATAATATCTCTATAAATATGATTGACCGAAATTTTTTTTACTTAAAGGAAAGGTTTTATTATTATTTTCTATGCATTGCAATAATTTTTATTAGAAAAAGGTGAGGGAGATATTGTATACAATTACCAAAGATAGAATCTCTGGATCCAGAGGATCAAAGTCATAATAGGCTACTATCCACAAATATGTTACACTATATCTACCTATTTATAACTGACATGCAAATATATCAGATCCAAAGAATCCAGTCAATTCTTTATGGTACCCATCAATACCAGTACCTTGCCAACCAAAAATAAGTCACGGTCCATATCAATTGTGGACCAAGTCACAATTTACAACCATATACATTACAATATATATACTTGGGAGGAAAAGTGTCGGTGTGGCTGTAAAGACTGTACAGTAATGTAGAAATGTGTGTGCACCCATTTTGGGTCTCCCATTTAATAATGTTATAATGTTTGAGACCAACAAAGACCCTAGGATCCACTCATGGCTGGTCTACCTAACTGTGTTCATAATTGTGTATTGTGCATGTCCTCCGTGGTGGTGGAGGGGATCTACAATTTTACGTGGGTTCCGAACCACAAGGAACATAAGAAATTTTTATAGTGGGCACACAAGGGGCCACATCGGCCCATTGAGGCAGCTCCACTATGTAAAAACTGCCTATACATTGGCAACAACCAATTTTTACAAAACTAAATAATTTAAAGGTGTTTGTGGGGCAAGTGAAGATCATGTGAGTTTTTCAATACCTCACAGTACTATGGGGGGCACTGCTCGGTAGAGGAATCTCTTTAAATGGGGTGTGTAAGGACAGAGAGTATCCCTTAACCCAAGATGCTGCCTCCCTATATCCCACAACACTTGTTGAGCTGTGGGATCTATCACCCAAATGCGCATAATATATATGAAATAAACTAGTACCATTCATGCAATAAAAATGGGCTTAAACACCATTACCAGATGTCCCTTGCAGATATCAAACTATCCAACCTTCTTTTGAAAGAATCAAGTGTATCTGAAGTCACTACTACTTCTGTCAGACAGTTTTACAAACAGAGTAATTAAGTTTTGGAACAATGTTTTCTTAAATTTGTTCTACATCTTGGCTTAAATAATTTCATACTATGACCTCCAGTCTGGTTATTGTGATCTTTAATGAAGAGAGACTCAAAATCTATCTTATCCAACCCTTTTATCATTTTATACACCTCTATCATATCACCCCTTAACCTCCTCCTTTTTAATGAGAACATGTTTAGATATGCCAGGCTTTCCTTATATGTCAACTGTCTTAGAGATGGGATCATTCTTGTTGCTTGTCTCTGTACTTTTTCCAGTTTTTCAATATCTTGTATCAAATAGGGACTATTAAAAATTGAATACAGTATTTGAGGAGGGGTCTCACATATGAAATGTATAGGCCTAGTTGCCTTATAATATTGGGTGATTTGTATTCAATGTGTGTGTGTGCATGAGATTGAGTCTAGCAGTTGCTTTATTTCTGATTACCATACAGTGATTTGAGGGTTTAAGTTCATTAGTCACAGTGATACCCAAGTCTTTCTCTTTATCATCATTTTTAATCCAAATTCCATTCATATTGTATTCAAATTCTGGATTTTTTTGGCCCAATATGCATAACCTTGCACTTATCAACATTAAATTTCATCTCCCACTTATCTGCCCAGGCTGTTACTCTAAGTCTTTTTGTATTGTCATTGCTCCTGCTGCTGACTTAACATTATGGCCTAATTTTGTATCATCAGCAAATTTTGAGGTTTTACATGATAGGCCCTTCTCTAGATCATTTATATAGACCACAAAAAGCAGAGGTCCCAGCACAGACCCCTGTGGGACTCCGCTCAATATGGGTCTCCAAGTAGACTTATTTCCATTTAGATGAACTCTGTTTTCTGTTTCTCAGCCATTCTTCTATCCAGTCAGCTATATGATCTCTTATACCATGGGCTCTAACTTTTACCAACAATCTTAGATCTGGCTTTTTCCAATGATCATAAAGTTATTAGGGAACCTGCAGTAGGAAAGTCATTAGGAAATAGTGATCGTTGGATCATACGTTTTGAGATGGAATTAAATAGGGATCTGGTCAACCATGACCATCTAGTCCCTTGCTTCTCAAAGGGTGACTATAGTAGATTTAGGCTCAGTAAAGTGAGATAATGAATTTGCCAATAAAAATGCTATTGAGATGTGGTTTAGATTGAAAGAAATTTCAGAGGATGTACAATGTAGGTGCATTCCTTTCAGAACTGTTAGGAATAACAAGATTAGAAAACCTTTGTGGTGGAATAAGAAAATATCTAAAATGATTAAAATTAAAAAAAGGACATTCAGGAAATTTAAAAGCAGTGATAGTATTTTGGACTTGGATAATTACAGTATATAGGCATTTAAGAAATAAGTTAAATAATTTGATTAGGAAGAGCAAAAGGCATAGTGAAATAAATCTAGCTAGAAATATCCAAGTTATAAGCTAATAATAATAGAATCTTGCAAAACATCAATCTCAAGTTGGCTGACTAATGTACAACTATTTACTACTATCAAAGTAGCCTACAAACTTAACCTAAAAATATACAGTATTTACAATCTACAAACTATCTCTCTCCTTCTTGAAAGTCTAAATGTTTCTTAAAATTAACTGATGAGCTAGGTACTGTTTACCGCATCATCATATGACAAGCAATCCAAAAATCTACTACTCTATGACTAAAAAAGTATTTTCTAAGATCAAGTCTACAAGACTGTTTTCTAATTTTCTTATGTCCATGAGTTATCCCATCTGTCACTAGTGAGAAAAAGTTACGTACATCTTCTTCTTCAGCATTATTAGTCTCGCACTTGTGCGGGGTCGCTGCTGCGGATCCTCCTTCTCCACTCTTGTCTATCCTGTACCAGCTCGACATCCAGCTCCCGCTCCCTCAGGTCATCCCGAACACTGTCCTCCCTCGCATGGTCTCTCCTATCTCGCCCATCTTCTCTGAGCTATCTTCTTCAGCCACATCCACTCATGGTGCGGTAGCCCTCATCCACTTTCCATGGGTCAGGGTGGTCCACCAGCGTGTCAGTTACGGCAGATGCCCAAGCATGTACCACATTCACGACATTTTCCATGATCTGCATATCATAATGGTATTGGCAAGGTTTTATGCCAGATGCCCTTCCTGACACAACCAGAAAGAAAGACAAATAATGAAATTTATAAATATGAAGTTTCAGAATGTAATTATCGTAATATTTTCTCTGTGTCCACAAAAATAATTTTTCTGTACTTTTTGTAATAATTTTCTCTCCCTTAATCGGTAATCATTTTCCTTTACAAACTCATGTCTACTCTTTCTTTCCTCTGGACTGAAGTTACATACATCTAAGTTGTTCAAACCTGAAAGCATTTTGAACATCTGTATCACATCTCTCAAAACTAAACATACCTAGTTCCTTTAATCTATCTCTGTAGTCCAATCTTCTTAGGTTAGGGATAAGCTTGATTGCCCTATATTGCACACTTTCAAGCATGTCAATATCATGTCTAAGGGTAAGAACACAAAGAAAGTAGGCTACCTGCTTGCGGGTTACCAGCATCAACTGGTGCTGATAAGCATCATGAATATTACCATGCTATTGAGCGCAGCCGCACACAGTAGAAGCACATTCAAACTTGTCCGCACTGGTTGCCCACACTGACAAGTTTACTGGAATGAACAAAACATTCTTTTCTCGCTTGCCTGTGTGTGTAGACATGTTGTTGAGGTGGAGAAACTGGAAAATTATGACAGCTAGACCACAACTCGCAGATAAACCTGTGTATTCTGTGTCTGCCTACCAGCGCTGACTGCTGGTGTTGGAAACTGGCAAGCGGGTAGCCTGCTTTCTTTATGTTCTTACCTTAAGGTGAGGGGGACCAAGCTTGAATGCGGTATTCTAAGTGAGGCCTAACATAAGAATTATATAATTTACAGATGACTTCCTTACTCTTGTAACTAACATTCATCTTAATAATATCTAACATTTTATTTGCCTTATTTCTAGCCTCTAAGCACTGCTTAGAAAATTTGAGATCACTACCAACTATAATGCCAAGATCCCTTTCCTGTCTAACATCCTCCAACCAGTTCCCTTGCATCTCATAACTAAGGTTTTCATTATTTCTACCAAAATGCATGACTTTGCACTTTTGAACATTGAATTCCTTCTGTCATTTACTAGCCCAAGCAACTAATTGATGAAGATCCTTTTGCAGTTTATAAGAATTTTCAGATTACCTGAAGATCCATTACCCCAGCCATTTTTAGTTAGCTTTATAAGGCTAACTAACTAAAATATCATAACTTAACCTAACCAATCATTAGGTCAACTGTACACCCTTGATGATTGGTTAGGTTAGGTCATGATATTTTTTAGTTACTTATAAAGCTTACTAAAAAAGGCTGGGATGATGGATCTTCAGGTGATCTGAATTTTCTATACAGTAAGTCCCCGACTTACGAACTTAATGCATTCTGGAGGTGTGTTTGTAAATTGGAAATAACTTATATTGGCAAAATAAATGCATAAAAATATGTAAAGTATGTAAAAAAGGGTGTAAAAACCTGCACAATGTATGACACTAACGTATGTATTTTATTCATTAAAAAAAAAATCTCCACCCCTGCCCTCTGTGCATCAAGCTCCATCAAGTCTTTGTTTGTTAGCTCTTGCGAGTGGCTTTCTAGTAACTGATGGAAGTCGTCGTCTTCCAGTTCCATCTGCAGTTTGGTGTAACTACATACCACTAGCATGCACTTTGTTGTTCATATCTTCGAAAGTTTGTAAGTCGGGGACCTACTGTATTTGTAACTAGGGCAACTACTTTTGTATCATCTGCAAATTTAGAAATTTTATAACCTACTCCTTTAAATCATTTAGATATAAAATAAATTATCAAAAGCTATATCTAGGCCCTAGTATATTTTGTAATCTTGCCTGATGCATTGGGTTTGAGTGTGTTAGCCAATGGAAAAATTCTGGTGTGACATCTTTGGAAAATCTGTGCAGATTTTGCAGTCTGGGATAAAATTTAATCGGCCCTAGGTGGTAAAATTTCAGAATCCAGAGGCAGTTTGGAGACTATAGTTACAAACCTAACCAACATAACATGACCTAAGATATTACAAAGCTATTGTAAACTGTGTGTGGACTCTGGAATTTTACCCAACAGGCTACTAAGATTTGCCTTAGGGGTTCTATAGGTGCTCAGAGGTGTACTAAAACTATCCTAGTTGCACAAGTCCTGCTGATGCCACTAATGACTACAATATTGACATTACAGTAGAAGTCCAAAAATCCAAATGGCTCGGGGATTAGGGTGGTTCGGATTTCCAGAAAATTCAGATTCTTGGGCGGTAACCTTAAAATTCACGTTACAAAGGGAATAAATAAAAAAAGAACATGTAAATATTGCTAATGTAATATGTAAATAAAACAGAAACACTTATTATGGACATTCAGTAATATAATTAGCAAACATTGCGTCCGTACATATTTTAAACAAACAAACAAACAAAAAAATCGTAAACATCCATTACACACACGTAAACACAAACATTTTCATTCACTCAATTCGATCACATCGTCCGCATCTGACAATCTGTTTGTCGATGGACCACTTTTATCTGCAGACGCGTCTACTGGTTTAACTCTAGCTTCACATAAATAATTACGTATATCGCCTTGCTTTCGATTCTGTATTTTTTTCTTAATGAAATCATTCCGCACCATATGCACACGCATGACATCTTGAAGATCAAAATTATGGTTCTGCTCGATAAATTGAATATATTTATCAAGGTGTACATATATTGTAGCAACTTGTTCACAGCATGGATGTGCAGCAGAGACTGGCGCGAAAATGTTCGTGCCATGCGTTCGTTCGCATGCACGAACGAACATAGGTTGCACATCAGTGTCGCTAAATTTAAATTTCGACTGAGTTTTAAAATGTTCGGATTCTTGAGGTTCGGATTTTTGGACTTTTACTGTATTAGGTTTTAGCTACGTGTCCTATATTGAGGGTATTAGGTATAGTTAACTATACTGTTCATCTATTTACCAGACTGTAAATTGTGCTTGAATTTTCTGATGCATCACACAAGAATTTTTTGTACTTTTCTGTTATACCCCCACAATTTCTTCTTTCCCAATTAGGTCAACTGTACACCCTTGACATTTGGTTAGGTTAAGTCGTGATATTTTCATTAAAATATTCATTAGTTTAACGAAAATATCATGACTTAACCAATTGTCAAGGGAGTACAATTGATCTAAATGGGAAAGAAGAAATTGCGGGGGTATAATGGAAAAGTACCAAATTTTTTCATAAAACTCTCACATTAGGCGAAAGTTTTAATTGAAATTACTTTGCACTTAATGTGTAGGGCAAAAATTTCCACTGAATTCCTTGGCTGCACTGAATTGTACAACAATTTTAGTAACTACTATTTCTATAGGCTTAGAAGTGAAAATTGTTGTATTTCCCAATTTTTAGTATAAGAATTTTTTTTCTAAATCAAATTAGGCCCCTAGAAGAGATGTATTATGATCCAGTCTCTCAAAATATTTCAGAGTTTGGAAAATTAGGATACAAATTATATAAAATATGTAGTTAACTTATCAAATCATATTGTGAAGGAATAGATGCCACAGGATTCATAATTATAGAAACTATAACAATAAATCTTTGCGGTACAGTACCAGTACTGGTATGAAAGTAGTTAATTCATTAGAACACACAATTGACACAACTCTTCATGAAATGGAAGTGGATTCAAAACATGAAGTAAGTGTATTGAATAATCTCATTGTATGTAGGCTTTTTTTTTTAATGTAGGAAGGGGGGAACAAGGGCGAGTGCCTGCAAAAATGCTTCCCCACTAAATAAAAACAGACTCCGAATCAAGGTTGCTAAGGCCCATGATACCATATTATCTATTTTTTTTTTTAGAAATTTTGAAAAAATTGTGTAGTGTGTAAAATGCATGTATCTGTTGTGAAGAATAGATGAAGGACTGTGTGTTTGAGAGTATGTTGGACTGCTCACAGGGTAAATGAAATGGAAAAAGATCAGCTAAAGAGGATGGAAGAAATGAAAATTACAACATTCCCTGTCTTCTGCATAACATCACCTGGTTGATTGGTACAGTCTCCTCCTTAAGGCTTAAGCTCTCTACTGTATTATTTCAGTTAGGCCTATATATCCACTTATTAGTACAATGCCAGGGTTATGTTTTATGAAGTTACTGTAAAGTGGGGCAATTGAGACCAAAGTGCCTTCCTCTACAAAAATATTAATAAAAACAAAATTATATAAGGTTCCTCCTCTTTTTTTTTGTGGTAAATGTAGCATTAATGCCTTGTGCACCTTTTATGTTTTAATTTAATGATCTGTTATCAATGTACACATTATCTGAAGTAATATATTGTCTTCTTGTTTTAGGTGATTGTTACTCTGAAATCCTAAGACCAATACAGAAAAATTTATACCATTTAGAAATTTGGAACCTTCTCTGTGTTGAGACCCAGAGCTCAGCGTTGGGACTTTATTAACAAAAATTGTTTCAAAACCATGATCAATGAAGAAGAGCCAGCCACTAGGTACTTGGAAGATGAATGAATCAGGATGGTGAATTATCTTCGTGGAGTCATTGAAAGTTCATGTCACCCGAGAGAAGATTATGTGGAACTCCTCAAGCTGTCGCTCCTTTTCCTTGGAGGCTGGGGTGGAGCTGAGTTCTCCTTCAGGACTCCAGGAGCCCATCATCAAGCCAGGTGGATGGCGAAAGCTATCTATGTGCTGAAAATGATTTTGTTCCTGGAGCAACTGGAACTCACCGACCGAGAGGTGAAGGGATTGCATGACATGGCCCTTTTTATGTGTTTCATTTATGTCCAGTTCTGGCACGAGGCAGTGGTCAGTAGGTGGGCCTGGAAAAATGGCCTAGACATGATTCAACTGTTGATTTCATATCCGAACAAGGACCTGGGCCAGGCTGCCTTGAGAGTTGCCAAAAGGCATCTATGGTATCTCTCGGAGACTGTAGTCGGCTTGGCTTTCCTTGATGAATGGATATCACCAAATGAGAAAGAAAAGATGTTCCAGGCCTTGAACAAACCTGCATCGAGGAAGGAACTCAAACAACTCAAGTGGAAAAACCTGACTTTTGAAGGCAAGGATCTGAGCAACTTCGTCACTCAAAGGACAAAGACATTCTTCGACAACTTCGGCATCGGGAATGTCGACAACGTAGAGGAGTACACCAAAAATGATGGCTTGAGAGAGTCAGTCAACGCACTGAAAGTTGTAAATGACACAGCGGAGAGGGGAATTGCATTAATTAAGCAATTCAATGAATCAGTCAAGGACGAGAAGCAAAAACAATTCTTGCTGCGAATTGTTGAACATCATCGAAAGGAGGTGCCAAAAAGAACCAAGATGGGAACATCCTTGTACCAATTCAAAAATTGATTCAGATTTTCTGATTTTACTACTAGTTTTTTATTTTCTGTGCTTCCAAGGGAGAATTCTTTTGTAACACTGAAGAAAATTTTGTATTATTAAATTGTATTGTAATGTGTATTGATTTGAATTTTTCAATTTTATTATTAGAGTTTTTCATTTTCTGTGGTTCCAAGGGAGAATTTTTTCGTAACACTGAAGAAAATTGTTTATTATAAAAGGTTCAAATGTGTGCAACCCCTAAATATCACTTAATCATTTTCAAAATTGGTGCACATCTTTCTTACATGAAAAGGAATAAAAAGAAGCAAAGTGGAGAAAAATATTGACCTTTGATATTTTCCTCTGTACGAGTGAAACACCCTGATGCACATGGGCCCTCCCCCTCTAAAACAATGGGAAATTACTGGGTGATAAAGATGAGCCCACCATATGATGTCCATGTATTATGATAGACAATGGATACTTCTTTCTGGTACTATAAAAACAGATTTTTGGGACCATGGCAAGCTTGTCTCTGTCACATGGAGCAGCTGAAATGGAGGTTAAAAGTCAAATGAAACTTTTTGTGTCCATGCCATAACTTTTGAACCACCCACAAGACAGTGTCATGAGCAAGAATTAGGTCCACACCATAGTTTCTGAACTGCTCAACATAAACTGGTAAAACTTCACACGCACGTGTATCATCACAATATAATGTGTTATGAGGAAGAATTGTGTTCTTGCATCAAAGAATAAGTCACAAATATGCAAAGGATACCAAACAGCAATAGACTGGCTGATCCCTACGAGGCTGTCTGTTTAAGAAGGAAGGTTTAAAAGATGGAAGAAAATTTAAAGATGAGTGAAAGTTTTAAAGCAAAGCAAAGAAACTTAAAGATGTAGTGAAAATTTTAAAGTGAAGAGGAGAGAATCCTGGTGAAAATGCTTTTGTGTGCTAACAAATGCTTTTAACTGCGGTTTAAGGCAAGATAAGCATCTAGTCACTTTTTAAAGAATTCAACTGAATTACTTTGAACCACACCAGCTGGCAATCCATTCCACAATTTAACCATATGATTGAAGAAAAAATGTTTAGCTTCATTAGAATTAAAATGTTTATCTACTAATTTGAGACCACTATCACGAGTTCTATCCACATTTCTGAAGGTGAAGTATTTTTTGGCATTGACATTATCAAAACCTTTAATCATTTTAAACACTTGGATTAAATCTCCTCAAACACACACGCCTTTTCATGAGTGATAATACCTAAATTTAACATTTTTAAATAGGCAGCATATGATTTGTTTCTGAGTTTAGGAACCATCTTGGTAGCTCATCACTGCACTCTCTCCATTCCTACGTCCTGTTGTAAATATGGGGAGCAGAACTAAATGCAGTATTCCAGGTAGGGAATACTTAGAGTTATATAATGTTAATGCCATTTTCTCCAACTTAAATTCAAATGATCTACCAATAAATCCTAAGATTCTATTTGTTTTTCTGACTGCTGCAATACACTTACTTACTTTAAGAGTGTCAGCAACAATATGCAGAATCCACACTAATTTGATATCATTGGGGCTCTGGGTTGATTATATTATCACAAAATATTAAATTAACCTCAAAATATTAAATTCACCACAGAATATGATATTTTTGCCCATATTTCATCTCACGATTTGATAGATTTCATGATTTTTACTGCACATCAGGGTTGGCAAAAACCCAGTTGGTTTTTTGGGTTTTTCCTAGGTTTTTGCCAACCCTGCTGCACATGCATTTTGATGTTTGATAAAGAAGGAAATTAATAAATGTATCAATGTTTTAATAACTTAAACTAATATAAATAATAAGAAAATTAATAAAAAGTAATAGATTATTGTACAGGTAGGTCTTGATGATATGAGCAGTTACATTCTTCCAACCACACTTGTATAGCGAATTCTCATATAATGAACTACATAACCTATGGGAAAAAGGGGGTTTGGCTCCTAAATATTATATGAATATATATATATATATAATATATATATATATATATATATATATATATATATAATATATATTAGGGTGATGCACAAATCATGACCATCGTGGATTTTTAGGGATACCCCCTCATTTGTTCCAATTTGTCACAAAAACACCCTGTGAGAAATTCCAGGTCAAACAAATAACATTCAGAGGTCGCGCCCGCCAATTGAAAATTTGAAAATTACAAAAAATTAGAGTAAAATCAAATTTTTTGAATTTGTTCTTATTTTTGTTGCAGGTTTGTTGCAGGCAGAGTGGTAGGTGATGCGTATATGAGCAAATAGCGTTCAAGGAAATTGGTATCGCAGTGTGCTTGTGGCAGTGTCCAGGAGAGGTGCTATATCAGTGAGTCTCTCCGCCTCAATTTCTCTTCTATTTCCTCTATCTTAATTGTGACAAAAATGAGATCAAGAAGCTCAACAGATATCTGGCTGATCGGTCAACAAATAGATAAATTGAATCAAAGTAAGCTTTCATCAAAGAAAGAAGTAATTTCCTTATTCATGAATTATAAACATATCAAGAATGAAACTGTCAGAGAAGCATTAACTTCAACCGTTAATGATGTATTGGAAGTGTGGCAGAGAGCAGGAATACCAACAACCCAGAAATGTAATGTTGTGAAGAAATTAAATAAACTGTATGATGAGTGGCAAGGGCTGAAGAAGAGCAAAGGAAAAAAATCGAAGTTTTCAATAGAGAAAGAGAATACATGGAAAGAAAAATTGGATGGACTCTTTGATATTGCGCATGCAAATGCTAACAAGTTAATAACTATTGAGGAAGATAGAGAGTTTCTATGGCTACAAAGGGAAGGTCGAAAGGGTAAAATGATGGCAGTTGATAAGGATGAAGAAAAACGTCGAAAGGAAGCTGCGAAGAGACATGAAAAAATGGATAAGAAAAGGTTACATGAATCAAGTGCATTTGATGAAACAGTTGTTCTTGCAAGCAGCAGCAGTTCCTGCAGTGATTCACCTGCATCTACGGAAGAAGAAGTAGATCTGGAAGTGCCCTCAACATCCAAAGAGGCCTTCCAAGAAAAAAATTCAAGATTATGAATGAAAATCTGCTTTCCTCATTGGATGTTGCTAAGATCAGAGACCGATCAGCCTCTTTAATAATTATTCCAACGATCGCAAATGTTGGAAAAGATCCAGATAATTACAATGTTAGCTACTCATCGATTCGCAGGGCAAGACAGAAATCAAGAAAGAAGTTCAGTGAAAACTTGAAAGAAGAATTTCAAGCTGACAAACCCTTGATTGTTCATTGGGATGGCAAACTCCTCGAAGACATTACCGGGAATGAGGTTGTTGATCGGTTGCCAGTCTTAATCTCTGGCAGTGGAGAAAATCAACTGCTTGAGTGCCAAATATAGATCATGGCACAGGAAAGGATACTGCAAATGCAGTACATCAGGCGATCATTGATTGGAATCTAATAGATAAGGTAAAAGGCATGTGTTTCGATACAACTGCATCGAACACAGGTCATAAAAATGGAGCTTGTGTCCTAATTGAACAGAAAATGGAGAAAGATTGTTGTGGTGTCCTTGTCGACACCATATCCTTGAAATCATGTTGGAAGAAGTGGTATCCCCTGCATTACAGGCTTCATCAGGCCCTGACATTCAGTTATTCAAAGATTCAAAACAAACTGGAATAAGATTAATCTAACTTCATACGATAAATTAGAAAATTATCCACAAAAGGAAAAAGAGGAAATCATCAACTTTGCAGCAAGAAAAATCAATGAAGATCAACCTCGCGACGATTACAGAGAGTTATTGGAACTGACAATCATCTTGCTTGGCGGTACTCCAATGACTGGAATAAAATTCAGGAAGCCTGGGGCTTATCATAGAGCCTGTTGGATGGCAAAAGTCATTTATTCAATGAAAATCTTTATGTTCAAAAGTCAGTTCAAAATAACAGCAATAGAAGAAAGAAATCTAAAAGAAATTTGTTGGTTTTCTGTTTCAATTTATATTAAGCATTGGTTTTCAGCACCCTGCGCAGCAAGTGCTCCACGAAATGATCTGAGTCTTCTCAAGAATCTTCACAGCTACAAAAGCACAAATGAACAACTAGCAAATGCTGCTTTAGAAAAATTCAAGAATCATTTGTGGTATCTCTCAGAAGAGTTGATCGCATTGGCTTTCTTTGATGATAAAATCAGCTTTGACACCAAAAGAAAAATGAAGGAGGCTCTTACAAAATCTTCGGAGCCAGATCCTCCAAAGAAGACACAAATAGACATCAAAACTATTGACAATAAGAAGCTTGAAGATTTTGTAACTGCTAACACAAAGTCCTTCTTCAGTATACTCGGATTGTCTTCAACGTTCTTGAGCAAACCAGTAGAAGATTGGCTTCTCGATGAGAGTTATTGGGTTGCAAAGAACGTAGTGAATCACATGAAAGTTGTTAATGATATTGCTGAAAGAGGAGTGAAATTGATTGAAGATTATAACAAATTAATTACCAATGATGAACAACAGAAGCAATATCTACTGCAAGTTGTATCAAATTATCGGAAGAAGCTTCCGGACAAAACTAAGAAAACTCTCGTATCTTTGACGCAACAGTAAAATTTACGAGTATATCCATTCTATGTATCTATTATAAATATCTATTGTATTGTATCTGTTTTATGAACAAATGGAAAAGAGGAAGGTGGTATGATAGGCCTCGTGGGGAACTTCCACTCAAAAAAAAAGTAATGTGACGCTTGCTGTACCTCCTGGGTGTCATGGAAATCAGAAAATTTTCAAATGGCGGGCGCGACCTCCAAATATTCGAATTTTGACCCAAAATTTCCCCAGGATCATTTTTCCACCAAATTAAACCAAATGAGAGGGTATCTCAAAAATTTGAAACAAAAAAATTTTTCTCCCCCACTTTTGCATCACCCTAATACATATATATATATATATATATATATATATATATATATATATATATATATATATACTGTATATATATCTAGCCCCCTCCCCGCGGGTGGTCTTCTTGGGTGGATTGCCCGCGGGCTCCTGCCTCCATGTGGCGAGGGGGGTCAGCCGTGGCTGGGGGCCCTGCCGGGTCCCCGCCCGGTTGCGAAGTGGACTTTTAGCATACCCTGCTATCCTACAGCCCCCTCTTTCCTGTCTTCCCCTCTTTACCCTCTTCCTTGCCCCCTCTGTTTTTTCTGCTTTCTCTGTTCACTTCGCGCGCCCCGTGGGCTGCCGGGGCTGGTCGCTGGGTGTCTCGCCCCCATGGCCGGGGCCGGACTAAGTTGGCTGGTAGGGTGCCCAGGCCTGGGACCCTGGGGAGCCTTGGTCTTTGCTGCCGGCGGGGGAGAACTTTTGATGCTGCAAGGGCCCATTTTGAAACGGGGGTACCTACATGGGACGAGGCACCCATCCCCCGCTGGCGTGCGCTTGGTCCCCTTGGGCCCCGGGTAATCGGTTCCCCATGGCCCCGGGCGCGAAACAACAATAAAAATTTTCTATGGAAACACTTACAAATCTAATGGACCTCGTTGACGACCCGGCTTGTGCATCTGACCTCCCTCTGACTACCTCTTTGGACTGTGGGTCTGGTAAGGGCAGTCGGCAGCCCTCGCCCACCCCGTCTGCTCTTCTTGCCGACACCTCCTCTCCCTCTCTTCCCCAGGCTCGTGGCGCCATTGCCCGACCCCCGCCAGTAGCGAATAGACCTGCAGTGGACCCCCCGACCCCTGGATCCCCCCATATTCCACGTCCCGATAGGGACCCACCTGCTTTTTCGCCCTCAGGTGGGAGGCCCGCGGCCCCGGTCGCCTCCCACTCCGGTCGGGCCTCATCGCCCCCAGCCCCCTCGGCCCCTGGGGGACGTGGGACCCGACGTCGCCGTCCGCCTTTCTCGTCTTCTCGCCCCCTCGAAGTTCTGGTGGTGTTTGGCCAGACGGCTTCACTCGGCCTTAGGACGATGGACAAGTTCCTCGTCCTCCGCCCCTCCTCCTCCAAGCCCCTCCCCACTAACCACGAACGCCTCTTTCGAGCGATCCATGGGAAGACGGGGACGGCGCGTTTTGACCTTCACCCTCAGAGGGATGGCTCCATTTTGATAAGGTCTCATTCCTCTGCCAAAACCTCCTCTCTGCTCGCTATCCCCGATGTCCTGGGCTGCGGGATCACGGTGACTCCCCACCCCCGCCTCAATCAGTGCCAGGGCACGATCTACGCTGCTCGTCTTCTACCCATCCCGGTGGAGGACCTCCAGACTGACCTCGCCTCCCAGGGTGTGGTGAGAATATACCATTTTCCCGACAGATCGCGGTCCCCAGCTGTCCCTTCTCCTCGCCTTCTCCTTACTTTTGACTCACTGGTGCCCCCCGTTTCGGTATTCTGGAGCTTTGGCGAGAGAAGAGCATGCGAATTCTCGGTTCGGCCATACGTGCCAGATCCTACGCGCTGTTTTCAGTGCAATAGGTTTGGCCACGTTGAAACGGGGGCGCAATGCCGGTAAGTGTATCTGTGTAAAGATGCGTTTGCGTTACTCACCTACCGGATACTCTGTTAGTGGGGTCACGGCAGCTGCGGCTGGTTGCGGAGATGGGAGATTTAGCTGCCAGTGAGAACCACCCAGAGGGCCTTAATAAAAATCATTTTACTTCAGCACCACCTGCACTGCTAAGAATGAGAGAAATGAGGTGAGCAAGTTACCAATTTTAGTGTGGTTGAGATTATGTCAGATAGGCAGCACCTACCAATCTGAAACTGGGTTCTCACCTTTAAGATCTCTGGGGCATAGCCAGTCTGCCTCTTTTAACGACTTACTCTTCGGCTTATGGTGGGAGGATTTAAGAAAAGTAAAATGTCCTTTGCTTAATTTAATCAACGAAACAATAATAACACTTACAAGGTTAACTGCATCAGCAGGCAAGTTTTTACAGGTAACTAAAGAAGATCTGAACAATTTTATTGATCATACACCAATGTGTTTTCAGAACCAACTAAGCACTTGAAAAAAATTACTACTACAAAACAAAAGAAACAAACATCATTAGTCCCATACCACACACAAAAATGTCAACATAAAATAAAACCATTGAATTATTGGCCATCACCAGCCCATTACCACACAAAGGAGACAAGACTTACAGAAAAAAAATAACTTACCTAACTAATGCAAAACAAACAAAGAATATTAGTTACTAGGGTAAGGTCAATGAGTGTTACCCAAATTGTATAAACCTGATAAGTCCCAGATGTGTCATTTTAAACTCCACTTCATCTCACAATCATTAAAGGTATTCTTGGCTCAATCAGTACAAACAAAAGCAATGTTTATAACCAAAATTTATGTGAACACTGGCTTCAGCATTTGTGCAGGCATTGGGGAAGAAAAAGCTTTGTCCAAATTCACTTCAATAAGCAAAAGTCCCAGCCAAAAACAAATCCCTGATAAAGAAAAAAACCAACAACATTTAGAGATTATCCCCCTAGCACTGTCATCAGTGGACTCACAGGAATCCATGAGTGCAATGATGCCAGAAAAGGGAGCACAACTGACAATGATAATTAATGGTCTAAAATTTTGGGATATGTATTTGCATTAATATGTTGCTCATAAGGCAGTTAAAGGTACAATTTAGTTCACAGCCTGAGAAAGCTCAAAATCCATTGTGATGCATATTGATAACTGAAGTTAGGTTTTTCAACACGGTCTTTATAAAGGAAATCAGGCATTCAGAAATGATTATGATATTTACATGATAATTTTAAGTGATCCAAATATGTGAGACATGGTTCTTATAGCTAATGGTTAAGCAATACAAAACACCAATGGTAAAAACAAGACTGGATCACCTACCACACCATCAAGGAGAAGTGAGATGCTTTCCCGTCTCTTGAAATGGACATATGATTGCCTCAGTTTTTAACATTCTCTATATTGAGAGAATTTCAAATCTGTTATTATCAATTAAAAAGAGAAGAAAAACATTTTTAGTTAACCATACCATCTCAACGTGAGCAGTTCCTGCCATCAGCCGGCCCCGTTGTGTGTCCGCTGCGGCGGCCCTCCCCACCCCTTGCCCTGTACTGCTCCGCATTCCTGCACCAACTGTCATGGACCGCACCCTGCTTCATCCCGCTCTTGCCCGTCCTTCCTCTTTGAGAGGGAGGTTCGGGCCCTCTGTTCATCAGAATTTCTCAGCGCTCGGGAGGCGCGGGACCGGTTGCGTGGCCGCGAGGCCCGGCGTGGTACCTCGTACGCCGAGGCTCTCCGTCCCCGGCCGCCGCCGGCCCAGACCCCGTCCTCACCGGCGGTTCCCGACGCGCCTCCACCACCGTGTCCGCTACTCCCTGTCTATCCTCTGCCGCCCAGCGGACTCCCGCCGCGGCTCCCTGTACTACCAGCGCGTCCCCACGTGCTCCCTCCGCGAACGCCGATGCTTCGTCGGCAACCCCCCCTGCCCCTTCTACGCCCTCTCCACCGGCGCTTTCGGCCACCCCCATTCCGGACCGTGACCCGCCGTCGCCCATGCGGGCCGCACGACGGAGGGGAACGGGCCGCAAGCGCCGCGCCAATAGTGACCCCAAAAGGTTCGAGGCCATAGGCCTCGCATCACCTTCCTCTCCCAGACACAAACGCCCCCTTCGCCCTACCATCCCGGTGTCCTCACCGTCCCCGCTGCGCAACCGTTATGGACGCTCCCCCCTGGGGTCCCCGACGACCCTCGTGGTGGGGGCGGAGATACATCCCTCACCGGTTCGGTCGATGGACCCACTGGAGGGGGAACTCGCCCGCCTGGTCGGCGTGGGTGGGATGAGCACGCCCCCGCGCGTGACCTACCCCACCTCTCTCCTTGACCTGCCTATGCATCCGGGTGAGGTATCCTTTTCCACTCCCCCTTGTAGTCCAGCCTCCCCTGCACCTCCGGTGAAGGGAGGGGCCTTCTGGATACCCCTCACATCCCCTTCTCTGCATCGCTCTCCCCCGGGCGTCCGGGTGACTCCTCTTCAGGAGGATTTGCCGGCGTCAGTTTCCACATCGCCCCCCCGTCGGGGTGACCCTCGCCTTCGCCCACGTTCGGCGTCCCCCGTTGGGCCCCGGGGCTTTCCAATCCCCTTGTTAATCTCGGGCCGCCCGATCGGCCCACCCACCCCATAACCATCCGTTTCGCAGACTTTCCTACCCCTCCATATACTTCGCTCCTGCAGTGGAACATCCGCGGGCTCCTGGTAGGCCTCGAGAGTCTCTCTTCTCTCCTGGCCTCCAGGTGTCCGGCGTGTTTCTGCCTTCAGGAGACGATACTGGGCTCCCGTTCCCTCCCTCGAGTGTCCGGCTACTGCGGGCTCCCTTCCCCGCCTCTCGATGGGGCGGGTAGGGGGGGCTCCGCGGTCTTCGTGCACCGCTCCGTCCCTTTCCGCCCCCTCCCGCTCCGTACTGTCTTGCAAGCTGTGGCCGTGCGCCTTTCTTTGTGGCGTCAGCTCACGGTCTGCTCTCTTTACCTCCCCCTAACGTACGCCCTCCACCCGATTCTCTCCGTGACCTAATTCTGCAGCTTCCCCGCCCTTTCCTGCTTCTCGGGGACTTCAACAGTCGGGACCCGGCCTGGGGGGACGTTTGCTCCACCTTTCTCTCCGGGACCCTTCTCTCCCTTATGGACGAGCTAGAGTTCACCTTTCTGAACGATGGCTCCCCAACCTGCCTCCACTCGGCCCATGACAGTTTCACCTGTATTGATCTTTCCCTGGTTTCCCTCGATATCGTGACGGAGTTCACCTGGGAGGTCCTGCCGGATTCTTCCGGCAGTGACCATTTCCCTGTGTGTCTTACCCCAACCCGTCTCCTCCCCCCCCCCCTCTGTTCGCCCGAGCGAAATGGGCCTCATACACGAGGTGCACGGCGATCTCGCCGTCCATTCCTGCCTTTCCCTCCGTTAGTGAGGCCCTCGCCTTTCTCGAAAGCAAGATCCTCTCGGCTGCCACCAGTTGCATCCCCCGTACCTCAGGCTCCCCCAGGCCGCGCAGCGTCCCATGGTGGACCCCAGAGTGCTCCCGTGCCGTTCAGGAGCGGCGCCGTGCTGGCCGTCGCTTCTACCGGACCCGCCAGCCGGAGCATAAGATGGCGTTTCAGCGCCTGAAGGCAGTGGCCCGTCGGGTCTTGAAACTAGCCCGGCGTACCTCCTGGCGGAGTTACGTGTCCGGGATCTCCTCCTCGACCGCCCCCTCGACTGTTTGGCGCAAGGTGCGTAGCTTTGAGGGGACCCGTGTCCCCCCTCGACCCCCGGTGCTTCGGGTCGGGGACGACGAGTTCGTGTCCGATCCGGAGGCCGTCGCGAACGCACTCGCGGCGCACTTCGCAGCCATCTCCAGTTCCGATTCCCCCCACTCCCCGCGACCCACCGGAATTTCCACCTCATAGGGATGACCCCTATAATCACCTCTTCCACATGACAGAGCTTCGGGAGGCCCTCCGCCCCCGACGCTCCTCCGCCCCCGGCCCCGATAATATCCCCTATGACTTGTTACGGCACCTCCACCCCTCTGCTCTCAGCTTTCTACTGGACCTCTATAACCGGATTTGGTTGGAGGGTTCATTTCCGGACCGATGGCGTGAGTCCATCGTCGTCCCCATCCCGAAGCCCGATAAAGACCCCTCACTCCCGTCGAACTATCGCCCCATTTCCCTAACATGCTGTGCCTGCAAGGTGATGGAGGCGATGGTCGCCTCGCGGCTGTCCTTTACCTTGGAGGCGAGTGACCAGTACCCTGCTACCCAGGCTGGTTTCCGGCGCTTCCGGTCTACCACCGACCCCCTCCTTCTCCTTAGCCATGACGTGCAGGAGGCTTTCTCCCGGCGTCAATTTGTACTCGCCGTCTTTTTCGACCTCCAGAAGGCCTACGATACTACCCGGCGGAGCGCGGTCTTCGACTGCTTACGCTCCCTGGGTTTCGTAGGCTTTCTCCCTTCCTTTATTTATAACTTCTTGTCCGCCCGTTCTTTCCGCGTCCGCATCGGTTCTGCCCTCTCTGACCGCTTTCCGTTGGAGGAGGGTGTCCCTCAGGGTAGTGTCCTTAGCGTCTTGTGTTTCTCACTCGTGATGAACACAGTCGCTACGGTCCTGCCTACATCCGTTCGTAGCTCCCTCTATGCCGATGACCTGGCTATCTATTGCTCTGGCCGCCTCCCGTCTTTGGCTGAACGTCGGCTCCAGCTAGCCATCAACGCGGTGGTTCGCTGGGCGTCCTCGGTTGGCTATGCTTTCTCACCCTCTAAGTCTTCCAGTATGCTTTTCCGTCCTCGGCGCCTCCGTCTGTCGCATACCTTCGCCCTTACCCTTGCCGGCACTCCTCTTCCCCTCGTCCCATCCGTTAGATTCCTGGGTATGACCCTCGACGGATTTTTCGGTTGGGTTCCACACCTTAGGCGGTTGCGGCAAACATCTCGCCGCACCCTCTCCCTTTTGGGTCATCTGTCCCACACGACCTGGGGGGCGGACAGGCGTACTCTGCTGCGCCTGTACACCTCCCTGGTGCAATCCCGTGTCGACTACGGCTGTGTGGTCTACAGCTCCGCCTCCTCTCCGGCACTCCGTATGCTGGATCCTCTTCTCCACCGTGGCCTTCGCCTGGCGTCGGGTGCCTTCCGCTCGTCCCCTGTCGCTAGTCTTCAGGTGGACTGTGGACACCCCCCCCCTGCCCCTTCGCCGGGGCCTTCTCATGGCGAAGTGTTACCTTCGCATCTGCCGCCTTCCGATGTCCCTACTCTTCTCCGCGATCTCCCAGGCGCTACCCCGGCCTGACACGTGGCATTTCGCTGCCTCTCTGGCCGAGATTTTCTCGTCCCTGGGGATCCCCCCACCCTCTATTCTGCCGTTCTCCTTCGATCTGTCGCCCCCCTGGCGGACCACCCCTATCTGCCGTTGCCAGGCGCTCCGTGGCCTGCGTAAGGAGTCTCTTCCTGCCGTCCTCCGGTCTTCTTTTCTGGCCCATCTTCCCGTCCATTCGGACGACGTTCCCGTCTACACCGACGGCTCGCGCTCCCCTGCAGGTGTCGCGGCCGCCGTCTTCTCTCCGTCATTGTCACCTACCTCCCGGGGTATCCCCCTGCCGGTTCAGGCCTCCATCTTTTCCGCGGAGCTCTTTGCCCTTCTGGAAGCCCTCCGTCTGGTATCGGGTTGTTCGCGGTCCTCCTGTACCATTTTTTCGGACTCGCTGAGCGCCCTTCAGGCGCTCGAGCGCTATGATTCCCCGGACCCCCTCGTACGCCTTATTCAACAGGAGTACCATGTCCTGCACACCGTTCACCGGATCCGGGTCACCTTCTGCTGGGTTCCCGCCCATGTTGGTGTTTCCGGTAATGAGGCGGCGGACCGCATAGCCCGGTCCGCCGCCTCGCTGCCTCCCCTCCCCCGCCCGCTCCCCTTCTCAGACTATGTGCAGGTCTTTCGTTCCTTTTACGACCGCATGTGGCAACAGTCCTGGGACGATGCCACCGGAAATAAACTCTGGTCCATCCGCCCCCGTCTGTCATATTGGGTGTCCTCTTTCCACCGCTCCAGACACAAAGAGGTCGTCCTTGCGCGGCTTCGCATCGGCCATACGCGCCTCACGCACGGCTATCTTATGTTCCGGCAGGAGGCTCCTCGTTGCGCCTCCTGCCAGTCGCCCCTCACCGTCTCTCACATCCTTGTGGAATGCCCCCCCTGTCGTCAGTACGTCGTCGCGCCTTCCCGTTCCTTTCTGATTTCCCCCTCCCCGAACGTTTACGCCTTATGCTCGCTGAGAGCCCTCTCTTCTCGCTTGACCGTCTTTTCCTCTTCCTCACCCAATCTCGCATCCTATCTGAGCTTTAGGTGACTTCTCACCTGTAGTCCGCTGTTCTCCCTTTTCTAGTGCCCTTTCTCCGTCTCCGTTTCTCTTTCTCGTATTCCGCCTCGCCATGATATCTGCTACCATATAGCGGGAAGTGGCGGTAAACGCCCCAATACAAAAAAATAAAAAATATATATATATATTTAATTGGGGTTGTTTAACATCTTTCGCAACATCTAAGGTTATATGACGGAGGGGACCTACAGCTTTACGTGGGATCTGAATCACAGGTTGCTACATAATCTGGGCACAGAGGACCGTCTCCCATCCAGTTACTACCCAGACCCAATGTCACTTAAATTCGCTGATATCCAGGAAGGGGTGTTACAACATTGGCCAAGACGTAGCCCATACATATATATATACAGTATACACACACACACACACACACACACACACACACACCTTACCACCTTACAAAGGTCCACGCGATGATTTCTCACTTCACGAAGGTCAAGCTTGTTGCCCCTCCTCTCGAGTTGGCCTGGTGAAGTAGTGAGTTTGATTCTTGCACTCTCCACCTCACATAGCCAGGTACGCCCGGCTCATCGGGATTGTTCTGAGCCAGGCGTCTAGTCTTCTTTTGAAGATTTCCACTGCAACTCCCTTCGTGTTTCTTTGGTCTTTGGGCAACTGATTAAACAGTTTTGGTCCTCTCACTGCAAAACTATTTTCTTTCAGGGTTAAGGATGTTCCCTGTCTTGCCTTCAGTTTGGGAATACGATACAGTCTACCGCTTCTACTTTTCACCGTTGTTTGGGGAGTTATGGGATTCAGAGTAAGATTAGGGACTAGTTTCTCCATTATTTTCCAAGTGTAAATAATGGTGTATATCTCTCTCCTCCTTTCCAGTAAATATAGGTCTAGTTCTCGTAACCTTTCCCAGTAATTTAGTTCTTTGCACCCATTGATCTTGGCTGTGAAGCTTCTTTGGATCCCCTCCAGCTGTCTAATGTCTTCTTTTTTATATGGGGATGTTAGGACCGAGCAGCATTCCAATTTGGGTATTATCAGGGTTTTCAGTAGAGGAATCATTACATTCCTATCCCTTCATTTAAAGGTTCTCAATATCTGACCCATTATTCTCTCTGCTCTGTTTACTGCTATCTTATTTTGTGTTTCAAATTTTGCATCATATGTCATTACAACCCCTAAATCTTTTGCTCTGGAATTTCTCTGAATTTCCTGTCCATTTTGGGTATAATATTCCATGGACTTTAGGTCTTCTCTTTTTCCGTACCGTAATAGCTGAAATTTCTCGGTGTTAAACTTCATATTGTTGTCTTCCGTCCACTTGTAGATTTTGTTTGTCGGTTTGTAGAGATCCTATGTCTTCTGGGTTTCTTATTTTTCTACTGATCTTTGTGTCATCTGCAAAGGATGTTACTGTGCTGTCTCTGGTAACGTCCTCATCTATGTCAGTTTGCATGATTATGAAGAGTAGTGGAGCTAATACTGTTCCTTGTGGTGCTAAGCTGAGGACCTCTGATTCTGATGAAGATACTCCTTGTACTGTAACGACCTGCCTCCACTCACTAAGGAAATTACATAACCATTTCCCTACTTTTCGTGTTATTCCCATATATTTCAGTTTATGTATTATGATTCCATGGTCACACTTGTCGAATGCTTTAGCAAAGTCTGTGTATAGTACATCACAGTTTTCATTACTTTCAAGTGAATCAATAATGTTGTTGTAGTGTTCCATTAGTTGTGATAGGCATGATCTGCCTGACCGAAACCCGTGTTGGTTATCATTGGATTTTTTCTGAGTTTCCAAAAAGTCATAGATTTTCTGTAACTATTCTTTCAAACATTTTAGTGAGATGAGATGTAAGCGACACTGGCCTATAGTTTTTGGCTTCGGATCGATCTCCTCCTTTATATATTGGGACTATGTTCGTGCTCTTCAGGATGCCAGGTATTTCTCCTGTGTCTAATGATCGTCTCCATATCCAGTATAGGGACTCAGCGATTGCATTCTTGCAGTTTTTGATCATTGTGGCATTCCATTTATCCGGTCCTGCCGCTGAGTGTGTTTTTAGTTTCCCTATGGCTTGTGTAATATTATCCGTCATAAAGTCGAAATCCATTATACTTTCCCCTTGTGGTTTTTCTTCAAAGAACGCGTTTCTATCGCATATCAATTTGTCAGTTTTTGGGATACTGAAAGATGATTCATATTGAACTTTTAATATTTCAGATACTTCTGTTAGATCAGATAAATCACTGTTCTCATTTTTTGAAGGTCCAATAGTCGCATGGTTTTTCAACTTTCTTTTTGCAAAATTATAGAAGTACTTTGAGTTCGCCTTTATCGCTTCTATAGTGTCATCTTCTTTTTCTGTATGCTTCTTGATTAGTTCCTGTATGATGACATCGATACTTTGTAGTTTATCATTTAATATTTTTCTGATGTTATCTTTACAATTACTTAATTTTGCAGTCATTAGACGAAAGCGCTTGAGCACCATTTTGTGTTTCCTTTCCTTCGTGGTTTTATTCATCATAAATATTTTTCACGTGTTACTTTCGTGAAATAATTTTCATATATATATATATATATATATATAATATATATATAATATATATATATATATATATATATATATATATAAGCACACCGGACAAAAAATTAGTCACCCCTAATAGCACCGATAGTAGGAAGTTCAAGGTCACACAGAGGGCGCTGATGTAGCATTGGTAAGTGACAAGTAGCGGTGACGTAGCACACAGGATCAGATCTGTTTTGTGAGGTGGTGAAGAACAAAGTGTGTATTGGATATAGTCTGCAAAATGGGTCGTGAGGCAGACGTTACTCAGTGGCAAAAAGGAGCCATCGTGTTTGGCAGAGCCCATGGACACAAAATGTCTGAAGTAGCCCAATTTGTTGGTGTGTCAATGGGTACTGTCCAGCGAGTTTACAAAGAGTGGTGTAGTTCGCAATCAACTGAAAATCGACGGCGTAACTGTGGCCGGAAAACAATTCTCGACAATAGGGACCGCCGCCATGTTTCTCGTCTAGTAACTGCAAATCATTTTCAAACCAGAGAACAATTGCTCCAAGAAATGGCCCACCAAATCCCCTGATTTAAATCCTATTGAAAATCTGGGATTATTTGGAACAGAATGTGAAGCGCAGGAATAGACACCCACGGACTCTGGCGGAACTTCGGGACCGGCTGATGAATGAGTGGCAGCAAATCGATGTTCAGTACATGCACAACCTCGTAGAGTCTCTGCCTCGCCAGATTCGTGCGGTTATCAAGGCCAGAGGCACCGTCACACGTTATTAGGTACATTCTGAGAGGGGTGACTAATTTTTTGTCGGTGTGCTTAATATATATATATATATATATATATATATATATATATATATATATATATATAATATATATACAGGGTGTTTCAGGAGGAAAGGTCAATACTTCGGGAGGTGATAGTATTGGTCATTGTGAGAAAAAAAAGTTTATATGAACATGTCTAATTCTGAATGGTTACGGAGATAGAGCTGTTTGAATCTACAAATACAAAAGCATTGTTAATAGTAATCAAGAAAGAGAAACCAATTACTATTTCTAACATTTAATGTTTAAACATTGGCATTTTGAATGGTATCAGATACAGAAATGACAAACTTGTTACAGTTTACAATACATTTTTGAAAATCCCACCATCAACCTCAATGCACTTTGCAACTCATGTACGAAGATCGCGTGTTGTTTGTCTGAGTTGATCTTGATGTTCCTTTATGCGGGCAGCAGCATCCAAAATGCGTGCAAGTAATTTGTCTCGTGTATCCATCTTTCTTTTGTAAACTTGACTTTTCATCCACCCCCACAAACAATAATCCAATGGAGAGAGGTCTGGAGACCTTGGTGGCCATTGAATGGGACCACCGTGGCTGATTCATCAACCAGGGAAAGTTTGATTTAGGTATTGCATCACCAGATGGGTAGAATGTAGAGGAGCTCTGTCATGCTGAAAGTACATACCAGCGCGTATAGCCAAAGAAACATCCTCCAATAGTCCTGGCAATTCATTTTGCAGAAATTCTAGGTAAATTTGTCCTGCAAGACGATTCTCTAAAGTAACAGGGCCAATCAGCTGATCATCGATGATACTGCACCACACACTGGCAGAGAAGGGATGTTGAAAATTTGTTTCCACAGTGGCATTTGGATTTTTGTCTGACCACGGATGAGAGTTATGAGTGTTGCTGATACCATCACAGGTGAAAGTAGCTTCATTGGTGAACAGTATTAATCAAAGCATTCGGCGATTAGCATTTACCCAATGACAAAATTCCAGTTGCATGGCAACATCTCCTGGTTGAAGGTGTACACGCTGTACATGGTATGGATGCAAGCCTTCCTCACGTAATGTTCTCCATAGTCTTGTGTGTGGTACACCGACATGTGTAGAAATTCTTCGTGAGCTAGTAGTAGAACTACGCTCTACCAACTGAAGAATGTTTTCCACTTCATCCACATCTTGTTGACCTTCACATTCAGATGAAACATGAGTGCTGGGAAGTGTACCAATCTCATGCAATGTGTTGAAAACTCTGGTAAACATTCTCTGATCCAGAATTCTGTGGTTTGGAAACCGTCGACGGTATTCTGCAACAGCAGCTGTTGCACTTCCATCGCAAAAACTGTAGACATACAACATATCTGCATATTTGGCATGTGTGAAGGTGTGTGGCATTTTTAACACTGCTTCAAACACCAAACAATGTCACGCACAACAGTCAGCTGTTGATTGGCTTATGTTACATGCTTACATTACAGCTTACATGGTTCAAGGTTATAGGGGAGGGAAGGGGGAGGAAGAGCTGCGCATGCATCAGATTCAAACAGCTCTATCTCCATAACCATTCAGAATTAGACACATGTTCATATGAACTTTTTTCCTCACAATGACCAATACTATCACCTCCCAAAGTATTGACCTTTCCTCCTGAAACACCCTGTATATATATATATATATATATAATATATATATATATATATATATATATATATACAGGGTGAGTCAAAAGTAGCGCCCGATTTCTGTCAGTTGATTGTTTGTTTGTCATTTGTATTACAGTGTACAAGAAGGTAGAAATAAATGAATGGCATGTTTATCTGACCATTTATTCGGGGGAAAATTATTACGGAACTGTACCGGAACTGTATCTGCAAGACAATTATTAACAACATGACTTCCCAGAAAGAATCTGACAGCCGAAAAAACAGAAATCGGGCGCTACTTTTGACTCACCCTGTATATATATATAATGTGCCTTGGTGGTGTAGTGGTTAGTGTCGCTGACTATGAATCCATCAGCCCCAGGTTCAAGACCCAATGGCAGCCAGCGTGCAGCAAAACCCAGCTGTTCATCCTTCCACACAATAAATGAAGTGGTTGGTAGATAAATGGGTACCCTAGATGGCCTAGTGGTTAAGATGCTGGGCTGCTGATGGGGTGTGGTTGGGATTCCATGTTAAACTGTAGGTCTAAGGTGGAGTGAAAAGCTTGACCTTCGTCAGAATGAACAATTTGGGCGGAAGCTAACCAAAGGTTAAAGGTTATATATTAGAGGGGGTCAAAATTTTGTATTCTTATTCTACACACTGCTCAGAGTTTACTTTGGGCCCCTAAACAACATACTGTAATTACATTGCTATGGCCCCCCCTACCCATTGCATATGCCCCCCTTTTTTAAAATTGAAATGAAATTGAAACCAATTCTTTGAATAAAAAACCTGATATATATATAAAATAAGAAATCTTTCTCTGTGTATTACTTAAAGAATCAATTAAAGCATACTAAAATCAAAATATTCACCTTAAGAAATTTAATTGAAGCATATTAAAACCAAAATATTCACCTTAAGAAATTTAAAATTGTAAATTACTGACACCACTGGCCTTTCCATTGGAACACAGGTAGCTTTTTTCTCAATTCCAGTACATTCAAAATAAATTTGTCTGTTTTCATAACCAATTCTATCTTGTGATGCTTCTGTTACCACATTTACAGCATGTTCTACTCCCTGGCTGTGACAGGGAAAAGGAATAAGCTGAAGTGGTTCATTTCGAATTTTAAGATGATCATCATTTGTCAAATTCTGTAAAGTAGGTGGAGGGGTGATGGTTTCATTGTCCCAGTCGATCATGTTAGGATAATCATCTGCTTCAAAGTTCATTGTTTTTGGCAGCTCAAAATTTCTTGCATTGGTACTCCTAGTTCTTGCTCGAATGATGTGCTGAAGAGCCAGCTCTGACCTCTCTTCTTGTGTCTCTTATCATTGAGAGTAAGATATTCTCTGGGTGGGCAAAATAAGCATTATTTCTGAGGACACGCTCCATAATCATCCGATGCTTTTTATCTAAGCCTTTAAGCAAGTGCATGATATACCAAAAATTAGATGCTCCCTCATTTGCCTTTGGATGAGACTTTATCCAAAACCAGCCTGGAGCGTTAACCAGCATTATAATTTTTACTAGGTCTTGGATGTTTTTGTCTGGATTCCATGTAGAGACATATAAGTGCAGGATCCTGTTTGCTCATGTTAGCCATCTTGCATGATGGAGGGCACCTGGGGATCTGGTGGCTAATGCTTGTGAGATGCATCCAGATTGTATGTTAATGCACATTTCATACATATATTTTTGGTCACTGCTGAAACTTTTAACAATATCGGCTGAAACTTCTTTAATGTTGCCCTCTACAATGGTATAATCAACTATATCCAGTTTGGTCAAATCCTCTCAGAGTTTATTTCCAAGAGAACCTTTGAAAGTGTTTGGTCCCGAAGTTTTTCCATCAATTGCTTCATATACGTGCCTGAAGGGCAGTTTGTTTGCATGCAAAAGGCAAATCAGCCATTGTACCAGCCTGTCCAGATATAATTCAATCAATTTTAGCACTCTGCCAATCCTGCCAGTGTTCACTGGGGTGCCATCGCATAGCAAAGCTTTGAGGGATTCTTTGCTATTAGAATCAACTATAAAAGTTATTTCATCTGCAATACAATAAGCAGTTCCATTATATGGGGCTATATGAATTATATGATCCATGTAAACATCACCAGGTTCTTTGACTATTACATAATGGCCTTCAATTTCTGTGTTCTCTGATTTCACTTTGATTATGTTCTTTTTACCCACACACATTCTTTCTCTCTCCAGTTTTTTCCTATCCAACATATTGGTTTCGTCTAATATTCCCATATCCTTCAAAGCTGCATTTACTATAGCTGCAGTAGCTCTGTAACTTACATGGTATCTATCTGCTGCTGTTGTTAAGTTATCATAAATAATTCTGTTCTGATGGTTTTCTCTCAGCTCAAAATCCGGAACAAAGTCAATATCATCACTGTCATCATCAATTTCCATGCTCTCATCTTCCATAATATGTAAAGGGTCCAGTTTGCTGGTTGAGGCAACATTCATATCTAGGCTTATCTTGGCTCTTCTTTCTAATCCCTTAACTCTATCATGAGTCCTTTTTCTTGCGGAAGTCGTTACTCTGTCGATTGGTCCTAGTTGGTTTTTTCTTTGTTTCTGCCCCACAAAAAACTCCCACTCAATCACTGGAACTCTAATATCACATCTGCAATCCATTCAACTGATTTTTTTATCGTAACAAGTACAAGTGCAAATATCAAACATTTCATCGAATGTCTCCACCTTCTGCTGAAAACTGTTGTTTCTTTGTTTTAATGGTACTTTATTTAGCTTTGCTGCAGATTCTATCAATCGTTCAACTTTTATAGCTATTCCTTCAAATCCTATATGTGGAAAGGAAAACTTCTCCCAAATGGCTTCCACATCTTTAGTGACAATTCTGTAACATTCTTTTGCTGTTCTAGAACCTTTCGAAATCAGTTCTCATTTTCTTACTAATAAATAATGCCTAAATACGTCAGCCTTTGAAGGTGGAAATTCTGTAGGGTGACCAAATGTTGAATTGTGCGTTTTGCTGCTTGTCACCATGATTTCACTTATTAATTGTTAAATGCTAGCAATTGAATCATTCAATCTGAATTTAATATAACTCATTCAGAATTAAATCATAACTCATTCAATCATAAACAATCTGAAACTAAACAAAAAAACATGACAATAATTCATTTAATCTATCCAAATTAATCTAATCTACTTAATAAGACTTAATATAATGCATGATTGTCACATTTGGGGTTTATATCTGTGGAGAGAGTAAAGGTCGGGGGTGCTATGGAAGGGGTAAGGGGGGTCGCATATACTCATTTTTTTCTTACAAGATGTTGAAATCATCATTTCCAACTACGTGCATACCCTGGAATTGGGGAAACTCGATTTTTGATGTTTCGAACCCCCCCCCCCCCCCCCCTATTTTTTATATACCGTGTATATATATATATATATATATATATATATATATATATATATATCCCCGCAAGGGGGTTCTAAGCTCGTGCTCTTGTGCTCGTTTGTACTGCTTGTTCCTGGAGGTTTCACGTGCGCCCTCCCGGCCCTAGCACCCAAGGATGATGGGGCTCGACCCTGCAGTCCTTGTCATCCTTGGTCTTTTTCCACTTCGACTGTCCCCTCCACCCTTTCTTTTTCCTCTGTCTTTCCTCTCACTTTTTCTTGTTTTTCTGCTGAGATATGCCCTTTAAATAGAGGCGAATCGGTTCTTCCTGAACTAAAAAAAATAAATATATATATATATATATATATATATATATATATATATACACAAAATAGCATATGAGTATGTATATTTATTTGCCCTTGGAGATCACCATCCCCCTAACTATCGCTATCTCCAACACTCGCATTGTACTCTTCCTTGCACTTTTTCCTCAGTGAAAGTGCCTTTTCTTTAATGAGAGCCTTGGAGATGGGCATATTGGCCTGGTTTTTGTTCTCCACCCAGACTCATAGTAGCCTCTCCATCTCGATCACACAGTCACGAGTGCAAGTAGCCTGCACACTGGAACTTGATGCAGAACTACCAGCCATTTCCAGCACTTATCACCAGACTTGAGGATGGTGCAGATGGTTGAGGAGGACATACCAAAGGCACGACATAGGTTTGACATGCAGTTGCCATGTTTTTGCCTATTCACAATTTCCACTTTCTTGCTAAGTGAAATAGGCACTTGCGCACACTTAGCAGTCATTGCACTTGGGGAGCTTAGGCCCGGCATGCTTGGCAGGCATGATGTACCAATTCCTTCACAAGCTCATTGCAAACATAAAGGTAAATAATACTCGCATACTGGCTGTATGACCGAACAAGTAGACAGTGAGTAGAGAGAGAGCGAGTGGGAATGAGGCAGCCAGGAATGCTGTGAGGAGAAGGGGGAGTGGTGTGTGGCATCCCAGCAATGGTTCACAAACTCGTCTGCGTATCTATGTCATGGTATGTCACAGACTGTGTCATAGCTAGGCACATGCGCCTGGCTTGGCTGTGCGTTTTGAATTTCCTTCTGCCTTCTCCTACTGATTCTCATAAGATTGGAGTTATATAATGGAAAAGTCCTATAAATGCTAATCTCGTATCATCGGTTTCTTGTATTATGAATGCTCGTATAACAGGACCTACCTGTACTTTACCAATAGAAACTATTGGATGAACAGTTCTGTTGTGATGGTGACCAGGCCACTGGTTATGATCCATAATTTTACAGTAAATTAATAAATTGAAAAAATACTGTTAAAACTTTTATTTCAGTCACCACTGTATCACTTATTATACATGACATTATCATACAGGAATAGTCAACATGTGGCACCATATGGGGTAATTTCATGATTTTTCAATCAATTTGATATTTTTCCCCAAAATCATGAAATTTTTTCACTAATTCTATCCATCAGAAAAAGTATACAATTATTGTGAAATATCAAATTAGTGAAGGTTCAGTGTATTGTCATGCATAAAATACTTTTCTATAATATTGTTTCTACTGATATGAAATGTTTTATGCTTATCTATAGTCTATACTGTATTAAACTTTATTTGCAAAATTTCTGCTCACTCCAGTAATTTATTATCTTCAATCTGCACATGTTCTGCCACTGGTTTTGTTCATTCCCCTAGTTTGGTATCATCTTCATTTTGAAGTTATAGGTAGCTACTGTTAATTCTGATGTCAATGTCATTGATATAAGCAATAAAAAGAACTGGTCCAAGAATGATCCCTGAGGCATGCTGCTAGTTACGCTTTTCCAGTTAGACACTTTGCCACTAATGACCACTCTTTGAATACTTATATCCACACAGCCAATTTTTAATCTATTTGAGAACATTACCATCAATTCTGTGAGAATGAAGTTCAGTTAATAATGTCCTATGTGGCACTTTATCAAATGCCTTTTGAAAATTGAAATATAGGTATCCCTTGTTTAGTGATTGGGTTACGTTCCTGAAAAAACTGATTGCTAAGTGAATGATCGCTAAATGAGGATGTTATAACATGGGTTAATGGGGGATATGTTCTTACATGGTTGGGGCAGGTCACTCTCTCTCAGGTGGACAGTGTTGCGGGTCTCACCCTGAGGTGGAAGGTGTTGGTTCTGGTGATGTCTTGGGTTTGAAGGAACTTGTGATGGTTACCTGGTGTGCCTTCATTGCATAGTACATTTTGTGGTACTGGTAGCAGCGGATGCTCTGGAGGCTGTGGAGATTAGCCCAACCCTTAAAGCACTCAAACCACCCTGTACTGGCCTTGAAGTTCTTGACAGTCCCATCAGTCCTCTCAGGGCCCAAGTCTTTCTACAGGTCCTCCCACAGACTCTCAGCATTGGCCATGATGATGGTGGTAGAGAGAGGCATGCAGTGGCAAGTTTGATCCTCAATCCAGATCTGGAATAGCTTCTCCATGTTCTCCATCATTGGATCATGTGCCCAAGTTATCCTTGTGGCACTGCTAGAAGTCACCTTTTCCACTGAGACCTTTTACTTGGGAGCCTTCTTGATGATGGTTGAGATGGTTGACTGGGCTAGGCCAAGTGCTCTCATGATGGAGTTCACCACTTCACCACTCTTGCGGCACTTAATAATGTCTGGCTTAACCTCCAAAGTCAAGGGCTTATGAGGGAGCTTAGCCTTACCCAATGATGCAGGGGAAGCAGCCATATATTTACCTGTCATTTTCAATGTTCACAGTCCAAATTAGCACCAAATAGTCTGCACAATGTTGCTTTGCACTCCACAAAGATAGTAAATAACACAATGATCACAATTGTGCATAATCTTACACAATGATGCAGTGTGATGCAGAAGCACAAATGACTCAAAACACTGGCAGGGTGAGAAGGAAGTGCAGGGGGTGGCTGCTTAGGGGCCCATGGGTCAGGCAACCTGTGTAGAGGAGGATAAATCTGTTTCTGCACATGGCAGCCATTTTGATTAGATACATGAAGTTAGAGATGCACTTGTGGAGTACCTACCAGAAACCAAACTTTGCCCATTGTAGCGATTGCTAAACCGAGTTTTGGCCAATCATTGTATGAGAAAAGGTGTTAATAAAAAATAGATTGCTAAAGCGAGTGATGACTGAATGAATGATCATACTGTTTTACTCTTGTCATATTTACAATATCATTAAAGAAATCATCATCATATTTTTACAATATCATTAAATAAATCAAGCAGATTAGTAAGAAGAGTAATTATGTTGAAAGCTTTGTTGAGAATCTTTGATTAATTTAAATATTCATTTTTAAATGATTGACTATTTTGTCCCAAATGATCATCTCCCATAAGTTTACCATAATTTCTCCATAATTTCCCAGGAGGGGCATTCCAGGAGAGATCACCCAATGTATGTCACCACTCCAACTTGGATTTTGATGAAAATTGACATATGGGGTTCTTCTGGGTGCTGATTTCACTGGGCAAAATAAAAAAGTTCTATGACCCATAGTTTTTGAGATATGAGCCCCCAAAATCTTGGGGGCCCCACTTTACCACCTAACTTTAATGGGCAATAACTCCCAAACATCTTGTTGTAGACCTATAAAACTATACATTTTTAGAATCAGCATGAAGAGATCTATTAAATGATACCACATTCAAATGTGTAGAACAATAATGAAAAATTTCCCCCCTTTTTATTTTTATTTTTGACCCCACCCCCCCTAGATGGTGAAATCCCCCCCAAAAATTTCATTTATTAAACTTCCATTAATTGTTAAAAGATAAACAATAAAAAATGTGGGTATCAAGTTGCAAGATATTTTAAAAATTATTGAAAAAATATGTACATTGTGAAATTTTGACATTTTACGCCTGCAGACTAAAATAGAGAACTACAAATGATATATTCACATGGATGAAAATAAACAGCAAAAATACAAATTGAACACACATATTACATCAAGTTGATGCATAATTACATGAGTTTTTTCAACTCATTTTCTGGGAAAACATATTGAATACGCATTGTTCCTGGCTTTAAAGTTAGGTGCTTAATAAACCTAAAATTTTATCTCTTGATATGTGGAATGTATCTCTAATTTGTGGAAAATAATAGTAAACACTATATCCTGATGGGTGCAAAAAGCTAACCTCAAAGTCATCAAATTCCTCATTATAGGAATGTACAAATCCCAACCATTTCTGATCATTGTAAATACAAACTGTGTACTCTGCTATTTTTGGATTAACTTCAACATTATCTTCACCCAGAAAAGCTTTGCTTGTAATCCTCACCTCACCAACTTCATCAGAAGATAATTCAAATGTTTTTGTTATTTGCATTAATAGGTACAAATATATGGAATGTTTGTGTTCCTGTTAGCCACATACTTTTTTCATATCTGTCACTTAAAATTTTTCCATAGCTTCAATTTCTTCAGAATTTATTAAAAAAAAAATTTATGCTGTCACTTATATTGTTTGAACAAAATTCAAACATGTCTTCTGGTGTTAATATTTGATTTGCGAATGTTCTCTGCATACTCGCTCTGGCTACAGATCTTTTCACTGTACCCCCAATCCCATCACAAGCGCTCTTACCATGGCTTGTGGCAAAGAAATGCCACTCACATTCCAGCCCAAAATCTTCATGTTTACAAATGTTGACAAAGTTGAAATGATTTTATGTAATTTTTTGATATGAAGGTGGGATTTTCTAATAATAGGTATGAGTGTATTTAAAAAAGTATAAACCATTGTAGTGTTATGTTTTGTATTTGGAGATAAAAAACAATAAGTTGAATGTTTTGTTTCATTACTTTCTGGTTCCTTATAATATATAACAAAGGGATGCACTGTACATTGGGTATTTTCCCAATGAAAACCTTGGGCTGCATCCTGTACTACAAATGAGTAGTTTTCTGAAAAGTCACCAAGAACTACAGCTGTATGGCTATTTAAATTATTCTTCAAGTTTTTTAGAAATGCACTTTGATTCTTTGCTATAAAGTGATGACGTGTCAATTTGACAATTTTTGTGCTTAATGAATTTATAAAATCATCTACAGATTCTGTTTTTTCAACCATATTGCATCAATCTGTAGTAACCCATTGTTTATATTTTATTTCCTCACATTCAGGATCGTTAACACTTTGAAAAGTGAGCAAAAAATTCTTAATAGCTTGTTCTTTTGGACAGAGATTACATATTTGCATCATGCAATTCATGTTGTTGACATCACACACTGCTTTCTCCATAAGAGTTGTGTATTCCAACCCTTTGACACCCAAAGCTGAGAATGTATTTTGGCATTCTGGTGGTATGTACATACACACACAGAATGGGTACCAGCAGCTCCAGCTAAAACACAATGTCTGGGGCGAAGGCTGGCAAAACTAGAGAAGCCAATTTGGGGACACACTGGGTTATTTTTATAGAGACTAAAAGCTTCTTTCAGATTCATTAACACCAGTCTTTTCTGCACAGATTCTTTATACCCACTTTCATTTCTGATACTCAGGCAGTCTTTTGTACCTGGGCACAAATGACTAATTTCATCTGATTCAAAAAATTTCTGAACAGAATCTTTAATACCTTTAGTTATTAGGCCTACTTTTCCTTTTGACATGGGTTCAATTTCAGGAATAATTCCAAGTCTTTGTTTTATATTTCTGCTTTTCTTGACTAAATATTCAGTTGTCTGAAATAGAGTTATAGTTTTTGATATGGTAAATGGAGATAATGTCAATATTTTGAGTTTCATCTCATAACTGTCGGTAGAATGGAAAGCTTCAACCAGTTCATTCATGAGATGAATCATTGACCTGAAACAAATTCATGAATGTATAATAGCTATAAACAAAACATTACATGTGCATATTAAATTTTTTGGATTAGCTATAATATTGATTTCAAGTGTAACAAAATGAGCATTCTTTGAGATAGTCAAATTAAACCAAAAATTATTTTGTGACCAAATGAGTTCCAAATGATTTAATGGGCCCATTGATCTCCAATCTTTAGGGAGTTGTGCTTCTAGTTTCTACTATTAAAGGTGAATACCTACATTTTGTTTTCATCCTTCAGTTTTAGTTTAGGTATATTCCTACTTGATAATTGCGTATCATTTTAAAATTCATACCTTTGAGTTTCATGATCCAACTTTGTAGTTTTTGATGGGCTTGGGATCTCAATTTCTAAACTTGTTTCTAGCTTTCATTTTAAAGAACGACGTGCTTTTTCTATTGTTTAAATAGCTTTTGCTTCTTTTCTTGAGGAACCCAAACCATCTGAAATTTTTGTATTAATAAATATTTTACTCCATTTGATATATATGGATAATAATAATTAATATGTCAACATATTAATTTAATAAGTTTAATAAATTTAATATGTCAACATATATTAATTTCATTAAGTTTTTCAGCAACTGCTGAAAAACTGTCTTGAAAGTAAGTGCATTATAAATAAATAATATAAATAAAAAAATTATAAATATAAAAAGTACCTATCATTAAATACTTACCGTACACTTCTTCACTGGAGTCACAGCAAGACTTTCTAGAACTTGAGAAACCTCTTCTTTGGCATTACTTGATATACTTGGATCATATTCATCGCTTTCTGAAATAACATTCTCAGAAGACTGATTGTGATCAGACTCTTCACTTTGTGATGTTGACAGCAACTCTGGTCTCTGGGTCAATAATTTTCTACAGTTGCTACATAGTACAGTATTCCTTTGTAGTTTCCATTAGCATCGATCATAAAGTAATTGGCTGATGGTTCTTATATCCTTGTGTATCTTTTTCTTATGTTTTTGTAAAGGATCATCACAGTATCTAACCATTTTTCATTACTAAAATTACACAATTGTAAATCTCAAAAATAAGATATGATTTGACTCAAAATAAGCACATCTGTAATAAAAATAAGCATAATTAACAAACAGTTGAGAGAGAGACTGAGTGAATATGAGTTATACATAGGATGTAAATATATGATTTGTAGTTCTCTATTTTAGTCTGCGTGAAAATGTCAAAATTTCCATGTACAATATGTACAAATATCAATGTACATAATTTTTCAATAATTTTTAAAATATCTTGCAACTTGATACCCACATTTTTTATTTTTGTATCTTTTAACAATTAATGGAAGTTTAATAAATTAAATTTTTTGGGGGGATTTCTCTGTCTAGTGGGGGTGGGGGTCAAAAATAAAAAGGGGGGATAATTTTCATATCTCTTCATGCTGATTCTAAAAATGTATAGTTTTATAGGTGTACAAGATGTTTGGGAGTTATTGCCCATTAAAGTTATGTGGTACAGTGGGATCTTGGGGGCCCATATCTCAAAAACTATGGGTCATAGAACCTTTTTATTTGAACCAGTGAAATCAGCACCCGGAAGAACCCCATATGTCAATTTTCATTAAAATCCTGGTTGGAGTGGTGACAAATTTTTTAATTTTTGGGTGATTTGTCCTGGAATGCCCCAGAAGTGATTTGTCCCCTTTTATAAATATTGGTGTAATGTTTGCAAGTGTCCAATTGAATGGAACTTCTCCACACTGTAACAAATATATATGTGAGAGGAGAGACTATTGCGCAATTCAGACATTCATGTTATTCCAACAGTTCTTATGTTTTACATTTACTAACTTTCCCATTCATATGGTACCTTTTTCAGAAATGCTCTTCTCATTCAATAAAATTTTTCCACACGATTCATAATTTAAAAAAATTGTCTCCCACAATGATTTTAAAAATGAGTCCAGCAGCGATTGGTACAGTATTACAATATTATTATTACTGATATTGGTATTATAATATTGGTTTACTCGATTTGTAGTGTTCATCAGTTTTTGATTATGAGTACTATTAACAAATATTAAGGTTTAAACAATTTAGGTTTAGTCATCTGGGGTGAAAAAAAACATAGGGTATGTTGGGGTGAAAATGAACAGGCCCCTTAAAATAATTTTTAAGAAACTTTTTTCAGGTAGCCCACTATATCCTTCAAAAGTGTTGGTAAAATGATGTCTTTATGTTTGTTCATTTCCAAGAAATGAGCACCAGAAAAAAAAAAGTAAAAAATATGGAAACAAAACTTTTTTGCATTTATTTTTTATTTGCTTGGTTCTGAATTATTTTTCACTGTAGAATATTTATACTTCCGCTGAAAAGTGTGAAGATGTGTATCTTGTAATGCATGAGGAGAAATAAAACATAGTCTGTGGTATAAGCCTTGTGAAGCTATGTTTTTTTTAACCCCATGCAGGTGAAACCTCTTTGGGGTTAAAAAGAACATATGTTTTTTTTAACCCCATCTACATAATTTTACTTGCAGACATGTCTACACATTTTTTCTCTTGTGTTGCAGATTCATTTGTCTTTGTAAATTGACATAAAGATGCCACCAGTCTACAAACCCTGCCCAAAGCTCTACACTAAGCTGCTGTTGCTGTCGCTATCCAAGAAGTACAAGATGGAGCTAGTGTCCGGTCAACAGCAACAAAATACCATATGTCTACCTCTATGTTAAGAAGAAGAGTTCTAGCCAGCAGTGGAGTTATTACACTCAAGAAACAAGGTCCTAAATATAAACTCCTTGTAGACACTGAGCAAAAACTTGCAGCATGCATTAAACGCATGGCTAGCTTGGGATTTGGACCCATGTTTGAGGAGTTCAGGGAAATTGTGTATGACTATTTATGTGTCAATGAACTCACACATCTGTTCAAAGATAAGCAACCAGGTTATGATTGGGCAAAGAGCTTTATGGAATGTTACAGGCTCAGCCTCAAGAAAAGTGGACTAATGCAACTCGCTAGAAAAAATGTCATGGCAGATCCTTTTATCATATATGGTTTTTATTCAGTGTTGGAGTCTGAGGTCACGAAGTTAGGCATAGCAGATTGCCCAAAATGTATCTGGAATCTGGACGAGTGGTTTTCCAACTGATCCCTCCAAGTGGAAGACCATTGGACCTATAGGTGCAAAAACAGTAAGGGTGGCACATGGGTGTAACCGAGAAAACTCGACTGTTATGGCAGTTTGCTGTGCAGATGGGACTGCACTCGACCCTCTAATAGTGTTTAAAGGCAAAAACATGATGAGTAACTGGCGTGGTACTGATGCATTGCCAGGTACGTATTATGCCACAAGTGATAATGGATGGATGACAACCGCTATCTTTCATGCCTGGATGGAACAGTTTTGTGTACGTGTGAAAACACGCCCCATCTTATTAATATTTGATGGGCATTTGACACACATCTATCCTAACCATTGAATTGGCACAAAAGGAGAATATCACCCTTCTCAAACTTCCAGCACACACTACCGATGTATTACAGCCACTTGATGTGGCATGTTTTGGACCATTGAAGAGTTATTACGAGAAGGAACTTACAGCTAGAGTACATGAAATAGGAGCATGTGAACTGCTCCGCAAGGCTAATTTTTTAGATTTGCTGACAAAGATCTGGAGACATGGACTAACTGCAAAAAATATTCAGTCAGGGTTTCGTGCAACAGGCATTTATCATATTGATTCATCAAAATACAAGATTGATCGACTGGACAAAGTGAAACTTCGGACATACAGGCACTGGACAGCAGCTGGTAAGCCAGTGAATGAAAATGGTGAGCCTTATCTTACACAGTTGCCTGATGAAGAAGACCAGCCATCAACATCATCCACGCCTACAAACCGCTGTCTGGAATTTGACACTCAGATCCTGTCAGCTTCATGTGACTCACCGGTTAATGTCTCTTCTCCAAATGTACTGACAAAACAGTTGCAGGCATTTGCACCACCTGGAATGCGGTATGTCGTGCAACTTGTACCTGAGGAAGATGAAACTACCTTTGAGGCCATTATTAAATCACAGGGGTCATCCTAGCTCTGCCCCTGCTCAGCCTCAAAAGAGACACCGCATTTCTATGCATGCTGCCGTTATTACTGATACAGAATACCAGAAGCAGGTGGAGAAGAAAGATACCAAAAACCTAAATGCCAGAAAAAATCAGTGCCAAGTGATTCTGACTCTGAATCTGAAACAGATGTACCACTTGCAAATGATAGTAGTGGGTCTGAATGTCTCTCTGATATAGATGATGGTAGTCCAGAAAAACTGAAGAAAACAGTGGGGAAAGCATTAAAATGCAAAGAACTGGTCAGAGATGCAGTAAAGCCAAATGATGTCAAAGTGGGGTCTTTTTATGCAATACGATGGGATAAAGTTGTGAAGGTGTTTTGTAATGTTGAGGATGGAGATGTTGAGAATGTTGAAATGACATTCCTCAAATGGTGTGTCCCTTCTAGTGACCTAGTGACCCAGCAAACCTTAGATGGGACTGGCCAAACCAGGAGGATAGAAAGATTGTTTGTGTATCCAATATTGTGAACTGGAAGTAAAATCCGTGGAAAACAGACATATTACTTTGTTGAGGAAGCACAGGTCTATAACAGGCATATGACAATGGTAACGTGTGGAATGTAATCGATTAAAAGTGTGTGTGTGTGTGTGTAAAATATTGCTATATTTTTGTAATATATGGTTTTTTATTCAGTGTTGGAGTCTGAGGTCCGGAATTGTTCGATTTTGAGTGTATGTTTAAACATACAATGGGTAATAGTGGGTTAAATACCTTTATATTGCTTTATTCATGTTATATTTTAAAAAAAAGTAAATTTAGATAAAATTGTGCATATTCTGTTTACTGTAATAACAAGGAATTGCTCTCCCATAATGCATCTTCATATGTTTTTTTATGTATTAAACTGTAAGTGTGTTTCAATTTACTTTACAAGTGTAACCAATATTCTGCAGGTTTATTATATCTCTGTAATTCCATTGACACCAATATTGTATGTTTTGAGGACCATATACCAGAGTTAATGCTATATTTTTTTTCACCCCAAGCACGGTTCATTCACCCCTTTCCATGGGGTGAAAAAAAAAATGTTTTTCTTTATTTTACCAATTAAATATTTTTCAGTAAAAAAAATTTTTATTGCCATGTTATTATGACACCTGGCCTTTATAATGTAAACATACAGGTTTGTGTCCATCCCTAATAATAAAGTCTGTAGGCCTAAGTTAAGGCAAATTGTTTTTTTTTCACCCCCAGATGACTATATCTCTTAATTCTTTCAACATTTCAGATTTCCAATCCAATATTTGAAAGTATTTTCATCAAAGAGGAGCCACTTGAAATAGGAAGTTGTGATAAGGTAAGATCTCATGTTATTCAATGATAAAATAGTTAAGTCTGTGAAGGTAATTAATATGGAAGTAGATATGAATATAGGCACAAACGTGTTCATTAAAATTCCTGTGCATTTTTAAAAATGTTGTCAAAGAATGGAAAGCATTCTCCAGATGATTTTGTATTGTCATTGCTCTTGTGATTCTGTCCTTCAGTTCATACTGATTTTGAGGTTTGTAAGAGTAAACTGCCTTTAACATCCTCTCCCCATAGGAAAAAATGCAAAGTGAAGAGATCAAGCTAAGGAAAGGTCAGTATGAATGAGATTTCCCCGAGGTCACAGTTTGAAGTGCTCCCAGAAAATCAAGTGTAATTGGTCCTTTCTTTTTCAGTGAAGCCGCAGGAACTTGCGTGTTTTCACAACTCAGGGTCTTTAAAATTTTAAAACCACAATTTTTTAGCATGATGGAGCTCCATTTCACTGTGCCTTGAGTGTTAGAAGTTTTTTTTAATGAAATGTTTCTCAGAAGATGGATCTGTAGAGATGGACCTTTTCTTTAGCCACCCATCCACTACATCTCTCCTTTGGAGTTTTTCCTGAGAGGACCATGTTAAAAGCACTGTTTATTTGTGCAAAAAACAAAACCTGTTTGAATTGAAGGATAGAATCAGAAGAGCAGTCACTCCTGACTCCCATTTAACTTGTATATTTGCCTGGAATTGTGCAAAATCTACTCTTTGACTCAGCAAAAATTCCTTCACCAGACAAAAATGTGAAAACCTATGCAATTCTAATTCTTCTTGCTCTTTCTGGTATCTAGCCAAGAACCTCTTCAACAACTTTATTACTTCTTCTTTCCCTTCTTTCGAGCAATAAAAATTGCTGGACAAGAATTACAATAACTACCAAGTACATATGAAAATAAAAACCCACTCTAATAGACAGAGTTTATTTCCACGACAGTTTCAACGCCCACTGGCATCCTCCACGGGTGTTTCTGTATCCACCCGAGGAGGATGCCAGTGGGCGTCGAAACTGTCGTGGAAATAAACTCTGTCTATTAGAGTGGGTTTTTATTTTCATATTTTGACCTTCACATAGAAAAAAGTGAAGTTTTTTGCATTTACCAAGTACATCTTACATATGGCATGCAAAATTTAAATATCTTCTAAAAACATCAAATTTTTTTATATTTTAGACATTGCTTAGAAAAGTCATTCTGCAATTCCTGTACCACTTTCTCATTGTACAGGAATACCTCAAAATTCGTCATTTTGCAGATTCGTCATCAATCTTTTACTACCTATCATTTTGCAATCCGTTGTCCATATTTGCAGATTCGTCATTTTTTTAAAAATATGTGAAAAAAAATGATTGAAATTGATGAAATTCAACTGTTTACCAATGCAATATATATACATTATATTTTGCCAAGAAATGAGTAGAATTTCATTAATTAATCTGTTTAATAACATAATAAAGTAAAATGTTTTCTCATTGAAACATGTTATAATCTACCTGAAATTTTGTCATTTCGTATTTCGGCTTGTTATTCTGGAATGAATTAACAATGAATTTTGAGGTATTCCTGTATCAGTTTCTTGGAGACACTGGCACTGGAGATTATCTGCAGATGAAAGGCTTTTAAAGTATCTCCAAGGCATTCTACTTGGAGAAGATATTTTAGAATTGCAATAAACATACTAAAAGTGTGTCTTAAGACATTAGTAATTTACAAAACAATATTATTACATACATTTTGTAGCATACTCTTAAATAATTTCTCTAATTCTGTTGATCTCTCTGAGTGCCCCTATGAGCCATGGGGGTAAACTTCATCACCTTAGTGCAATCCCAAAATATTATTTAACTAAGCTAAACATTTGCAGGGATTAGTTCCTCACTAAATGTTACCAATTAAATGATGGGGCACCACCTTGAAGATTTGGGGGTTGAGGTGGGAGAAATTCATCCTGTACATTGAGAACCACCCTCCCAATATACAGGGTGTCCCAGGAGGAAATGTCAAGAATGCACCATTTGACTCTGGGTATTTCTAAGTAGAAAGTATTATATCGACATGTGCCTGATTCCCAACCATTACCGAGATACAGGCCTCTACATTTGGGTAACTAAAACATAATAAAAAGCCAATCTTAGATAATATTCAATGATATTTAATGATACATTGGCAACTGTGCAGATCCTCACATTATTTATTTACATTATTTATTTAGGTACGTCTTAACACCTGCTCACTGAGTCATTGAGGGCCGCCTAACATCTGTACAATACAGAAATTTTTTAGAACACGTCTTTCCCCTTTTATTTGATGATGTACCTCTTGCATTCAGACAATGGATGTGGATGCAATACGATGGAGCACCACCTCACTATGGCAGGGAGGTTACTACATACTTAAATCAATGGTTTCCGGAAGGTGGATTGGACGTGGAGGACCTGTGACATGGCCCCCTTGTTCACCTGACTTATCTCAGCTAGATTTTTTTGTTGGGGGTTCTTGAAGAGTAACGTTTATCAGTGGGGTAAGCCCGAAACTAGGGAGCAGTTGGTTGCACGTATACAGGATGCGTTCATAAACCTCAGAAATGAACTTCCGCATTTTCCTTGGCAAGACTCGATGGATCGGAGGCTCGCCGTGTGCATTGAAGAAGGAGGGGGTCACTTTGAAACCATTCTGCAATAAGTGCAATAGTGTATTGTATGTTTGTACTTTTTGTAAACCACAAGTGTCATTAAATAGTATCTAAGATCGCCTTTTTATTATGTTTTAATTACCCAAATGTAGAGGCCTGTATCTTGGTAACAGTTGGGAATCAGACCCATATCGATATAATACTTTCTACTTAGAAATACCCAAAGAGTGAAATGGTGCATTCTTGACATTTCCTCCTGGGATACCCTGTATATATAATATGCCTTGGTGGTGTAGTGGTTAGCATTGCTGACTACAAATCCATCAGCCCTGGGATTGAGACCTGGTGATGGTAGGCAGCGTGCAGCAAAACCCAGCTGTTCATCCCTCCACACAATAGAAAAGAAATTAGTTGGTAGATAAATGGGTACCCTGCATAGCCTAGTGGTTAAGATGCTAGGTTGCTAGTGTTGTGTAGTTCAGATTTCATGCTAAACTGTAGATCTAAGGTGGAGTGACAAGCTTGACCTTCATCAGAATGAACATTTCAGGCAGAAGCAAAACCAAGGGTGTGTGTGTGTGTGTGTGTGTGTTTTTTCTAAGGTATAGGAGTGAAAATTAGAATTGCGAAATTTTAATCTCTTACCTGCCAATTGTTCCATTTGAGCTAAAAGGTTTGTGCGCAAAATTTGGTTTGATTTGGTTAATATTTAGAGGTTGACTACCAGGGTTTCTAGTTTTACTCTATTGGGTTAGTGTCTATGTTCTTGTGTTCTAAGCGAATAATTAACCAACATGGCTTCCTATGGTACTTGAAAACAGACAGATGGTGGTATCCAAATTCCCCGCAGCCAGTATTCTGTATTATCTGCTTGGAGATTTGGGGGGGGGGGGGGCGGTCTCATGGAGGCCAATCCACTTATTGTTGCTTGGTTTGTGCCATCAAGGTGCCTTTCAGGCCATCCAGGAAGAGCCATTCCCCATAGCTCTTCCTTCTCATTATTTCCTCCTTCACTGCCTGAGGAGGATGAGGCAAGGACTGTGGCACTTGTTGCTGCCAGATAAGCGGCTATTTAAGGGTCATTCCATGTCAGTTCAATGGCGAAAAGAAAGCAAAGTCAGTTCAAGAATGGGTACATAGCCACCACAGAACTGTACAGCCAAAAATAAGAGATTTTTCAATTGTAACAACTCCAGCACAGCAAGAAGCAATAGACAAAGCAATTGCAAGATTTTTTTATACTAGCAATCTTTCTTTCCTGGCTGCTGAAGAGAAATATTTTAAAGAAATGCTGAATATTGCAAGACCAGGTTATAAGACTCCATCATGCAAGGATCTAGCAGGGCATTTGTTGGATGAAGTTTACATTGATGTAGAGAATAGTCTGAAAGAACAGTTGAGTGCAGCCGATTGCACATTGACATTATGCATGGATGGATGGTCATCTGTGAAGAATAACCCTATATTAGCCTCATCAGTGCACACAGGTCAAGCATCATTTCTACTTAAAGCCATCGATTCAGGATCTGCAAAGAAAACTTCATAATATTGTCTGCAAGAAGTTAAATCAACAATGGAAGAAATCAAAGAAAAGTACAACAAAAAGGTGAGCTTTTACATAGATATTGATTCCATAAATTGCACAATTTTATTTTGTCTTTGATTATTGAAAAAATAAGTTTTAATATACATCTGGGAACAGGAACTTGTGTAAAATACAATAGTTATCAATATTAAATTGTAATTATACTATTAATTATAAAAAATTTCTTCATATTATTCTTGAAACTGAAACACATCATTGACGGCCTTACAAAATAATTTGAAATAAAATATTGCAAAATATTGTGATACTGGTACTGAATTTATTGTACAGACAGTCAGAGATTTGGTTCCTAGATATAGTATATAATGAAATATATAATTTAATCTGTTTTACTTTAACTAATTTTAAATTTTTATATGTAATTTTGATTTTTTTTTGAACATAACCAAGTCTCTGATGGTTATTCCTGTACTCAATCTGTAAATTGGTATAAAATGTTACAATAAAAATTTGTGTTCTACAACAGGTTTTTGCAATATGCACAGACAATGAGGCTAAAATGAAACGAATGAAGGAATTGATGAAAGAGGACGAACAAGTGGACCACATCATTGCGTATGGCTGCTCAGCCACTATCTTAATTTGCTGGAAAAGTAGTTACACCTCAAACTGTTATGAAACATGTAGTTGAAGTTCAAAAATATTTCAGAAACCATCAGCCTCGTGTATGTATCATGGTATCTCCAGTATTAGGAAGTTTAATTAAATTATCAAATTAGTTGATAAAGTATCTATTTATTCTAATATGAAACATGGCTCAAGTTTTAATTTTACTTTCTTGTACAGTAGTAACTTCTATTGAATGAATTATATCCTTATAAATAGAATTAATATAACTTTTTTTTGTATTCATAGGGATGGCTCCAAGAAAAAGGAGGAGTGATGCCACAAATACCTAAGACACTCGGTGGAATAGTCAAAAAGCTTGTACTGTAACATTCATAAAAAACTTTTATAATATGTTGAGATATCCAATGAACATAAGATCGATGACAATATAGCAAAAGTCTTGGCCAACACTAATCTGTACAAAGAGATAGTAGACCTTCAAAGCAAATTACAGAAGTAGCTGAAGCTCTCAATATGGTAAATAAATAGAAATAAACATGTATTATTCACATAATTTTACATGTACATATTAGCACATTCACATCTATAAGTACTTTTATATATTATATAACCATAGAATATGAAAACAAAAATATTTTGTTACAGCTCTGAAGTGATTCAGCAACATTGTCCACTGCAACTGATGTTTGGATAAGTCTACTTCAAAGTGATCTGGAACCTTACAGATCAAGCATCAAGTCAAGAATGGATGAAGCAATTGAACCTTTCTTCTATATTGCCAACTTGATGGATCCTTCTGCATTAGGTATTTTTTTTTTATTTACCCTATGCTAGATTAGACATGCACTGTGGTGGTATTTTGCTCAAGATTTTTAGTTTAAATAGGTGGTATGTAGTGTACATGTTAAAATATCTAGTAATGCACAATACTTAAATCAGGGCTGTGGAGTCAGTACACAAAACCTCCGACGACTCTATTTTTCAAATGTCCAACTCCTTCATAAAAGGTCAATATATATTAATGGTAAATCTGCTAAATTGGTAAATGGTAACACAAGGCATTTCATCACCACCACGTGAATCATCAGGCTACTTTTTAGACTCATAACCTATATTCAAGTATAAGTCTAATGTATGAAAATAAAAACCCACTCTAATAGACAGAGTTTATTTCCAACAGTTTCGACGCCCACTGGCGTCTGTATCCACCCGAGGAGGATGCCAGTGGCGTCGAAACTGTCGTGGAAAATAACCTGTCTATTAGAGTGGGTTTTTATTTTCATATTTTGACCTTCACGTAGAAAAAAAATGAAGTTTTTTTTTGCATTTATAAGTCTAATGGTTTTAGCTATGCCTTTATGGCTTTTTTTCCCTTTATTAATAAAATTACAGAATATATTTAGTGATATTACAATAATGAATATTCAATATTGGGATAATATTAACAAGAACAGAAATTACAAACTAAGACTAAGAGAACATAAACATATCTATTTGAACAAACTTTCTAAACAAAAAATACATTACTATAAAAGATAAACAAAAAATACACTACTATATAAAAAATCTAAAATTTAAAAGAATTTGTCCTCAGAAAAAGAATCGCCTCCATCAGATCCTCCTTCATGGATGCCCTCAAATCTGATCTAATTATTTGCAGTGCAGAAAACAACTGCTCAACACTGACTTGGGTTGGTGGCAGAGCAGTAACAACCAGGGCAACATCTCTTACAACCTCGGGAAATAAGGGGATGACTTCTTGCACTGTCGGTTTTGATGAATGGTCAAATTTTTCAACTTCATTTAGTGCATTTGAAAAATTTCGCTGAATTTAGTTAATCTATTCTCCACAGGTTTGGTGGGTGCCTCTTCTAAGCAGCGATGCTTTGCATATTCCTTTTGATCCAAATATTTCTCAAAATCTAATTCATCATTTGATGAGGCTGATGATAGTGCAGTGCTAACTACTATTTCTTCCTGACATTCATGTAGCCCATTCATCTGAATTGCTACCTCACAAAGTGCAGCTTTTCCTTTTGTCAGTTGCTCATCATCCAATAGAATTTGGTGCATCGGGTCTACATAAACAGCAGCCAATAAGATCTTGTTTTCTAGTAAAAGTGCCTCCCTTTGCTTCATTGAAGTAGCAATGCCCATCAGTAATCAACTCTCCATTTTGGCACAGGTGAAACATTAGATTCTTCCACTCCTTCAAGAATGTACCAGGAGTTAAGTCCTTGGCTTGTAACTTTTTAGTCACAGTATATGGATGATGAAGCAAACCTTCTAATTCTGTCACCTGCGTCCATTGTCCTTCGCTTAGTGTTGCTTGTGGATTGGCCATGTCTACAAGAAAGGGTTTCAGATCAAGCAAACGCTGGATCATCAGGTAGGTGCTACTCTAGCGTGTGGCTTGATCTATAATCGCTCCCTTTCCTGCACATCCCTTCAGAATTGCGTCTATTTTAGGTGTTCTGGCTGCAGTAACTACCTTCCTCACTTTGCTGATCAGAGTAGCTGTGTGTCCTTCTTGCAGACTATCTCTTATTGCCAGCTGCTGTGTGTGCACAACACAGCGCATGTGATAGATTCGAGAGAGCTTAGAGGCAGCTTCAACAAGATCATCTAAAAGATCAGCATTTGGTTCTATTTCTGCTCCTCCTTGAGATTCAGTTTCAGGATTGTCATCTTCACTTGCCAACATTTTTACATCACTGAGGTGTTTTTCAAACTGTAGGTTGACCTCATTATCCGTATTCATTTGTTTGATTGTGCTCAGCATGTTTGAAGCATTGTCAGTTACGATGCCTAGAACCTGCTCTTTTTTAATTTCAAAATCTTGTAGAACTTTTTCTACAACTTCTGAAAATACTCGCTGGTGCGATGAGCTTCTGTGTCCTTTACTGCCAGTGTCTGAGTCACCATTTTATTGTTTTCATCAACAAATTGTACATTAATGGCAAAATAGTTCACTGTGGCGTGTGCAGGCATCCATTTTGAGAAACACAAAGCATCCCTTGAGAGTTCTTTGAAGTTCTTCCTTTTTATTGTTGGCTTCTTCAATCACCATCTTTCTAATGCTCTCTCTTTCCAGAGAAATGCCAAGTTTGCAGGCCATTTCTCCATTCAGACCAACAAAGCCTGGTTGTGAGAATAATGATAGAGGTACACCATTCCTTGACACCAGTTCAATGATGTGCTTCTTGAATGTATCTACTGTCATCGTTACAGTAACTTTGTTACTAACAAAGTATCTTGTAACTGCTGCCTGAGTAGTTTTCTGATCTTTTGTTAGCTTCGAAGTACTTGGGATGGTTTCCTTACTTCTGTCATCTTTCTCATTGACAGCCTTAAAAACTTCGGGATGAAGACGCTGTAAGTCTTTTTAAATTTGATGCTCTGGTAGGTGCATTTTTATCAGTGCCAGAATATGCACTGATTTTGGCATTGCAGTATTTTTCATCATCATCATCATCATCTTGTATCAGACACTAACACACAAAATGTTTTCTATCTTTAGTGATTGTAAAGTGTTCAAACACAGCTGATTTTGTTGGAAGTCTCTTTGCCATTGTGTATTGAAGTTTAGAACAAATAATTTTATCAATAATTTGAAATTAAATTAAGTTATCAGTATCACAATTATAAAAATATTTCCTGAAAAAAAAGTAAGTGGTTAATACTGATAATTAATTAAGTATAAATAATAAATATATTTGATTTATATTTATTAGTTATACTTAAAATAGTATTTTCTTAAGATTTTATATTGAGGTCGGAGTTGATACATTTTTATCGACTCCACCCAAAATTGACTCTGACTCCACAGCCCTGACTTAAATAGGTGTGTATATGGTCTTTAGCTAACTACTATATAGTAGATTTTTTTTATTGAGCTGCTATAATATCTACTTAGAAATAAATAAAAATTAATCATTTATTCCTCCCAGATTGACATTGTTCTCGTATTCATATTCTTGTGTTTATTTATGCAGGAGCAAAACTGAGTGCTGAGCAAGAAGATGAAGAAGAAGAATGGATAACAACTCACAAGCCTGAGTTTCTCCCACAGTTCATGGCTTTTAGGATTAAAGATGATGGAATATTTCCAGCTTCAATGTTTCAACCACAAGTTCTTGCCATATATAGGGTGGGGCACGGGAATCAAGTGTTTTTTGAATAGCTAGTAATCGGCCATTAGGAATGGGAGGGGCGTGCGGTAGGTAGCATTCCATTCCTGGGTTCATAGCATTTAACTTTAACTAACACTCACCTTTATCTTTCAGGTGCCATCATGGAGCAGTGGACGTTAGAACACCGCATGTTCGCGTATAATCATTTTGTTAGGAGTGGCGAGTCAGTGACAGCAGTTCAGCGTGCGTTTCGCCGCAGATTCAACATTCATCGAAATGACTCTGTTCCCGCTCGTGACACAATCTTACGTTGGGTTAACAATCTTCGAACAGGAGGCTCAATAATGAAAACAAAACCGAAGGGGCCGCAACGCACTGTGCGTACTCCAGAGAACGTTGAAAGGGTCAGACAAGCGATGTTGCAAATCCCAGGCCGTTCTGCTCGGAGACATTCAGCTGCACTCGGAATCAGCAATCGTACTGTTAGGCGGATTTTGCATGAAGAATTACATTTTCACCCATACAAGTTAGCGATGGTGCAGGAATTGAATGTAAACGATTGCCCCCAACGACTGAATTTTGCACAGGAAATGCTTGCACTTTATGAGCAGCAATGAAAACATGATGGTGGTAATGAGTGATGAGCCCATTTCCACCTTAATGGGGCCGTCAACAATCAAAACTGTCGGTATTGGGCTGCTGAAAATCCGCGACAACTCCATGAAAAACCGCTGCATAGCCCTAAGGTTACAGTTTGGTGCGCGGTGGGAAAGTTTGGCGTCATCGGTCCCTATTTCTTCGAACAAAATGGGGTTACCGTTACCATAACATCTGGGGTTACATTGAGATGGTGAACACCTTTTTCATCCCTGAGTTACGAAGAAGGCGTATTGCTCGTCGACATTTGTGGTTTCAGCAAGATGGGGCCACGCCACACACCGCCAGAGCGTCAATGGCTGTTCTTCGCCCCCTGTTTCCCAACCATCTCATTTCGAGATTTGGTGACATTGCATGGCCCCCTCGGTCCCCTGACTTGTCCACATGTGACTTCTTTCTATGGGGGTACCTCAAGTCATGTGTCTACGAGGACAAGCCCCGTACATTAGATGCATTGAAGGAAGCGATCCGTCAACAAATCATCCAAATCAACAGAGACCTGCTGGGAAGAGTGGAGGCCAATTTTCGTAAACGCCTTCAACAATGTGTCGACGGCCAAGGACATCATATGCCAGATATAATTTTCGGTACATGATTATTATGACATGAAATGCTATGTTCTTACGAATGTTGTTCTACCAATATATTTTCTTTACAAAAATAAATATCATTTTCCTGATTATTCCAAAAACACTTGGTTCCCGTGCCCCACCCTGTATAAAGATAGACCCGCAAAATGGTGGCAGCTTATGGAAAATTGCACAGCAAAAAAAAGAACACTGCTAGCTGATTTTTGTCAATATTTTAAACATTTGCTTAGTTGTCCCCCAAGTTCTGCATCCATTGAGAGAATATTCTCTACTTTTGGTTTGGTCTGGACAAAATTAAGAAACAGGCTAGGTGTAGATAAGGCCACAAAATTAGTTAAAATACACAGGTACTTGCGCTTAGCAACTCCACCTCTAGAGGTAGATTCTGATTATATGGTCATGGAGACAATGGAGTAATTATAAAATGTTTATGAGCCATACTGTCTTATAGTTTTATAACAATTTAATAGTTAAATACTGGAATTTGCTATTTGGTTTTGGATCATTTCACACATACTGTATTTTAATTTTGTTTTTCACTAAGTTTCATAACCTATTGTTCAATGCTGCAATACAAATGTAAACTTATTGACTAAACTTTTTAATGTCCTACATTGATTGAATAATCTGTTTAGTTTATAGAGCATTAGTTAGTAATTATAAATAATATAACAAATGGTATTCCTATTTTAATGAAAAAATAGATAAATAAATGGCAACTTTTGGAAAAAACCCACCTGGGTGGGTAAATTAGTGGGTTTTTCAAGTGGGGTTTAAAAAAAAAAAAAGGTGGGGAAAAACGAGTTACCCACTTCTGTGCCAACCCTGGTTTCTGCTCCCCAAATTTTCATTCCTCATATTAGTGGATAGACCTAAAAAGTTCCAAATTAATTTTCAGGATGAGTTGAAAGGAGAGGAAACTGAAATTAAAGATGAACCACACAAAACCACAACACGATTGGATAAGGTAAAGTTTAAAACTGAAGTTCGTTTAAGATCTTGAGAGTGTAGTATGGATGAGGTGTTCTTTTGAACAGCGTTTAGCTACCAAAGGACAATAGGGATGCTGATGATGACTTAGTATAACTTAAATTGGGTCAAAATTAAACATTACCAAATAACAGATAAATTGTTAGAGAGGACAATAGGGAGTTTTAATTCTGAAGTAGTTTACACCTATATTGGCAACTGAATAAATAAAACCTGTATTTTTCCTGTTATTATTTGAAGTTGGAGTTCATTTTTATGTTTATGCGCATAATCAAAGCCATAAATAAGTATTTTTGCACGCAGGGTAGTGTTTCAGATTGGCACCCTTTCTGTACCCAACTCCCAAAACAGCTACACTTCATCAGTAAAACAAGAGTTCATTATCAAATATAAAATAAATAGCATATATTTTTGGTTATCAAATGTCATATCTCTTGTAAAATCTTTTTTGAAACCAATAACTGTTAATCCCCCCCCCCCCCCCCCCCCATAATATAAAATATTAAGATGCTAATATTTGATCATTATTTTGTTTTAAAACTTGAAAGGCAATTTTACAATTTTTCTTCAAATCTCCCATTAAATTCCAAAACAGATCATCAAAAAAGTATTTTGGAAAATTTATGATAAAATTCTTTTGTACTTTTATGGGGAGGTAACATGATAAATGTGAAACAAACATTAAAAAAAAAGTAGTAAGATCTTTCTTTTCTGTCTGCCTCCCTCTATACATAAATTTATATACAGGGTGTTTCAGGTTGACCCTAGAAATATGGAAATTGGTGAAATTTGACCCTATAAGAAGTGAAGAAGTATAATATGTTGTTTTATTGTTATTATTGTTTATGTACAATACTATACAAGATAGGTTCTACATGTTCATGTCATTATGAGTAGTTTATGCGCGTAAATGTTCAAACTGAGCTCCATCTACATTGATACATACCTGCATCTGGTGTTCAACACTGCGACATACTTTTGCACACTGCGTGGGAGAGAATGAATCTCAACCTCAATTATGAAGATCCAGTAGATCTTTGGGCTTCATCCTGAACACTTGTTCTCTAATATAGCCCCAAAGAAAGAAATCCAAAGGGTGAGATCAGTTGATCTCACTGGCATCTCAATTGGACCATGTCTTCCAATCCACTGCTACGGAAATGTCTGGTTGAGAAATTTTTTCTAATAACTGTGGGTCCTGTTTTAACTGATCAAACACAATGGAACAAAACTGGTTTTGTCTGTCAAGGTCATCTTCTGACAAAGCATGAACTGCATGTGGGTGGTAGGGCTCTACATGTAGCTTCCACATAATCATCCAAATGGATGTTGTACTGACATCAACAGGTAACTTAGAAGAAAGTTTATGCAATGATTTGACTTTTGACGAAGGCTTCCACTACTAGCTGTTGATTGTCCATGTACCAGTTACTGTGCTTCACTCACATTCTCACCACAAAGATACACCAACTTCACCAGTTTTATTCATTACTGCTTAGACAATCAAAATGATCCACTTCCTCTATTAACCATTTTCATTCACCTGCAATAAAAAGAAATACTTCATATTAATTACAGAATTACTATGACAAAGTTCAAATACAAACTACAAATTCCACCAATTTACATATTTATAGGGTCAACCTGAAACACCCTATATATATATATATCCCCGCAAGGGGGTTCTAAGCTCCTGCTCTTGAGTGCTCTTTGTGCTCGTTTGTACATGCTTGTTCCTGGAGGTTTCACATGTGCCCTCCCGGCCCTAGCACCCAAGGATGATGGGGCTTGACCCTGCAGTCCTTGTCATCCTTTGTCTTTTTCCACTTTGACTGTCCCCTCCACCCTTTTTTTTTCCCTCTGTCTTTCCTCTCACTTTTTCTTTGTTTTTCCGCCAAGATATACCCTTTTCAATAGAGGCGAATTGGTTCTTCCCAAACTTAAATATATATATATATATATATATATATATATATATATACATATATATATACATTCAACTGCAAAGAACACGCCGTATAAATAACGTAAAGAATGACGCTTGTATAGGAGATATTCTGCGCAAGACGAGAGAGAGAAAACGGAACAAATGAGGTAATCACCTGGGAATCGAACCCGGGATCTTCCGATTGCCGGTCAGACGCGATACCATTACACCATGGACCTCACTCTTCCAAATGCCGTAATTCTTCTACATACTCGCAGAAACCAATGCCCCAAGGGGGCACCTCCGCATGCCGTAACATTATATACATTCAACTGCAAAGAACACGCAGTATAAATAACATAAAGAACGACGCTTGTATAGGAGATATTCCGTGCAAGACGAGAGAGAGAAAACGGAACAAATGAAAAAATGAGGTAACCACCTGGGAATCGAACCCGGGATCTTCCGATTGCCGGTCAGACGCGATACCATTACACCATGGACCTCACTCTTCCAAATGCCGTAATTCTTCTACATACTCGCAGAAACCAATGCCCCAAGGGGGCACCTCCCACATGCCGTAACATTATATACATTCAACTGCAAAGAACACGCAGTATAAATAACGTAAAGAACGACGCTTGTATATATATATATATATATACAGGGTGTCCCGTAAGTCTGGACCCATAGGGAAAAATAATAAAATTACAAAATAGTCCAAAAATTTATTACATAATCTGTTCAAAGTGTCCGCCGTTGTGTCGCACACATAGTTGAAGACGCAATCTCCACTGCGACAGCACTTTCTGAATCACAGTCGCAGAAATTTCTTGACACGCCTCCACAATGCGTGCTTTAAGGTGGAAAATGTTCTGAAGTTTGACCTCGTACACTTTGGCTTTCAAGTGGCCCCACAAATAAAAATCATAATAAAAAAATAATAATAAAATAATAATAATAACATAATAAAAAAATATATTATAAATCCCTATGGGTCCAGACTTATGGGACACCCTGTATATATATATATATATATATATATATATATATATATATATATATATATATCCCCGCAAGGGGGTTCTAAGCTCGTGCTCTTGAGTGCTCTTTGTGCTCGTTTGTACGTGCTTGTTCCTGGAGGTTTCACGTGCGCCCTCCCGGCCCTAGCACCCAAGGATGATGGGGCTCGGCCCTGCAGTCCTTGTCATCCTTGGTCTTTTTCCACTTCGACTGTCCCCTCCACCCTTTCTTTTTCCTCTGTCTTTCCTCTCACTTTTTCTTTGTTTTTTCCGCTGAGATATGCCCTTTAAATAGAGGCGAATCGGTTCTTCCTGAACTAAAAAAAAATATATATATATATTATATATATTATAATATATATATGTGTGTGTGTGTGTATATATATATGTGTGTATATATATATGTATATATATACAGGGTGGGCAGAAAGTAGCTCCCTATTTTGGATTGGTAAAAAAATACGTATATTATCCATTTATTTCAGAAGAAATAATATGAAAAGGTAGGCATACATGGTAGGTTTTCTGTAAAATTCAATGTGGGCTCCAACTCTTTCCACCAGCTTCTGGAGCCACCCAGGAATGGCGTCCACTGACTTTAGCAGGAACTCCGGCGGGATGGAGGACATGACTTCCCGAATTCGGTCCTCCAGTTCTTCCAATGTCCTCGGTTTGGTGCGTAGACTTCTTCCTTTACCCACCCCCACTACTGGGCAGGAGAGGATCCCATGGTTACCGCTGAAAAACGGCAGAATCGGTTCAGTGTAACGGTGTGGTGTGGTATGACCTCAGATCAGGTTGTGGGCCCGTTCCTTCTGCGCAACACCATGAATGCTGAGCGGTACCTTGCTATGTTGCGAAACGAGGTCTGGCCGGTTGTCAGCACATGGGAGAACATCGACGATCTGATATTTATGCAAGATGGCGCCCCTCCGCACTTCGCTCTTGTTGTCCGTGAGTGGCTGGATGCCCACTTCCCTGGGCGTTGGATGGGTCGTCGTGGTCCACATCAATGGCCAGCCAGGAGCCCCGACTTGACACCGTGCGACTTCTTTCTTTGGGGGTGGGTAAAGGAAGAAGTCTACTGCACCAAACCGAGGACATTGGAAGAACTGGAGGACCGAATTCGGGAAGTCATGTCCTCCATCCCGCTGGAGTTCCTGCTAAAGTCAGTGGACGCCATTCCTGGGCGGCTCCAGAAGCTGGTGGAAAGAGTTGGAGCCCACATTGAATTTTAGAGAAAACCTACCATGTATGCCTACCTTTTCATATTATTTCTTCTGAAATAAATGGATAATATACGTATTTTTTTACCAATCCAAAATAGGGAGCTACTTTCCGCCCACCCTGTATATATATATATATATATATATACATTCAACTGCAAAGAACACGCAGTATAAATAACATAAAGAACGACGCTTGTATAGGAGATATTCCGCGCAAGACGAGAGAATATCTCCTATACAAGCGTCGTTCTTTACGTTATTTATACTGCGTTTTCTTTGCAGTTGAATGTATATAATGTTACGGCATGCGGGAGGTGCCCCCTTGGGGCATTGGTTTCTGCGAGTATGTAGAAGAATTACGGCGTTTGGAAGAGTGAAGTCCATGGTGTAATGGTATCGCGTCTGACCGGCAATCGGAAGATCCCGGGTTCGATTCCCAGGTGGTTACTTCATTTTTTCATTTGTTCCGTTTTCTCTCTCTCGTCTTGCGCGGAATATCTCCTATACAAGCGTCGTTCTTTACGTTATATATATATATATATATATATATATATATATATACAGTACAGGGTGGGCGGAAAGTAGCTCCCTATTTTGGATTGGTAAAAAAATACGTATATTATCCATTTATTTCAGAAGAAATAATATGAAAAGGTAGGCATACATGGTAGGTTTTCTATAAAATTCAATGTGGGCTCCAACTCTTTCCACCAGCTTCTGGAGCCGCCCAGGAATGGCGTCCACTGACTTTAGCAGGAACTCCGGCGGGATGGAGGACATGACTTCCCGAATTCGATCCTCCAGTTCTTCCAATGTCCTCGGTTTGGTGCGGTAGACTTCTTCCTTTACCCACCCCCAAAGAAAGAAGTCGCACGGTGTCAAGTCGGTGCTCCTGGCTGGCCATTGATGTGGACCACGATGACCCATCCAACGCCCAGGGAAGTGGGCATCCAGCCACTCACGGACAACAAGAGCGAAGTGTCAACCGCCACAATTGCCACTACTGGGCAGGAGAGGATCCATGGTTACCGCTGAAAAACGGCAGAATCGGTTCAGTGTAACGGTGTGGTGTGGTATGACCTCAGATCAGGTTGTGGGCCCGTTCCTTCTGCGCAACACCATGAATGCTGAGCGGTACCTTGCTATGTTGCGAAACGAGGTCTGGCCGGTTGTCAGCACATGGGAGAACATCGACGATCTGATATTTATGCAAGATGGCGCCCCTCCGCACTTCGCTCTTGTTGTCCGTGAGTGGCTGGATGCCCACTTCCCTGGGCATTGGATGGGTCATCGTGGTCCACATCAATGGCCAGCCAGGAGCCCCGACTTGACACCGTGCGACTTCTTTCTTTGGGGTGGGTAAAGGAAGAAGTCTACCGCACCAAACCGAGGACATTGAAAGAACTGGAGGACCGAATTCGGGAAGTCATGTCCTCCATCCCGACGGAGTTCCTGCTAAAGTCAGTGACGCCATTCCTGGTGGCTCCAGAAGCTGGTGGAAAGAGTTGGAGCCCACATTGAATTTTATAGAAAACCTACCATGTATGCCTACCTTTTCATATTATTTCTTCTGAAATAAATGGATAATATATGTATTTTTTTACCAATCCAAAATAGGGAGCTACTTTCCGCCCACCCTGTATATATATATATATATATAATATATATATATATTAGGGTGGTCCAAAAAGTTAAAGCATCGACTGAGTTCTCTCCACAAGGTTGGTTTTATGCCTCTTGGTGTGGACAGTATTTGTGCAAAGTTTCACGTTATTCGGTTAATATTTAGGGGTCGCCCCACTTGCCCCCTTTTTGAAAATTTGGGAAAATATATAGACAACTGAATAACTAAATTTTTTTTTGGTTCTCAAAGAATATGAAAGAAAACAGTAAGACAATAGGACATGATAATGGGTGTATCTTCATTATTTCTTCTGCATCAGAGTCGCCTTGGATGGTATTGGTATCTGTTTTCGGTGGGTGGCTACGAGTTGTAGGAGGTACTGCTTCTGGTCCTCGTTTCGTGTCAAAGTGTCATTGTAGCGTTGTGCGAGAGCAATACCTCGCTCGGCAGCATCATTGACGACTTTCATCTTTAAGGCGCGATCTCTAAGTTCCCTGTAGTTCTTGTCATTTGGCCATTCCCGTGGATCTTTTTGAAGTAACTGGCGCTTCCTCCTTACCTCCAACTTTCAAGGCATCAAAGAGGGTCAATGTCCTTTTCGTGACAAAGGATGCCACATCATTTTCAACACCAGCTTCCGCCATGTCGATTCGTCGGGGGCAGCCATTCTTTTGGGGATGTTGGAGGTGTTGAACCATTCTCTTTTGGTATCAGGATCGATCCTATTATCGAAGAAGGCCAGTCCAATCAGATGCTCCGACAAGTACCACAGGTGGCGTCTTAGAGCTGTCTTCGCGCTTGTGCAGCTCCTCCCGTGTGGATATTTTTCCAGAAGATGCAGCATTTTGAGATCATTGAGAGGAGCTTGTGTCCCCATTGGCGCTTCATGCCAGTACTTGACGTAAATCAGACTGACAAATAAAGCCAGCTGAGTCACGTTTCGTTCTTCGCGTGCTGTGAGCTTGAATTGATAGTGAAAGAGGTAGATTTTGAGCGCATAAATCGCCTTCGCCATCCATCTCGCGTGGTGCATGGGACCTGGAGCTCGGATAAAGAGTTGACCACCAGTCTTTCCCCCCAGGAAGAGCAAAGATAGTTCAAGGAACTCCTTGTAGTCGTCACGAGGTTGGCTTGCCTGAAGAGCGTTAGGTAAGTAAGTGAGCATCTCTTTTCTCATCTCTTGGAGTTGAGGGTTCTCGAACAAGCTGTCCGATGCTGAGACAAATGCTTCGTGGGAGAGAGATGGCCATTCCTTTTGAAATCGCTTAAAAAGGCCTGTTTCAGGACTTCCTGTTGAGCCAAATATTGAGGCAAAGACATCAGCAAGTACGACTTCAAGTATATGATGTCGACAACCGATCCAAACTAGCTTGACCCAATGCTTCTTCAATCCTGACACAGGCTCCGCGATGTAAACCCGTGTTTGACGCAGTGGTATCGAAGACGAGACCTCTCACATGCTGTTCCACGTTCCATAATTTCATAGTTTGAAGGCATGCCTGGGCCTGTGCTTCTCCAGTTCCTTGTTTCATCTTTGGGACACCAAGCAGCTTCTCCTGTCCATTGAATGTTATAAGGATTGCTATCCGATGCACATTCGTCTTCTTCCCTTCAATGCCGGGGAGAAGCTTTCCGTCCCAATGGAGAAGGACAGGGTCTTCTAGAGAGAATGATTCTAGGTCTTCTCGAGCTGCCTGTTCTCGCCCACTTTCTCTGTAGCGGTGAATAGAGCTCCGAGAGCACGTCATCCCAGACAGATCATGCCCCGCGGCCTGTAATACAGCTCCAGTTACGAAAACAGCATTCCGGTCAGAAAGATTGGTGCGATCCATTGCTCCAATGACTTCTGGAGATTGGAAAATGTTCGTAACCTTGTTCTTGGGACGCTTTGGTGCCAGAGCTTCAGACGAAGAAGGAATCGGAACCGATGGTCTATAGTCGTCGTCGTCTTGCGAAAAAAGGGAAGAAGAAGAGGAAAGATCAATTGATGACACTCCTGCTTCTTCCAAATCTTTCTGTGTTGCTTCATGCCTTGCCTTCCTCTTGGCTTCCTTCTCCATTCTGGATCGCTTTCTGTCCTCTTGTGTAGTCGTTTCCTTATCAATGCCAGCCATGCTGCAAGAATTGACATCCTTGCGCTGCATGGACAGGAAATTTCGGTCCTCAACGTTGACGATTGTGCTCATGGCATCACTGGTTGCGATGTCAAACAGTTCCTGGATGTCCGCTTTGAAGATGTCTTCATTCATTCTATCGCTGGCACGTTGCCTGGTCCTGTGCTTCTTGAGTGTTTTGTAGCGGTCTAAAAGCTTTGAAAGCTTACGGACACAGGAGTCGATCCGTTGAGTTGGGATCCGCGCTCGGGTCCAGACTTCAATCACCCTCTGGCATGCCTGGTTCAGACTGTCGGAGGTGGTTTGCTTTTTGATTGGTGTGTGGTATTGCCCAAGAGGAGGGCGTCAAGGCATGTAGGGAGCCTTGACGTGGATAAAGTTCCAGTTGCCATCCCTAGAAGCCAAACTTTTGGAATTGATAGAGTTTGAGCCATCGGACCTACGGAAGAAAAAGTACATTATATAATATATATATTCAGAGTGGGGCGACCTCTAAATATTCACCAATCACGCTGCAATTTTGCACAGACCATGTGGACACTAAATGGACAAAAACCACACTTGTGGAGACTATCTAAGACAATTTTGAAATTTCCCCCTATGGATTTGGACCACCCTAATATATATATATATATATATATATATATATATATATATATATTATATATATATACTGGGTGATCCTGATAAATGGGACCCATAAAAAAAAGCCAAATATTCTTAATATTTAATTCCTTTCATAAAAACTATATATCACTCGAAAGAGTAGAGTTACAAGTTTATTATGAAATATTTATTTTTAAAAATGACTCCTTTCAAATGTGCTCCATTAGTTGCCAAGCATTCCAGTGTTCTCGCTTGTAAGTTCTGCATCACTTTTGCAAGAGTGTGCGGTGTATGGCCTGTATCTCATTTGTGATGGCGGCCTTCAATTCTTGCAAGGTCGTTGGGTTATTTCTGTAGACCCTACTCTTTAAATATCCCCAGAGATAATAATCTAAGGGAGAAAAATCCGGAGACCTTGCGGGCCATTCAACATCTCCAAATCTTGAGATTAACTCGCCTGGAAACGTTTGATGCAAAACTGCCATGCAGTTCCTCGTGGTATGGCAGGTAGCTCCGTCTTGTTGGAACCAGTGGTTTTCTAGACAAAGATCTCTTAATTTAGGAAAAAGGAAATCGGTCAACATTTTTTCGTAGTGATCACCATTTACAGTGACTGTGTTTCCGGTGGAATCCTCGAAAAAGTACGGCCCTATGATCTGAGATGCAGTAAGACCACACCAAACAGTTACACGCTGACTATGCAACGGGACTTCGATAATATTCAATGGATTTTCTGTTGCTCAGAAACGACAATTTTGTTTGTTTACAGTTCCATTCAAGTGAAAATGGGCTTCATCTGACATAATCCAACTTCCAACCATTGTTGCGAGTTGAGAAAGAGAAGAGAGAGAATTGATGAGATGAAAAGCCTTTGATTCCACCTGGTCAAGTAAGTACGGCTGTGTGGGTTGAGCCACTCCATACAGGGGTGGACAAGACCCTTGTACAGAGACAGCAACTGAGTGGGGATGAAGAAACCATGGATGTGGTACAGCACACCTAACCTCTCAGCTGTTTTGGAGAATATATGTGATTTTTCCGAAAAAGATCATGAGAAAAGGAAATGCCAAGAATCTTAAGAGAAGAGGAAGGATTGAGTTGTGTATTGTTGAAGGTAGTGGGAAAGTTGTTAAGTGCGGATACAGGTGCTAGGGCATAGGGCTTAACTCCTTTAGCTTTAACCTGAATGACATCTCTTATTCTAATTAATAATTTTTATTATTATATAATGTTGTGCTGGCAATATTTACATGATACTGGCATAACAAATCCTAAATCCCCCACCCCCTTGTATCTGGGCCTGGTTGTGTGGAAGATTTTGACGAGTAAATAGATGGAGGAACCAAGTTTTTGAGAGAGTGAAAGCCATAAGGTTTTCTCTGTCCCAATCAGAGATAGCAGAAAGATCGGAGGTCAGGTGTTCCATAGCCATCCCATGCAAATCATGGAGTGACTGTGTAGAAGGTCACTTTGGGAAGTGGGTGGAGAAGTGAAGACTGGAATCATCAGTATAGGGGTGAATAGGGCAGGAAGTGCAAATTAAAAGAGCATTAATAGTTTTTGGAGAATAATAGTTTTAGGAGAAGAACAGTGGCCATCTACAACCGCAGCTATAGATCAGCCAGAAAGGAAATTAGAGATGAAGGCACAGAGAGAAGGATAGAAACTGAAGGAGGGCAGTTTGGAAAATAAACATTTGTGCCAGACTCCATCAAAAGCTTTTGATATGTCTAGCACAATAGCAAAAGTTTCACTGAAATCCCGAAAGGAGGATGATCAAGAGTCAGATATGCAAGAAGATCACCAGTAGAGCATCCCTTGTGAAACCCATACTGATAATCTGGAAGAAGATTGTGAGAAGAGAGGTGTTTAAGAATCTTCCGATTAAGGATAGATTGAAAAACTTTAGAAAGGCAAGAAATCAAAGCAATTGGATGAGAGTTGAGAGGAGTCACCCTTCTTTGAGACATGCTGAATGAAAGTGAACTGCCAGCAGGAAGGAAAAGTACCAGATGAGAGAGAAAGATGAAAGAGTTTGCCTAGGCAGGGTGTCAGCACTGAAGCACAGTTGTTAAGAACAACAGGAGGAACACCATCAGGACCATACACCTTCCTGGAGTTGAGTCCAGATATGGCAGAAAGAATATCTTTGGAAGAGATTCTAATTTCTGACATGATAAAGTCAGAGGGAAGAGGAGATGGAGGAACAGCACATGAATCATCCATGATTGAGTTGGAAGTGAAGTTTGAACAAAGAGTTCAACTTTGTCAGGAGAAGAGATGGCAACTAAGCCCTTGGAATGGAAAAGAGGAGGGAAAGTAGTATTAGTAGTAAAGTTGTTGAAGAGGTTCTTGGCTAGATACCAGAAAGAGCAAGAAGAAATAGAATTGCATAGGTTTCACATTTTTGTCTGATGAAGGAATTTTTGGCAAGGAGAACAGATTTTGCATGATTCCAGGCAGAAATATAAGCTGAGTGAGAGTCAGGAGTTGGATGGTGATGGTACCTTCTGAAAGTCTCCTCTCTGTTGTGGATGGTATTAGAACAAGTAAAGTTAAATGAAGGATTTTTGTATTAGTAGTAGGAATAGAAAATGAATGTATGCCTCCATGCTTGAGAGAAGCACGTCTGTGATGTGTTCAGCACACTCAGAAGGGCCCCAGCCACTGAAGCAGTAATCATTTTATGGGAAAGCAGAAGTACTGCCTAAGGGCCTCCCAATCAGCAGCGTCTCCTCTTGGGAGGATCCAAAGGCCAGATTGGAGCAACAGGACTTGGGGCTACAAAGATACCATCAACAGTGTCATGAGAGATATGCTTGCAAATGCATAGCATGAACTCTAATTTTGCTTAGATGTGCCATGTGTAGCTAACAGTGCACATTTTAAATTTAATGAGAAACAATATTTGATGTGTTATGCAACAAGAAGCAAAACAAAGCATTACTGTCTCTTCTTTGGATTTCATGTAATTAAAGTTTATATTTGGGAAAGGACTTTTTGTACACTATATATATATATATATTATATATATATGTGTGTGTGTGTGTGTGTGTGTGTGTGTGTGTGTGTGAGAGAGATTAGAGTGGTCCTTAGCATAATGGTAAAAAATAAAAGTGTACTGTATTTTTTGTGTGTCCCACCCCTTGAAAATGTTCCTTTAGTAGTTAAATTGTTCTGGTCAAAGTTTCCATTCAATCTGACAAAATTAAGAGGTTGCCCAGAAGCCTTATAAATATATGAAATATATGGATTGGTTACAAAATAAATTTTGGCAAGATATTTGGGTGAGTTCTAAACTTTTCTTGAACTTCATAAAAATTTAACACAATTTTTTCATAAAAACAAACATTTATGATGGGTGGGAGCACAAAATTTTGTACTTTTGAAATTAAGGACCACCCTAATAAATAAATAAAATATATATATATATATATTTTTTTTTTTTTAATTGGGGTTGTTTAACCTCCTTCGCAACATCTAAGGTCATATGACGGAGGGGACCTACAGCTTTACGTGGGATCTGAACCACGGGTCGCTACATAATCTGGGCGCAGAGGACGGTCTCCCATCCAACTACTACCCAGACCCAATGTCGCTTAACTTTGCTGATCTCCGAGAAGCGGTGTTACGACATCAGCCACTACGTATATATATATATATATATATATATATAAAATTACTAATGAAAATTGAAGCAAGAAGTGTCCTTCAGCTTCATGAGTGAATGTTCAGCATTTTGATAACAAATTAACCTTCAGGAGAGCTTGACTTGGTGACTGACCATTGGTCAGTCATCAATTTTCGTAACAGAAACAGATTTAAATTGAAGACTCTTAATTCTTGCTGTATATTAATCTTTACAGACAATTTAATTTTGGAGGTTTTATTTCTCCTTCTGCTTTATCCTAGTTAAGGCTGTACACAAAATTCACTATTTTTAATGGTATAAACAAAAATCATTCGGTGAAAACAAATTTCTGTACCATAAGGATTATATGTGATACATAGCAAGAATTTGTTTTCAGTAAAAAAAAAAAAAAAAAAAAAAAAAAAAAACCTTGTTTAAGTAGAATTTGGTTTATATAAATTTAAAAAAATGCTTGTCAACTTCCATCAAATTTGCTGCCACCACTTAGGGGAACTTAGCCCTACATTTTAATTTGGAATCTGAACTAGGTAGACCCAGAGGAAATGCCTTATTTATATATTCATATGCAAAATCATGAAGTCAGAGCCAGGCTCAAATTTACATCTTTCAGATTCACAGACCAGCATCTTAACCATTATATCACCTAGCGTGTCAAATTTACATCTTTCAGACGCGCAGACCAGCATCTTAACCATTATATCACCTAGCGGGTCAAATTTTGCTATTAAAAAAAAGAAATTGGGGAAGTGGTTGTGCCAAACTATAGTACTATACTACCCTGTGTGTTATTGTTTTAATACTGTTATTCTTCATAAATTATTGCATAGGCCTACAGAAGTTTCAAATAAAATTTCAGGATAAGTTGAAAGAAGAGGAAATTGAAATTAAGGATGAACCATATGAAATTGAAACACAGTCGGATGAGGTAAGGTTCAAAGTTGGTTTGTTTAAGATCTTCAGAGTTTAGTATGGATGAGTTGTTCTTTTGAACAGAGTTTAGGGGAAGAAATAAAGTGATGAATAAGTGTTTTCAGATTCCTCAGCAGTTTTTTAAAGACAAAATAACTAAATAATAATAAATAAAAAACTATGTATATGCAATATATATCGGGTCATCCCATAAGTAATGTCGTTTTTTAGATCGGAATTTGAAGGACAAAAAAACTGACGAAACTTTTTAATCTAGTATATATTTTCCATCGGAATCAATGACGCTCTGCCAATGTCCTACAAGCTTTTCAATGCCATGTTTATAACATTCAGGTGGTTTTGAGGCAAAAAACGTACAAAGACTGGTGTGCGGGTCATCTAAAGAAGTATACTGTTTCTTGTCAAGATAGTTTTGCAGACTCCTGAAGAGATGATAATCTGAAGGCACAAGGTCTGGAGGATGTGGAAGTTTTTCCCCACCCAAGCTCCTCAATTTTTGCAGAAGTGATCTGAGTGGTATGAGGACGTGCGTTGTCATGGTGGAACACGATTCCTTTCCGATTAACCAAAGGAGGTCTCTTTTTCTTTTAGTGCAGTGTTCAATCGATCCAGTTGTTGACAGTAGACTTGAGCGGTGATTGTTTGGTTGTGTGGTAAGGTTTCAAAGTGTATTACACCACTTTTGTCCCACCAAACACTAAGCAACACCTTCTGAGGGTGAAGATTTGGTTTTGGCTGTGGTGTCGCTGGTTCTCTGGCACAAACCCACTGTCGACGGTGCTTAACATTCTGGTACAGTATCCACTTTTCATCACCAGTCACTAAACGGTGCAAAAATGGATCTTGGAGTTCACAGGAATGAAGAGCTGTGCTAATGTTTACCCACACCCTCAGATTGTCGACCAACAATTCATGTGGCACCCATTTTCCTAACTTAGGAACTTTCCCAAGTTGTTGTAAATGTCGATGGATGGTGGTGGACGGGGATGAATTGAGTTTCTGGGCCAATTCTTCGGCAGTTGTTGAATAGTCTTCTTCAAGTGCGGCTAACAGCAGGTCATCATCAAACTCAGCAGGGTGTCCAGAACGTGCTGCATCTGTCAAACAGCAGTCACCATTCCTAAACTTTTGAAACCATCTTTGACATTTCCTCACATGCAGAATATCGTTGCCATAAATGTCCTGAATATTTTGCGTTGCTTCAGTAGCACTATTCCCTTTTTTGAACTCGTAAAGCATTATATGCCTGATATGCTCTTCTGATACCGCCATGTTTATGAGGGGTTCACATAAAGCAAAACACACATCTTCACTGGTCAAGGTCTGTAAAGTATGTAGCGAAACACGATAGATCTCCTCTTAGATATAACCTTCGGAAAATTTATGCTTAAACCGAGTCGGACTAGTTTAAACTTAATCTATCATAAAAAACGACATTACTTATGGGATGAACTGATACTGTCAGTAAATAATGAAGTATGTTGTCATCAGACCTGAAATTTATGTACTTCTCTGATTGTTATATATGTGCTTACCGAAGGTTGAGGTGAACTGACACTTGGTTTTATCATTATCATCATCAATTTTACTGGAGTCAAGTTTACTAAATATTTTGTCCATCATTCTAATTTTTACATTGAAGATTATATAATGCAAATGGGTGTTTTGATCTAAGGTTGAAAGGTAATCAAGGGATTGTGCTAAGTAAATATTTTTGAGGTTTTTTTTAATGTAGAAAGGAGGGAACAAGGTCTCCGAGGCTCACGATGCCATTTTATATATATATATATATATAATATATATATATATAATATATGTATTGAAAAGATTGTGTAGTGTGTAAAAATGGAGAAGGAATTAGATGCAAATATGTAAAAGGAAATTGCAGATATAAGGGAGGACATTTGCAATTCCTTCTACAATAATGGTCATTATAAATTTAGAGACAGCTGCAATTCTACCACCCAGACATTTGCAAGACTTGTGCAAAATGTGGGAAAAAGTGCTACCACTATCATCTCCTGACAAACCCAAGGTTCGAAGGACAATAGGAAAAATATGAAGAAACATATATAAAGGGTGTTTCAAAAGTCTTTACCCTTTTTTTCCTGAACGACCCTAAGGTGACCATACATTCAACACAAACCTTTATAAAATGTTTATTGATTTTCCTCCAACTTGGTGCATCTTATCCAAATGCGTTCGGAAAGATTTGAGCAGATTGCGGAACAATTGCGTGTTGTTTTGCATCAATTCAAGGACCGCTGACAATACTCGAACAAGTGTCTCACGAGAATTTCGATCTTCGACATCCGGGATCGCATCCAACTGCTGCTCTGCGCGAGCATTGACAATTGCGCCCAAATTCTCTGCTGGGTTAAGGTCAGGTGAGTTGCCCGGCCACTGTCCGAACCCGGAGTAACGAAAGAAATCAAGTTTCTGCTCATCCAAGAGCGTGTGAGTCACATTGGCCTTCATGCAACCAGCCATGTCGTGAAGGAAAGTCACTTGATCGAACCTTCCTTGCCGATTTTGAGAAGTCCGCAGAAATGGAAGCACCTTTTCCTTCAACACATGTTCGCAGAAATAAGCGCCATCCCAGGATTGACCGTGCGGTTTAACGTCCTTGGGGAAAAAAAGGGTAAAGACTTTTGAAACACCCTTTACATAAATTGTGAACAAAAAATTTTCAATATCGCAGACACAATATGGTTGCTAAGTTTCTAGGTTTCATACAGCACATGCAGTTGACACAGCTGGGAACCCCCCTGAGCCGAGCCACTTCCGGGCAAGAAGGTACCAGAACAGGTAGGTGGAAACAGATCTATCTCGGAGAACCATAGGGCAACTAAACACACAATACCAAATGATGATGAACTTGAAATGCACAAGGGGCAACATAAAATAAAGAACATAAATATTGTCCTGGCTAATATTCAAGGAATAAAACCAAACCACTCGCTCAACTAAGTTTTGTGCCTGGAAGGATTTATGGACAAAACAAGGGCAGACATCACATGCCTCTCAGAAACTCATCTTAAAGATTGTCAAGGAAACTCTGAAAACTGTGAACATTCTATTGATAAGAAAGAGGAGATAAATATTGATGGTTTCAATTTACTAAGAGCTGATAGAACAGAGAGACGTAAAGGTGGCTATGCTATGTATGTACGTGAGTCATATGACAGAGATGGTAATAAGTAAATCAGTTTCATGGAACTCCTAGCAGTGAAAATTGAAAAACTAAATGTGATACTGATAGGCATCTATAGACCTCCAAACACTGACTGAAAAATTCTCGGATGCCATTGATAATATCAGAAACCTAATAAAGTCCATAAACTCTCCATCCCCCAATATTATACTTTAGACTTTTTAGACTTTAATTTCCCATTTATAAAATACAAAAAGGTGGACAAGGGGGGCACAAAAGAAGACTGGGAACAAGCAAAAATGTTGATGGCTCTCACAAACAAGTTTATGTTGACACAGGAGATAACAGAAAACACCAGAAAAAATAACTGCCTAGATCTGGTATTTATGAATAACACAAACTTGATTGCTGATATAAAAATAACCTCAACTATTATCTCAGACCACAACATAATTGAGATATCAACAAATATGGTAACAACATTAAAAGATGATACACATACTGAAGGAAGAAGCAAATTTAGGACTTTTAACTTAAACTCAAAGACTATAAATTGGGAAGCAATCAGATCACACATGGCCCAAATAGAGTGGAGAACAGTTTTAGAGAATAAAACAGCTGAAGAAATGCTAACAACCTTGGAAGAAAAGATGCTAGAAATTTTAGGAAAATATGCTCTGAAAGCACAGCCAAAAGGAAAAAGGAACTGGTTTGAGAGGCAAAAGTGAATAATATTCCGCAAAAGAAAGAGAGTAGTGGTGAAGTTAGGTAATTGCAGAGACAACAATACCAACAAAGTAATACAAGAAAAGCTGGAGAGTATTGATAGGGAAATACAAACCCTGATTAAGGGCCATACAGAGAGGGAAGAGGAAAAGGTGGTAGAAGTAATAAAGGAAAATCCAAAATACTTCTTTAGCTATGTGAAAAGGGAAACAAAATGTGTGCCACTATTGGGCCCTTAAGGAAAGAAAATAATGAACTAACTGATGATCTAAAAGAAATATCTTGAAATATTGAGAGTCCAGTATGAATTGGTCTTCAGTACCCCCAAAAGTGACAGTGATACCTGACATAGATGCATTTTTTGAAGAGAAATTGCAAGGAAATTGTATAACAGATTTTGATTTTACCTCAGAAGATGTAGCACAAACTGTAGGACAAATTAAATCACATTCAGCTGCAGGTCTGAACAAAAGGAACTCCTTATTGATCAAAAACTGTAAAAATGAAATAGCTACACCCTTATACTGGATATGGAGAAGATTTCTAGACACTGTTTGCTCTTTTCAAAATACTTGGTATTTCCCCCATGTCTATATATATATATATATATATCAGGGGCGGCTTCTTAATGAATGCAAGGCATGCACTGCATGCGTAAATAATATACTCACTGAATTTAAAATTATTATTTAAGTTAAAAAAGTAAAGTTAAAATTATTATTAATATTATTAATATAATATTGGTTCTATCCTCGGTTACTACATAACTCATAAGAATACCATAAAAGACAAAATACAGCTTATCTAATATGTACTACACTGTAATGCATGTGACTGCATGCGTAAGTAAAATTACCACGAGCCGCCACTGATATATATATAATATAGTGTGCCTAGTTTTAGCAGAGTGAGGTGATGCTGATTAATTTAGTGCTAATGGTTAATTGATGTAATGATTAATTGTTAATGACAAGCTGGGTCAACAGTTTATGATGTCCTACAGTATCACTGGTTTGAAGGTGGCTGATGGAGTAAGCCTACTATAATTACTTCTGAGTGATACAAATTGATTCGAGGTCACCAGCTTAGATTACACCCAAGCAAATAAGGTTATAAAAATCACCTGTTGTTTTTGTGTTTAAGAAAATAATTTAGTTATTTGTTCACAGTGAATAACATTGATATAAACAGTAATTATAGTGATTATCAATTATATAAATGGCATTTATATTATGCTAAATATGACAGAGGATTAGCATATATGTGAATGGTTATACAGCTTAATTGTTAAGTAATACATTCATTTATGGTAGGCTTATGGTATGCAAAAATGAACATTGAATAAATGATGCAGCATAATGATGGTAGAAATTATGCACATACATTTTGGTACACTGAATGGATTACGTAATACACTGATTTAGGTAGGCTAGAGTTACACAAAAATGGAACATGAACAAGATACTGCAGCCTAATAATGATTGGAAGAAATGTACGCAAGTCGGTACACCGTAAGTGGATTAGGCCTTCATTTAGGTAGGCTAATGATATGCAAATGTGAAACTGCAGCCTAATAATGAGTGGAAGAAATGCAATGACAGTGGTTATATGATTAACAATTATACAGTGAGGCCTTGCATAACGAACGCCTTAAATAGCGAATTTTTGCTTAATGAATTACCTCCATAAGGCTCCATTGATTTAAATAATGATTTTACCTTGCAGAACGAATTTGATAACAAAAAACATAACACATTTTCTGTTCAGTTGGAGGTTGGTAGCTGTTGTGAGCAGTTGTGTACAACACAATTGCTCACTATTAAATTTTAATTTATTAGCTTTATAAGTGTATAAAATGTGTAGTCATGGCCCCTAAAAGACCTTCATCATCTGCTAATGCTACAAAGAAATCCAGGAAAACTATCAGTTTCCAGATGAAGCAGGACATTATTAAAAAAAGTGAATCTGGAACGAGCACCAAAGATCTTGCTGCTGAATATGGATTGTCTGCCAGTACAGCTTCGATGATTTTTAAGAAGGAAGAAATTATGAAAACTAAAGTAAGTGATGCTACAAGTAGACTTATTAAAGGAAGGGAAGCTATTGCTGAAATGGAGAGAGTTTTACTGATATGGATTAGAGAAAAGGAAATGAAGGGGGAATCCATTACTAAGGCATTCATTAGTGACAAGGCAGTGCAAATATATGAACAAATTAAGGAATCCCTTCCAGCATCAGTTGAAAGATATGAATCATTCAGTGCAAGTCGTGGGTGGTTTGAAAATTTCAAGAGAAGGTCAGGAATTAAGAACATTATAAGGCATGGTGAGGCTGCAAGTGTTGATACTGAGGGAGCAAAGGAATTTAAAATAGAATTTGCAGAACTTGTTGAGGAGGAGGATTATTTGCCTCAACAAGTTTTTAACGCCGACAAAACTGGCCTATTTTGGAAAAAGCTACCGACATTACTAGAGAAGAGTCCAAACTGCCTGGCCATAAACCAATGAAAGACCGGTTTACTTTACTTATGGCTGGGAATGCATCAGGGGACCTGAAGATTAAGCCTATGCTTGTGTATCATTCCCAAAATCCCAGGATATTCAAGCAGAAGAAGGTGAACCCATTTAAAAAATGGGTAAACAAGCGCAAAAAGGGTCAAAATTTGGGCTCTGGAATGAATTACTGAAAATCCCATTGAACTAATGCATTGCATAACAAATTTTTCAGTTAACGAATGACCTTCTGGAACGAATTAAATTCGTTATGCAAGGCCTCACTGTATAACAGCATTTATTACTATGCTAATGAATGATTGATGCTTAGCATATGAGGAAATGGTTATACAGCTTAATTATTAATATATAGATAGGCTAATGAGTTGTGCACAAAGGGAAATGCAATTATGGTATTTGATACAACACTATGAATAGGAGTAGGAAATAAGCCTACTGCGTGTTTTAACGAGAGTCAGTTAGAACGCTTATGGAACACTTTGATATGGCCTAGAAAAATGTGGTTCTGTAGTTACACTGTGTAGGCTTCACGAGAGTTGCTTAAAAAAGATGCACTGAGCTTACTGAGATTGTCGAATACCTCTGGGGATTAAGTGTTGCTTGGAGGCTGACCTATTATTGTAAGTTCGAGGTGTCATTGATCATCCGTTGTTTCACATGTAGAGGTTGTATCGTGAAAGCAGATGCAGGCCTACTGGAGTCTCATTGATGGCCGCTTTTCGTAAAGTGGTGGAGGATGAACAAAGATGAAATGACAGGATTGTAGCTTCGTAGAAAATTCACATACCATATACTCCTTGAGGATCTATAGATCTACAGAAGCTAAAGCTAACAAAGACAATAAGATCCACTCTAAGGTTAGCCTGAGAAAAAGGAAAGAGGAGAATAAGGGGTTAAGTAGCAAAACCTATCATTCGTGGGTTAACATTTATTCAGAAAAAGAGAAAGAAAGACTCCCCATCATCATCCACCAGCCACTGCCAACAAGTCAGAAAAATAGTTGAAGAGAAGAGGAAAGGGGTGAAAGATGAAAAGAAGTAAAATAAGACCTCTTACAAACCATGCAAACACAGTTTTAACTCCATCATACTATGCAAACTACAGACATGCAAGTAAAGAGAGTTAGACATGCAAGTAAGGAGAGGATAAGAAAAAAAAAGTAGGTAGAGTATAACAAAAGGTGGGTTAGTTTATGCTACGAGCTACATCTACGTTTGTGTTAGTCTATTTTTTTTTAATAATAATTTTATTGCTGGCATCACATGCTGGCATTAATCGTCAACAGACTCATCCTCGACCACCACCCCCAGAGCTCCTGTTGGCTAATTGTTTTATTATTATATTAAACAACGTTAATATTTTTAAAATGCTTATCTAAATGGTTCTTAAACACATTAATGCTGGTAGAGTTCACAACTGACACAGGAAGATTATTCCATTTATCAATCACTTTAAATGTAAAGAAGTTTTTAGCGATATTAGTAATGAAATGTCTGCCACGCAACTTAAATCCATTATTACAAGTATTGCTATTATCGAAAGTGAACAGTTTATCAAAATTTACATTATCAATTTTATTAATGATTTTGAAAACTTCAATAAGTTTCCCTCTTAATCTCCTAGTTTCAAGTGAATGCAAGTCTAACTCTTTAATCCTAGCTTCATAAGGCTTGTTGCGCAATGACAGAATTAGTTTTGTGGCACGACACTGAACCCTTTCTAACCTATCAATATCCTCATGTAAATACGGGCACCAAAACTGAATGGCATATTCTAAATGAGGCCTGACTAGGGACTTGTAAAGGGGCAATATAATATTCTTTGATTTAAATTCAAAATTATGCACTATGAGGGAAGCCTAACATCCCATTAGCTTTTGCGCAAGACTCCAGGCACTGGTTCCTAACTTTTAAATCCTTAGATACATGTACACCTAAATCTACTTCCTCGTCAATGCTTGCTAACTCTGTCATCCATCGTGTACATGTAATTATTGTTACAAGAACCTATATGCAAAACTTTACATTTATCTACATTAAATTGCATCTGCCACTTATCCATCCACTCCATAATCCTATTTACATTGTCTTGGAGCCTATTTCTATCATCTTCATTAACAATGTTACCACCTATTTTAGTATCATCTGTGAATTTTGACTCGTTACTAGTCAATCCTACATCTATGTCATTAATGTAGATTACGAATAGCAATGGGCCTAACACTGAACCCTGTGGGACACCGCTACCTACATCCAACCACCCTGATTCACTACCATTAACAATGACCCTCTGTCTCCTAGCATGAAGTCATTCCTCTAACCAGTTAGCTACCTGACCACATATACCATGTGCTTTAACCTTCACAATTAATCTTCTATGCGGAACTGTATCAAATGCATGTTTCTTGTAGTGTGTTGAACTTTTCCAGTGCCCTCAAGGATGATTGAAAACTGGTCGAGATGATGTGAGGAAGCCAAAAGGACACCTACAGCAGTAGTGTGGTTTATTGCAGGATGGATTTATAGCCTACTTCAAGTGATGCTTTGTTTCTTGAATGAAATGTGTTGAAGTGGGCCTTGATCTGGTGCCGGCTAAAGCTGATGCAGGGAAACTGCGTGTAGATTAGGTTTACGAAATGGACGCACAATAGGAGTGAGGATGAATGCCAGTAAACTGCACCTTATATAACCTTCGGGACACTCAAAATCTGCGGTACTCTGAGAAGTACCCCAAGCATCTGTTATGTTACAAGGCGAGCTAGCATCATTTTTTTTTTATTCCTTGAAACTCTGTGTGTGTCTTGTTTCCATGTGATTCTAAGATGTTTGAGAATGGTGGGGAAAAGAATTCCTATGGCTGTTTTTTGTCTGTTTTTCTGTCTATATTTGTCTGTTCCTCATATATATATATATATATATATATATATAATATATATATATATATGAGGGGGTAGATTTCAAGCAAAGAACTACACCCGCCGCAAAATGACTTCGGACCTTCGTGCGATATTCCGCTGAGAAAGCGGTCTGAAATCGATTTGCATTTCTCACGCTACTGAGTAAAATATTTTGTCTGGAAGTATCTGGCATGTTGTTAGTCGATCCCTTTATGCTACCGCAGAGGCAAAACTCGTCAGTGTTTAGATAGAGGTGACGTGGGGGTGTTGTGCTTCTGCCGTACCGCATCCAGAATTCTTGGATTTTTGTGTGCAGTCGTTTGTGTTCTTTATTTTTCTTAAAGTGCAGTGGACATGCCTGGGAAGTATTGTTCTGTTGAGGAGAAGGCCCATATTCTTGCATGGAGGCAAGAAAATGTCCCGATAAAGACGATATGCGAGCGTACTGGTCGGGCAAAGTCGACCATCATGAAGCTGCTGGCGGCGGCTAGAGGCCTACCACCCAACGTCGTACCGAAGCACAATTTCGGTGGTGGAAGGTGAAGGAAGACGTCTAAGGCCACGGATAACCTCATAAAGAGAGAAGTGTTGAAGAACCCTCAACTTACAGCGTCTCAATTGAAAAAGAACCATCCCAAGCTGCTGGAAGCCATGTCTGTTCGAACGATCTAGCACTGGCAGCAGAAGGACTTGGGGTTACCATGCTGTACCACTGCCAAGAAGCCACTTATCACCGACCGCATGAAGAAGCAGCGTGTTGCCTTTGCAAAGAAATACGTTCATTGGACATCGGCACAGTGGAGGAAGGTGATGTTTTCAGATGAAAGCATGTTCCAGATTCGATCTGCCAAGGTGCGACGCCCGTCATCTGCTAGTCGGTACCACCCGGCCTACACGGTACCGACTGAGTCAGTGATGGTGTGGGGGTGTTTTTCTGGTGAGAAGGGAAATGGGGGTCTGTACTTCCTTCCCAAGAATGTGATGATGAACAGTGACCGTTATATTGACGTTCTTAACGACCATTTGTTGAACCACTTCGCCATTCACGGCAGTGAGATTTTTATGCACGACAGTGCCCCCTGTCACAAGGCCAAGAAGGTGACGAAGTGGCTTAATGAGCTGAAGATTAAGGTGTTAGAGTGGCCTGGCAATAGCCCCGATCTCAACCCATCGAGAACTGTTGGCATTACATGAAGAAGATCATGGCAGAGAAGAAGACTCCTAACCTTGCGAACCTCAAGACGGAGCTGATAAAGGTGTGGTGCAAGGAGATGACATTGGACTACTTCAGGAAGCTCAGTGATTCCATGCCCAAACGGCTCCAGGGGGTCCTCAAGAACAAGGGAGCCATGACTTCATATTGATGTAACTAAGTTTTTAAATATATTTGGTTTTTTATAATGATGATTGTGCTTTTCCTCCAAAATGGTAGATGGTCCGAAGTCATTTTGCGGCGGGTGTATAGACCAGTGTCATTGACATCCCATTTTGCCAAAGTATTTGAAAGAATAGTTAGAGAGAAAATGTATGACTTCTTGAAGGCAGTGGAAAGATTCAATGAAAATCGGCATGGATTCCAATCAGGAAGGTCATGCCTATCACAACTTATAGAACACTATTACAATATCCTAGATGCACGAAAAGGCAATGAGAACTATGATGATCTATACATGGATTTTGCTAAATTGTTTGACCAGTGTGATCAGTTATTGATGTTATGGTAACACTATATTTTCTGTTCACTTTCAGATTGTCATCATGGCATCTACTACCCAGAAAGACCACCTATGCATGGCTCATTGGCTACTCATCTCCTGTGCTTCCTAGAAACAAGTTACCATCAAAGCAGAAAGTAATGGCACTCTTCTGCCATTACCATATCTACCAAAAGAAACCAGTGAGAGAGGCTGCAACTCAGGTCACTGAGGGCATGTTGCTCATTTGGGACAAACCATGCATTCCCACTCAAAAAACAACACGCCATTACTGCAGTAAAAAAAATTTACACTGAGTGGAAAAACTTAAAGAAGAATCAAAACAACAAGGCAAAATGGTCAAGAACTTTAGCCCATGAAAAAGCTTTGGACATGATTGTGGTTCCAGAAGACAAGATGTGTCTAGAGGCTTAACAAGAGGAAGTGTGTTGGGGAAAAATTGGCTCTGTAGATAAAGCACTTGCATGGGAAGAGGCTAAACAAGTGGCTCATTCATCGTGCTTGAAGAGAGGACTGGATAAAGAAAATGATGCTATAAAACTACTTTCAAGAAAGTTACTTTTGATTCTTCTCGTAATTTCAGTGATATTTCAGGAAATGGAACGGATGAAGATTTGGCTACTTCATCTGCATCAATGGTGACTAAACCGAAATGAGCACGAAAACAAGCACTGAATCCTACATTGGCTACTGCACTTGACCACTTAAAACTAAGTGACAGAAAAACTACACTATAACTTACTTCTGCGACAAGAAGTTTTGGAGTAGAGTCAGCTGAACTTACTATAAATAGATCATCCATTCATTGGGATCACATCAAATTCAGAGATCTTGCCAGCAACATTAAGAAAAACTTTCACTCTGTTGTTCCACTGCTTGTGCATTGGGATGGTAAACTTCTTCCTGGTGTAACTGGAAAAGAGTTCATCAATGCTAATCATTGTAATGGGTAATATTGTTGAACAACTCTTTGAGGTGCCAAAACTGGAGTAGAGTACTGATGAAGATATGGCCTCCATCGTCGAAAAGACACTCGTTGAATGGCAGATTGTCACTCAAGTGAAGGGAATGGACTTTGACACAACAGCATCAAATACTGAACAAAAAAAAGTGCTTGTGTACTTTTGAGAAAAAAGCTAGATAAAGATTTGTTCTACTTCGCATGTTGACATCATATACTGGAAATTATTCTTGAATTAGTATTTGTCGCATGCATGGGTTTATCTTTAAGTCCACAAATCTAAATCTTAGTGTTTTGCAGAAAAGTGGTCATTAAGACAAAAATAAATAAAAAAACAACATTAAATGATGAATTTATGGCTGCTGCCATTTCTGATTGTCAAAACAAAGCTGTTGAATTTACCAAAGATCAACTTAGGAAGCACCAACCTCGTGATGATTACAGTGAGCTGCTGGAGGTTTCAATTACATTTCTCAGAAATATTTCACCTCGCAGTATACACTTCAAAGCACCTGGTGCTCTACATCATGCACATTGGATGACAAAGGCTATTTATGCCATAAAGATGTGGATGTTTCAAGCCAAATTCAAGTTATTGACAAGAGAAGAAAAGGGATTAAGAGACATCTTGTTCTTTATCATTCAGCTGTATTTACGAGCATGGTTCACAGCTCTTAGTGCTACATCTTCCCTGACAAATGATCTAAATTGTTGGAGAATAGACGAGTACAGAACAGAAATCTCTAATTTGGTTGATGTAGCACTGAAAAAACTTTGTAGTCAACTGTAGTATGATACTTATCTAGAGAATTACAGTGGACCCCTGATTTGAGTACGTAATCCATTCCAGCATGGCGTACTCAATTCGAAATGTACTCACATCGAACTTAATAACCTATGGGAATTAATTAATTCTTTCCAAAACCCAAAAATTTCACCCCACCCATACTTTTTCTATAGAAATTGGCCTACGAAATTTAGTAATTGTATTAAAAATAGACAGAATAGAATACAAAATACATACCGTACAATATGTGAGTCTTTTGATGTAGATGTACGTTTAGAAGCCATCACTATAACAGTACACTATGTCACTATGCCACAATATAAAATACAGTATCAAAGTCACTGCATGTATGAATCACCAAATTTATGCTATATTTTCACTATTTTATGCTGTAATCAACAGAAACTAACATAAATAAACACTAAGTACAAAGTCAGAAAACAAAATGTACGAAATTCTAACAGAAATCCCTAAGAACACCTGTACTATTCAAAACATTAGACCCCTAATGTTCCCGCAACGAACGCTCTAGACAAACTGAAACGCGTTCGGCGTCGCCGGCTGGCGTACTCAAATCAAGTTTTCTACTCAAGTCGAGTCAATAGGAGCCTATGGACGAGCGTACTTAAATCGAAAATACTCAAATCGATGCGTACTCAAGTCGATGCGTACTCAAATCGGGGGTCCACTGTAGTAGCATTGGCATTCTTTGATAGGAATTTACCATCAGAAACAAAGACAAAAATGGTCCAAAAATTAAACTGAGAAAGTCAAGAACAAAGTCTGAAAAAAGCAGCAATATCTGTTGAAGATATTCAAGGAATGAATTTAGAAGGTTTAGTCTCTGCACAAACCATAAGCTTCTTCAACATCTTGGAAATTCCTGGCTCGTTTTTGACAGAGGATCTGGAGATGTGGCCCACCAACAAAGACTACCTCACATCAGAAGCAATTGTTCAAGCACTGGAAGTTGTAAACGACACCGCAGAACGAGGGGTTGTTCTGATCATTGAGTAACAGCACTCTTACAAGAAATGAGAAACAGAAGCAGTTCATCCTACAGGTGGTAATGGAACACTGAAAGAAGTATTCTAGTGTCAAAACATCAACACTATAAAAATATTTTTTCAGATGTTTAAGTGTTTCCTTTTAAAATACAGTATTTACTTTGTTTGACATGACATTTTATTTTCAAATTCCTTTGTACAGTCATTCAGACAGTGTAATTAATGAACATTGAACATTACTGTAAAAACATGAATATCTGAAATGTTCATCCTTCGGTAGCAACCTCTAAATAACATCAGATTTTCAAAAGTATTTTTTATGCATTGATTTCTAATACATTGGAACAAAATGGGAGGGTGGCCCAGAAAATTTTGCAATTTTTTTTTTTTTATCATAAATAGGACCACCCTAATGATCTTTGTATAATAGCACATAAATGAAACATGGGAATAACAGGCAAAGTGGGAAAATGGATCTACCACTTCATCAGAGAACGTCTACAGGTTGTAAAAATTTGAGGTGTATCATCATCAGAATTGGAACAGGAACAAGGAACAGTATTGGCCCCCACTCTGTTCATTATCATGCTAACAGACATAAATGGTGAAGTAAACAGCAACAGTATAGTAAAATCCTTTACAGCCGATACAAAGATCAGAAAAATCAGCGATGCAGAAGAGGTGGAAGCCCTACAGAAGGACACAAACAGAATATACAAAATATACAAATGGTCAGAAGATGACAACGACATTTAACACAGAAATTTTAGCTCTTGAGATATGGTAGCAATGAGGAACTCAAACAGACAGCATATTATGCCCCAGATAGACAGGAAACAAAGCAAAAAGAGTCGCGGGACAAAAGAAGGTACAAGACAGGAATGATTCCCCTGCTAAAAACATACCAAAACTTGAATACTGCTCAGTCGTGACGTCTCCATATAAAAAGAAAAAATTAATAAACGAAGAAATCTAGAGACAATTCACAGCTAAGATTGATGGCTGCAAAGAACTCAACTACTGGGAAAGACTATGTAAACTAAATCTGTACTCCCTGGAAAGAAGAGAAAGGTACACCATAATCTATATATGGAAAATGATCGAAAAACTGGTACCAAACCTAAAACTAAACCCAATTACCATCCAAACAACACTGGAAAATAGGAAAGGCAGAATGTGTAGTGTTCCCAAATTAATTAAAGGCCCAATAAGGACCTCTTCAACACTAAAAGAAAATAGCTTGGTTGTCAGGCCGAGCAGTATGAGGCCTATTTCAATGTTCTAAAGAATATTTTTAGGATGTGTTTCTTTAGTTTTTTTAGAGTACATGAACAAATTATTTGCATTACAGACAACAGATAAATTAGCATTTTATAACATTTTGAAACCAAAAAAGCATAATGTGTTTAGCATTTGCAGATAAATTTGTTCTTGCCCATTTCAGCTCTTTTTTTAACCAAGAATTTTGCGCTGAAAAGAGTTAATAACTGTCTGTAGTGGATACTTAACTGTTGTATTATTGTTTTTATTTCAGTGTGAACTCATTAAGAAAATGGCTCAAGTCAGAACAAGGACGAAATCAAGTTCTCATCTGAGTAATCTTGTTGGCACTGGCCGGGAGCTGTTGGTGTCTGAACTGCCAACTGTGAGGGATATCCTGAGGTATGGCATCTACTTGAGGAAGCAAAGTGAAGATGACAGGAGGAACTACCCAGTGGACAAGCTGGTGAGTGACATCTACCCTGGTCTGATTTGTCAGTGGAGCAAAGCTAATGCTCTTTTCAAGCCACCTGTTATCAATGAAAAAGTGACCATCATGTCCAAGCTCAAGGAGGTCTGGAATCAGGCAGTGAAGTTTTCTCTTGGGAAGGGCAAACTTGATGCCAAAGAGAGGTTCATTGTCAACTTAGACAAGTTCTTTGATATTTTGACTTGCAAGTGTCAGATTACCAGTTGTGAGGGGGGAGGCTGTGAGGGCTGTGTTATCCAAGCCCACATTAACTGTTCCTGCAGCAGAGAGAAAAAGATTCCTGTGAAAGATCTTGCCAACATCAAGGGACAGAAAGAGAAGGTTGGAAGTAAGGGACCCCACCAAATAGGGGGTCCTGATCTACCAGAGCACAAGAGACAGGTGAGGACATTGAAAAGGCAGTGGATGGAAAGGAAGGCAGAGAAAAGGAGAAGGAGCAAGGAGGAAAGTGCTGCAGTAGCAGAGAAGGCA
>JAJOZX010001741.1:0-175000 GCA_023014485.1 Bathynomus jamesi | reverse complement strand
TCCCATTCCCCAAAAGAATCACTGAATTTTCCAGAAGTCTTATATTAGATAGCATGGAAATGGGCAACCAATTTCAACAACTTTGTAAAATTTGTAACTTAACCGACGAGGCAAAGGCGATAAGATGCGATCTTTGACAATTACGGGTATATTTTTCTTTAAACCTAAAAGTATAAGAATTATTGTTATTCAGGACGAAATATTTCAATAACTTATCACTTAAATGTCACACCTTTGGGCTCCTTTTTTGACCACTAAACCACACGCATATACATGTTGAAGTATATGTTGAAATGTTATATTGTAGTACTTTTCACCACTTGCAACAGTCGCAAGTCACCATCAAGATGTCTAAGCGTCCATCAAGTGCTTCTCCTGCCACTCCAAGTAGCAAGAAGGCTCGCAAAACTTTCACCATTGAAGAGAAAATCAAGATTTTAGACGAACTTCGGCGGGGTACAGGTTCGTCAGCTGTGGCACGCCGCTATGATGTGAACGAGAGCACAATTCGTAGCATCAAGTTAAAGGAGGATAAAATTAGAAAAGCCTATGCTTCACCTGAAGTATCGAAGAGTAAGCTACACCTGAGGCCGGCGATGTATCAAGAAATGGAAGAAGCTCTCAAGATTTGGGTGGAAGACGTGCAGCGTCGTAAACTTCGGCTAAGTGGCCCCATGATTCAGACGCAAGCAGTAGAAATTCAAAGTCGACTAGATAAAAGAGAAGGGAAGCGTGAAGGTGAAAGTAAATTCACTGCTAGTTCAGGATGGCTTCACAAATTTATCAAGCGTGTGGGTTTACGTAATGTTAGTTTCACTGGTGAAGCTGCCTCTGCCGACAAAGAAGCTGCTGAAGAGGTGAAGATGCGGCTGGAAAAAGACATCAAGGAAGGTGGCTATACACCCGACCAGGTTTGGAATTGCGATGAAACTGGACTCTATTGGAAAAGAATGCCTAAGAAGACATACCTGATGAAGGAAGAAGCCAAGGCTCCAGGTTTCAAGCAAAGCGAGGAAAGGGTCACAATTCTCCTCTGCGCCAACGCCTCAGGAACGTCACGCATGAAGCCACTCGTCATCCACCACGCTGCAAAACCTCGTACCTTTAAAAATGTTCTCATCCCCAAGCTCCCAGTGCTATGGCGTGCAAACAAGAAAGCTTGGATGAGTGGTGACATTTTTGATGAATGGTTCATCCATCACGCAATCCCATTCACCGAGAACGTTAACAAGACTTTGAACCTTGATAACAGAACCCTTATTGTTGTTTACAATGCCTCCAGCCACTCTCCCCGACTCAGCGACATCAACGATAATGTCAAACTTTATTTCCTGCCGCCTAACATAACATCACTGATTCAACCATTAGACCAGGGAGCCATTGCCCTATTCAAGCGGATGTACCTAAAGTTTACGATGACGCAGATAACAGAGGCAATGAATAGGGACAAAGATCTCACCGCACTACAGTTTTGGAAGAGTTATACCATCAAAGATGCCATTGCCAACATAAACCTAGCTTGGGAAAGTGTGCCAAACACTGCTCTGAATGGAGTTTGGCATAACCTATGGCCAGAAGTCGTGTGCGAATTTAAAGGCTTTGAGAAAGAAAATGACGTCAGAGAGATCATAGATCTCAGCTGGCAAGTGAGGGACGATCCTGGGTTCCAGGAAATTGACAAGGATGACGTGGAGGAGCTCCTCGAAAGTATGGATGAGACCCTAACTCCTGACGAAGCTCTCGAACTGGCGAAAGTGGCAAAACAGAGGAGGAGGAGGAGAGAGGAGGAGAAGAAAGCGGAGGAGCCCCATTCTGCGAGGAAGGGCTGGACGATTCCAAAACTCACGGAGTATATGAGCCTCGTCGCTGATGCCATACAGTTGTCTTGCGAAAATGATCCAGACATGGAAAGGAGCGCAGAAGTGGTGAAGAACATGAGTCGGGCCGCCAGCACCTATAGCCGACTCCTAGACAAGATGATCCACGAGCAGAAACAGAGAAAGATCACCTCATTCTTCAAGCCTATTTCTCTAGGTGAGTTAGTGTTTTTAGATTAAAAATTGGCATAGTGTAAGACCATTAAATATTTTGTTTTTTAATGAGTCATTTCTTAAAAAACATTAAATATTTTTTTTTTCATTTCAGCTCAAGAGGGACCTGGCCGTCGACAGCTGGACGAATGGGGCAATCACCCAGCGAGTCAGATGTACGAACCGCGTCGTAACAGGAGTTTGTTATACACTACTCATATGTACATTGTGGGCTACGTCGTGGCCAATGTCGTAACACCGCTACCCGGAGATCAGCGAAGTTAAGCTACATTGGGTTTGGGTAGTAGTTGGATGGGAGACCATCCTCTGCGCCCAGATTATGTAGCGACCCGTGATTCAGATCGCACGTAAAGCTGTAGGTCCCTTCCCATATGACCTTAGATGTTGCGAAGGAGGTTAAACAACCTCAATAAGAAAAAATGTACTCGGTCCGTGTCTAGTCTTAATGTATTTTTGTATTTTCATATTTTTTTAAAAATCTTTTCTATCAATGTTTTGTGAAATAAACATTTTAGACATTTTTCGGTGTATTTCTTTGGGGGTTCTGGTCCCGTACCCCATTTTTCCCATTGTAGTATATAGAACGATATATCGCGAAAGCAATATTTCGCGTTAATTCTCGGTCCCAATCTCGCGAAATAACGAGGGTCTACTGTACAATTTTTTATTATTATTTTCGGTCGAATTGCAAGCCACGATCATGGCTCAAAGCAATGAAAGAGTTAAAATAGCAAGTAATAAAATCTCTTGTATCAAATGTCAAGCGGGTAAACGGAATTAAATTATTTTTGTGATGATTGTTCAGTGGAAGTAAATTCATTTGCAGTATTTAAGTTAGAATGAGATACTGAAGAAGAAACCAAAGGAGGAAGAGAATGTCGAGAAGAGAGGAAGAGGAAAAGAAGCAAAGGAAATAGAGAGAGACAAACAAATAGAAAATCGGCACACGAAAAGGATGAGAATAAGATAGAAATAGAGGTACAGGAAATGGCACGCAAAAAACAGATGGGAACTCTCGCTAACTTAAGTAGCAAAATAAAAGGACAATCCAGGTACACAGAGGCTATCACCAAATAACGAAATGTAACCATTACCAAAAACAAACGCCCTGAGGAAGAATATGGAAGAAAGTATATACAGGTATTATGCAAGGGGTAATTGCAGATATAGAGGAGCACAAATGCCCACCCTATCTTGTGTAAGTTCTACTCTAATAGCACTGGTTAACAAGGTTTTTGGTTCATGAATCATATTGGGTGTTTCTAATTGAAGCATGCTCATTACAAATCTGACCTTAGTTTTGCTGTATCACATTGTTTTCAAAATATCGATTATACCCCTAGATAATGGAAAGTTGAATAGCAGTATGATGATTGACTTTTGCTGAATGCTGCAGCGTGACAGCTATCGAATACAAATGGAAATCCAAGAAGACTCGCTTTTAATAATTAATGTTTTCAGTTCATGTACAGTACTCTCTGCACTAGTTTACTTTTTAGTTTCAGCTTCTGCTTATCGAATTTACACAAATACAATGCTTATTATGTAAAAAATAATGTTTTTAAATTTTCTCGAAAACTAGACGTGATAGAGTAAATCTAAGTTTAGATTCATACTCGGCATACGAAATGACTACACAGTTATTTTTGTTTCTGAACCAGATGAAAAGTTGAAATTTGTAGACCAGTGTAATGATCACTAAATTCAGTGACATTTGTAAATTTTACCAAATAACCATTTGTAAAAACTATATAAAATACGGAAGTTGCAAGTATGGTAAAAAGTGCTACCATCATAACCTAACAAGCTCGAAGGACTCGAGTAATAATACAAAGAAACCTACGAGTACGAACTACGAACATAACTTTTTCGACATCAGCGATACAAAATGGCAACTTGAGCTTCATGCCTCAAGTACAGTCAACATAGTGGAAAACCTCCGAGCCAACCTGTTCTCAGGTAAGAATCTACCAGAACAGGTAACCAGAAACGGATGTTTCCAGAGGACCATAGGGCTATGAAACGCGTTTTACTAAAGGATAACGAATTGGTAATGCATAAGGAACAATGAAAACATAAAAGTAAGAACCTAAAAATGGTCCTGGCAAATATATAAGGGCTAAAATCCTTGAAAGGATTCATGGATGAAACAAAGGCTGACTTCACATGCCTCACAGAAACGCATCTAAAGACTGCCTAGAAAACTGCAAGTATTGTATAGATAGAAAAGAAATACAAATTGATGGTTATAACATACTATGAGCTAACAATACAAAAAGACAAGTGGCTACTCTTACATAATAACCATATGGCAGAAATAATAGCAAGTAAATCAAACAGCTACGTGAAACTTTGTGGTAAAAAGTTAAAAACTAAACGTAGTACTAATAATCATATAGAGACCTCCGAACACATTAACTGCAGAATTCTTTCATACAATTACCATTTTATCGCCAAATGTGAACCTCGGTTAATATACCAACTTTTTTAAGTATAAATTGTACTAAAATGAAGTACTTATTTGTAACTGGTGTTAATTTCAGGCAACACTCCTGTGCATTCGACTCATATTTTATTTGGCAGCTCTTTGTGCTTTAAGACAGCTAAATGACAACCTACGAAAATTCGGAAGTTTTTGTCACGTTTGGGAAGGTGGTGTCATCAAAGTCTACTAGGGAGTCTTGTCAAGCAAGTTATGATTCCAATGTCGAAACTCATTATTAGTGAATATAGCACCCACAGTGGTGGAGTAGATTTATTTGATAAACAAATTTCATTGTGCAGAATAAGGATACGCTCGAAGAAATAGTGGTTTGCTTTATTCACCCAATTCCTTAATATTGCTGTTATGAGTACTTGGAGAATTGATCAGATAACAAACCCAGAGGAAGATGTCAAACTGGTGGAAGTGAGAAGAAAAATTGCATTTGCATACATGTCAAAAAGGGCAGCTTCGGCTCGTAAACGGCCTGGACCAGATCAAAGTAGGCTTCTTGGAGGCCGAGTAATCCCTGATGTCAGGTTTAACCAAGGCAACCATCTTGTAACACCTATCTCAATTCAATGATGGTATGCAGCATGCGGTAAGAAAACCACGAAGATCTGCAGACATTGTAATGTGACACTTCACGATCGTTGCTTCGCACATTTTCACAGTTTAAAAAATAAAGGATGTTCAGGTCCACATTCATGTTTATTTTTATCCTATAATAAACTGAAATTCTTGTTGGGCCAACGTTCCAAAAATGGGATACCCTTTTTCTCAGATATTTATTTATTTACTTATTTATTTTATTTATTTTAGGGTGGTCCACAGAAGCGGGGAGGGTGAAATTTTTTCTCCGAAATTTTTGTGTGCTCATAGCCCAAACGTGCCCACTAGATGAGAAACTACCGCACGTGAATTTTTTTAAAGTAATGAATATTTAGGGTATGCACACGGCTGCCATTTTTAATGCCCTGTAATGCTCGGCTCTGACGTGGCCCAAGAGCAGGGATAACTCGCAACGTAAAAAAAAATTGCGCAATTCGCCCAGTTTCTAATTCCAAATTACACCTAATTAACTAATTAATTAAGTTTACAGTTGGCAACTCTTATTTTTGAACATACTACGATTTTGCATCGTATTTCAAATACTGACGGTTTTCCTCAGTTACCCTCCCGGCAAGAATTGGATAGGATGTATTAAGTGTTCACGCATCACTGGGAATCATTTATCTTAGCTTGCTTTTTAATGACGGGTGAATATTTAATTAATTAATATTAATATTTAATTCAGGTGAATATGTATTCTACAGCGTTATAAATTGCTATGACGCTTAAAGTTGCTATATTACTATTGCGTTATTATTTTTGGTTTATGTTGAATAATAATTTTTTCTGGAAAGAGATGTACATTAGTGCAAGTTTAGTCCTAAAGAGTACGTTAAAACTGTGTGCGCTTAAAATTGTTATATTTTTTATTGCGTTATAAATTGCTATGACGATTAAAGTTGCTATACTGTATTACTGTTGCGTTATTGTTTTTGGTTTATGCTGAATAGTAAATTTGGCTGAAAATTCATGTACATTAGTGCATGTTTAATGTTAAAGTGTGACTTTAAAAGTCTACATGTTTGAAGTTGCTGTATTTCTACATTATTTCCATAGTAATAAAAAATGTCAATTTTTGGTTTCTCTTTTAGGTTGTGATGATGGCTGCATTGCGTAAGAAAATAACTATCTACTTGGTTGGCGGCACCATCGAAGCGATTCCTAAGTCCCGTCTGCCTACTCTTAGGCAAGTTCTCCAACGTTATTTTTATCTCCTGAAAATGAGTGAGCCAACTCCTACGAAAAACGAGTGCATGAACATGGTGGTGAAGGAAACCATGGATATCTGGGGAATGGTCCGCATCCCTACTCAAGAGGAGCGGAATATCAAACGAACCCTGAATGGAATCCTGTCCACTTGGGAGAAGTTGAAAAAGGGTTCCAACAGGAGAAGTAAGCCACAAATACAGAAGGAACAAGAGTTCTCAAACAATCTTGAAAAGCTCTTCAACATTAAGCATCATGATGTGGAAAGACTGATTCCGGATAGAGGAAGACCGAGTCTTCTTGAAAAACCAAGAGAGGGAACGCAAGTTTCACATGGGACGAGTTGACGAAGCCCTGGCTAAGAAAGAAATGAAACAGAAATATCTTAAGAAGAAGGACAGAGAGCAAAATGAAATAGTAGAGAAGCAGATGCGTGAAGAGCAAGAGACCGTTCAGCTGGAGTCAACCAGCACCTCTTCTGATGATGAAGGCCCTCGTTCATTTCCGAAGATGCCTCGAGTTGGAATGGATTCGGATTTTCAGGTCCCTGGCCCGTCAAATGCAGCTCCTCGTCCTGCACCTCAAACGAGGCCTAAGAACTTCATGTCCCCTGGTCTTGCTGCCGCCCTGGATAGAACTAACACCAGCGATCGTGAGGCAAACAATTCACAAACAGCACGTGATCTTTTTAATAAGCAAGGAACCACAAGGAAATGGAAAATAAAACACAAAGTCCAAGCGCTTTCGTGACATATTCACATCTTCAAGGGAGAGAGAGAGAGAATTTACAAAGTACACGAGTTTAAATACACAAGCGAAAAATTCCTTAATAGGCAACTCAATCTAAAGACAATCTAAAACTTCCCCAATAGATGACTTAATCTAAAGGCTACTAAAATATCGAATACATAAAAAACTATATAAAGAAATTATACAATTAAAGTGTACACATAAAAATGATGTTATATTATTTATATATATATATATATATATATATATATATATATATATATATAGATGAGGAGGGAGAACGAACAAATGAAAAATGAGGTAACCACCCGGGAATCGAACCCGGGATCTTCCGATTGCCGTCAGATATGCTAACCACTACACCATGGGCCTCGATTAATCAGAAGTCGTAATTCTCCGACATACGAGCAGTTAAAATGTATATATGTGCGGCATGCGGGAGGTGCCCCCTCAGAGCATTGGTTTCTGCTCGTATGTAGGAGAATTACGACTTCTGATTAATCGAGGCCCATGGTGTAGTGGTTAGCATATCTGACCGGCAATCGGAAGATCCCGGGTTCGATTCCCGGGTGGTTACCTCATTTTTCATTTGTTCGTTCTCCCTCCTCATCTTGTGCGGAACGTTCTTCTATACAAGCGTCGTTCTTTATATTAATTATACTGCGTGTTGTTTGCAGTTAATATATATATATACAGGGTGTCCCATAAGTCCGGCATCATAGGAGAAATTCATATTTTTCTATTTCTACAAACCATAATTCATATTTTTCTTATGCTCGGGATGCCAATTTCCCGTCCACCATTCTGTTCAGTGACGAGGCTGTTTTTTATGGAAATGGTGAGGTAAATCGACAGAACACCCGCTACTGGTCTCAAAACAACCCTCACTGGTATACCTCTTCAAAGGAATGAGGTGCATCTCGGGTGATGGTATGGTGTGGCATTTGGAAGGATCGCATCATAGGCCCCCTCTTTTTCGATGAACATGTCACTGGAGGCACCTACCGACGTATGCTCGAGGAAGAAGCATTTCCCAGTGTCTTGAACGAAGAAGGAAATTTCCAAACATGGTTCCAGCAAGACGGCGCTCCTGCACATTACAGCACCCAAGTAAGGGAATACCTGTACCAACAATTCCCTGGTCATTGGATAGGACATCGAGGGCCTGTGGAATGGCCAGCTAGAAGCCCGGATCTCAGACCACTAGATTTTTATCTTTGGGGCCACTTGAAAGCGCTGGTATACGCAGAGAAAATTAGGAGTGTTGAACATTTGCGGCAGCGCATTATTGGGGCATGTAACACCATTACTCCTGACATCACTCACCGTGTGCTTGCTGACTGGGTATCACGTCTGAATTTGTGTATTGAAAACAATGGTGGACATATTGAGCACGTTCTGTAAATAAAAGCTTTTGTTTTGCCTTTTTTTTTTTTCCCTATGATGCCGGACTTATGGGACACCCTGTGTATATATACACACACACACACACACTTACTTTTGTTGAGTTTGAACGACGTTCAGGATCGACCTGCGGTCGACCCCTCTGCAGCATTACGCCTCATTTGCGAGACTTGGTGAAGGAGTAAATTGCTCTCTGATCTCCTCCTGCCCTCGTAGCCAGCCACGCATGGCTGGTCAGGGACTTTGCACAAGAATCTGTCCAGCTGGTTCTTGAAGTAATTCAGGTCGGTGTGCTGGAGATTCCTCACTTCTTTTGGAAGGACATTGAAAAGCTTTGGGCCCCGTATTCTGAGGGTATTTTCCATCCTCGTCTTCATGGCCCGTTGTTCCACCGCATCTGGGACCGTACAAAATCTGCCTCTTCTCTCATTCCAGTTTGTTTCTATTTCATTTCTGAGGTTAGGGACAGAGCCCTCAAGTATTTTCCATATGTATATTATTGTGTACCGCTCCTCCTCCTTTCAAGAGAGTAGAGTTCCAGGATTGTAGTCGAGACCAGTAGTCTTCACCTTCCGTTTCCTCTATCTTAGACGTAAAAGTCGTTTGTATAGCTTCACTGCTCGCAATGTCTCTTTTTCTGTGTGGGCTTGTGAATACTGAGCAATACTCAATTATTGGTAGGACTAGACTCTTCCATAATTTGAGCATGAGGTTTGCTTTTCTGCTACGGAAGCTCCTCCAGATGATTCCCATTATTTTTCTAGCCGTTGTGATTTTGATTTTATAGTGCTCTCTGAATTCTGCATCCGACGACATTATTACTCCAAGATCCCTGACTTGTGGATTTGGTGTTATCTGTTTGGCTTGCGGAGTTTTGTACCCTTTTTTCTGTAGCTCTTCGTTATTACCATATCTTAGAAGTTGGAATTTTTCTTCGTTGAACTTTAAAGGGCATATCTCAGCGGAAAAACAAAGAAAAAGTGAGAGGAAAGACAGAGGAAAAAGAAAGGGTGGAGGGGACAGTCGAAGTGGAAAAAGACCAAGGACTGCAGGGTCGAGCCCCATCATCCTTGGGTGCTAGGGCCGGGAGGGCGCACGTGAAACCTCCAGGAACAAGCACGTACAAACGCGCACAAAGAGCACTCAAGAGCACGAGCTTAGAACCCCCTTGCGGGGATATATATATAAAATATCCCCGCAAGGGGGTTCTAAGCTCGTGCTCTTGAGTGCTCTTTGTGCTCGTTTGTACGTGCTTGTTCCTGGAGGTTTCACGTGCGCCCTCCCGGCCCTAGCACCCAAGGATGATGGGGCTCGACCCTGCAGTCCTTGTCATCCTTGGTCTTTTTCCACTTCGACTGTCCCCTCCACCCTTTCTTTTTCCTCTGTCTTTCCTCTCACTTTTTCTTTGTTTTTCCGCTGAGATATGCCCTTTAAATAGAGGCGAATCGGTTCTTCCTGAACTAAAAAAAAAAAAATATATATATAAAATATATATATATATATAAAATATATATATATATATATACATATATAATATATATATATATATATGTATAAAATATATAATATAATTATATATCCCTTTGCTTTGTCCGGAGCGATAGGGCGCGTCCCTCTGTGGCGAATGTGGGAATACACCTTTCTTCGGTGTAAGGGCTTTCTCTGCCCTCGTGGACCATTGGGCCCGTTTGGGGACCCGGCTGATCTCCTGCTTCTTTTCTTCTTTTTCTCCTTTAACCCATTCTTTCTGCTTCTCCCTGTTTTTTTGGCGTTGTTCTTTGGACCTTGATTTAGACCCTTTCCTTGGCCCTTGGGTGTGGGAGGTGGTTGCCCTGCACCCTTGTCGCTTTCCAACCAAACCCAAACCCTGTCCCTGCCACTTTTCACCGCGCGTTGGATGAGAGTGGCCGCCTTTCAGGCACAGGCACAGGGACTGGGTGCGGGTGTATCTCCCCTGCGTGACATCTATCGGCGGTGGGACCAAGTGTGCCCACACTTCGCCTTTCCCTTGTTGGAGTCGGTGGTGGCTGGATGCGCGCGGGGGATGAAGTTCTTTTTTTGTTTTGCTATGGACACTTCTCCCCCTCGGCTTACGACTACCGCTTCTCATTCCCGGACTACTAATTCTCTCAACACTCGGGTGGTGGGCAACCAGGCCCTCAAGTCCTTTACCACTGGAAGACCGCACCTAATGGGGTTGACCCCCCCTGTGGAAGCGGAACGCTTGCACTCTCCTTTTCCGTTGCCGACCCCAGTCCGTCCCTCGACTACGCCCTTGGACCTACACTCTCTGGAGCAGGGGTCTCGCCCCAGCCCACTTCAGCCACCTTCGGGCAAGTCAAGTTCCACCGAGGACTTGCCCCCACAACCCGGCTTCTTGCTCTCCCCATATGCCCCCCTCACCCGCCGTCAGCCCACCTCCCTACGGAGAGAGCCTCGCGGCGGACGGGGGAGCCGGCATTCACGGCCGTCCTTTCGACCGTTGAATATCCCAGTCCATTTCGACTCTACCACCTCCCTCTCCCTCCCAAGTATCCACAAATTCCTGGTGATTCGGCCTACATCTGGGTCCCTCCCGAACAACTCTGAACGGACGTTCCAGGCGATACGAACCCACAGCAACTCCAGCCGCTATGACGTACGCCCACAGAGGGATGGCTCCCTCGTAAAATCACGCTCAGCCGCAGAGACGAAAGCCCTACTCTCCGTCACTGAGGTCCTTAGATGCTCGGTGTCCGTTTCCCCACACCCTCGCCTGAACCAGAGTCAGGGCACTATTTACGCCACCCGCCTATTGTCGGTCGCAGTGAACGAGCTCCTGGAGGACCTCGCACCCCAAGGAGTAACTAAGATCTATCGTTTCACATCCCGACAGGGAGGCACCCCCTCCCCCACCCCACGTCTGCTCCTTACTTTCAACACACTAATCCCCCCCAGCCGCATTGTATGGGGTATGGGAGACCGCGCCTCATGCGAGTTTTCTATCCGCCCATACGTCCCAGACCCGACCCGTTGCTTCAAATGCAATAAATTCGGACACGTTAGCTCCGCTTGTCGACAGCCGCATCAATTATGCGTACACTGTGGACGACTCGCTCACCCTGACAGGTGCCCCAACACACCCAAATGCTCCAACTGTGAAGGCGCACACCCCTCTTCATCCCGAGAATGCCTTTTCTTCAGGTTCGAGAAGGAGGTCCGAGGCCTACAGGTGACGGACTTCCTTAGCCCCCGTGAGGCACGCGAGGGTGCGGAGTCGGGAGGTGAGGCCGGGGGTGTCCTATGCCGCTGCTCTCGGCTCTATCATCTCGGCACGCCGCCCTGGCCTGCCGCCGAACCCCCCCCCCCCCCCCCCAAGCCACTGCTCCCTGTTCCCCTCAAAGTAAACCCTCGCAGGACCCGACGGTTTCCTGTCCCCCCACCATTCCTCCTCTTCCCGCACCTCACCTGCCACGAATCCCCCAGGTGTCTGGGACCAGGACACCCAGGTCCCATCCACCTCAAACCCCGCCTTCCCAGTACCCCCTGCACACGCCCGAACCTGCCGCCCGGAGCAAGCCGTCGAGGCGGAGACGCCGGAGCGTGTCACCGGACCCTCCGGCCTTCCAACGTCTCTCTCCCTCTTCCCCTCGGACCAAGAAGACGGCTCGGATCCTCACTCCGCCCACCACGTCTACTATGTCCATCTCTCCCCATCGCAGAAGTCCCACCACTCTACCCCCACAGACCCTGACAATAGTGGCTGAGATCCACGACCCGCCCCGGACGACGGGACCCAATCCGAACAATATCCTCTCCCCCGAGGATTCGGTGGATGCGGCCCTGGCGCAGCTGCACGGTGTGACCGAGGGAAGCTCGGCCGCGCCCACGCCAACGAGTCTTATGGATCTGCCCTTGCCTCCTGGTGCCATTTTCTCCACCCCTCCACGAGACTACTCTGATTCACCTCCTTCCCTCCCACCCGCCCGGTCCTTTTGATACCCCTTATCACCACCTCGAGTCCGCCATGAGACCCCGGACAGGCGGGGTAGCGCCACTTTTGGGGCTACCGTGCCCCCTCCTGGTCCGACCATAGAAGCCCGTCACAGTACATCCGACCCTCTCAGCCCACGATGTTCCTCTGCCTGCCGTGATCCACGCCTCCGGTCTCGCTCGGCCGACTCGATCCCGCCACCTCCGGGGTTCGACAGGCCGACCGATTCCTTCCCTGGTGAACGGTAGATAGCCAGCCATGCTCCCGACCAAGCCTTCAATTTCGCGAACTCCGGATCTCCCTTCATACTCCAACCTCCTAGCACCTACACCTTTACCCATCCCCCTTCATCAACTAATGGATCCCCCGAAAACCACAATAGTCCACTGGAACTGTCGAGGAATATTCGCAAATTATGAAGGCCTTACCTCCCTGCTTGCCACTTCCCGTCCGGTGTGTGTCTGTCTCCAGGAGCTAATCCTGGGGACCAGGCCCATGCCCTGCCCTACTGGTTATTTTTGCACCGCCACCCCGCCTCCTACCTGCACTCGAAGGGGAGCTGCCATCCTCGTACACCACGCAGTCCCCTTCTACAACCTCTCCATCCGGTCCCCACTACAGGTGACTGCCGTCCCGGCCCCCCCACGCTCAAGTCTCCCGCGACGACCTGGTGGAAGTCGTGGAACAACTCCCTAGGCCCTTCCTACTGCAGGGCGATTTCAATAGACGCCACCCCTTGTGGGGCGACACACGCACCACCTATATGGCCCCAACCCTGATATCCGTCATGACCGAACTCTCCTTCGAGTGCCTCAACAATGGCTCTCCTACTTTTTACCATGCCACCACCTGCACTCCATCCTGTATAGACCTGTCCCTCGTTTCAACTGATGCCCTCCTAGACTTCACGTGGCAAGTCCTCCGAGAGGACCATGGAAGTGACCATCTCCCCATACAACTCACCCTTAATCGACCCGACCAGACTGTTCGGGTACCGGTAAGGTGGGTTACTACCAACGCGAATTGGGCCCGCTTCCGCGACAACACCTATACCACCCTTACAACTGCCCACTTCCCATCCATCGACGAGTGCATCGCTTACTTCGAGTCCGTCGTTCTAGCGGCCGCAAGCACTAGCGTACCACAATCCTCCGCCTACCCCCGCGCCCGACGGGTGCCTTGGTGGACCCCGGAGTCGTGCGCGCCAAGAAGAAGGCAACTCGGCGCTTCTACCGGACGCGACTCCCCATCCATCGCACGGAGATGCAGCGGGTCAGGGCCATCGCCCGCCGCACAATGAAGACAGCGCGCCGAACCTCTTGGCGTGCCTTTGTGTCCGGCATCACCGCCAACACACCTTCGGCTACCATCTGGAAGAAGGTGCGGGGTGTCGAGAGGCGACATGTCCCCTCCCGACCCCCGGTCCTCCGGACTAACGACGGACTCCTATGTGAACCCAAGTCGGTGGCAGACCACCTTGCTTCTACCTTCGCCGCCGTTTCTTCCTCTACAGCCAATTCCGTACCCGCCCCTGACGATAGCCCCTCTCCACCGTCCATAGACAGCACCTACAACCGATTGTTTACCATGCGTGAACTACAGGCGGCACTGGCCTCTCGACGATCCCCTTGTCCCGGTCCGGACGGTATTCCGTACGGCATGCTCCAGCACATCCACTCTACCTTACAAATTTTCCTGCTGGATCTATACAATCGCATATGGATAGAGGGCGCCTTCCCCTCTAGGTGGAAGGAGGCCCACGTCATCCCTATCCCCAAACCCGGCAAAGATTCCCTGGACCCCACAAACTACAGACCAATCGCCCTGACGTGTTGTGCCTGCAAGATCCTCGAGAAAATGGTTGCCACGCGATTATCGTTCGTCCTTGAACATAACAATTCCTTCCCGTCTACCCAGTCCGGCTTCAGACAATTCCGCTCCACCACTGATCCCCTCCTGCTTCTCAGCCGAGACATACAGGATGCCTTCGACAATGGACAGTTCGTACTGTCAATTTTTTTTGACATCCAGAAGGCCTATGACACCACCCGTCGAGCAATGATCCTCGGTCAGCTCCGACATCTGGGCCTTGTCGGAGCCATGCCGACCTTCATCAGAGGCTTCCTCTCTTCCCGGACTTTAAAGTCCGGGTGGGCTCAGTCCTCTCTGACACCTTTGTGCAGGAGGACGGGGTCCCACAGGGAAGCATCCTCAGTGTTCTCTGCTTCTCCGTCGTGATGAACACGGTCTCACAATGCCTTCCACCCACCATCCGCTCTTCCATTTACGCGGATGACCTTGCAATCTACTTCGCAGGGCGAGAACCGTCTGTTGTTCAACGACAGATGCAGCTCGCCATCTACCGGGTGGAAAGGTGGGCGACGTCGGTGGGTTTCCGCCTCTCCATCCCTAAGTCCAAGTGTATGGTCTTCAGTAGAAGAAGACCCACAGCCCTTCCTCTACCCTCTGTCACATTATACGGCAGGCCTCTTGAGGTGGTACCCTCCACGCGTTTTCTGGGCATGACCCTAGACCGACGGCTCAATTGGGTTCCCCATCTCAAGCACCTAAAGCAATCCCTTCGACGCCCCCTCGCTCTCCTGGATCACCTCTCTCACACCACATGGGGTGCAGATCGACGCTCTCTTCTTCGCCTTTACACTTCCATAGTGCAGTCGAAGCTGGACTATGGTAGTGCAGTTTACGGTTCAGCCTCCACCGCCCGCCTCCGTATCCTGGACCCGGTACTTAATAGAGGCCTCCGCCTCGCCACCGGTGCTTCCGCTCCTCCCCAGCCTCCAGCCTCCATGTGGAATGCGATCATCTCCCTCTCGCCCTCCGACGGGGTCTTCTCCTCATGAGGACATACCTCCGTGCACAGAGGCTACCTTCTTCGCTTCTGGGCACGGTGGTTTCAGAACTACCACCTCAGGGACGGAGCTGGCACTTCACTGAAGCGGTCCGCTCTTTCCTTGATCTTTTCAACATGCCCGCCCCCTCAGTTATCCCCATTTCATTCAGCATCTACCCCCCTTGGATCCTCACCCCTATCAAGTTTTGCAAAGATCTGTGTACCCTACCGAAGACTACCACGAGCGCCATGATATACAGGTCACTCTTCCGCGAACACGCAACCCAACACCCGGACGCAGTCGCCATTTACACGGATGGTTCCCGCTCGGAAGCCGGTGTGGCCTCCTCAGCGGTGATTCTGTCCCAGCCGCTTTCCCGGGGCGTCGGCCTGCCCCGCGAGGCCTCCGTTTTTTCGGCGGAACTTTTCGCCATTACGGAGGCCCTCGATATTGTGCGCACCCACTCTGCCAGCTCTTCGTCATTTATTCGGATTCCCAAAGTGCACTCCTCTCCCTGGAAAGATTTAACTCCCCCAACCCGCTCGTCTGTACCATCCAGCAAACCTTCCACTGTCTAACGACCCTCCAACACAAGACAATCGCCTTCTGCTGGGTCCCGGCTCATGTCGGCATCCAGGGTAACGAGGCGGCGGATCGCACAGCAAAGACGGCCTGCTCACTGCCGGCCTCCTCCCGACCCCTCCCTTTCTCCGACTTCTTCCCGACTTTCCGCTCCTACTTCCGCTCCCACTTCCGCTCCATATGGCAGCGGGAATGGGACCAGGCCACACAAAATAAACTCCACACGATCAAGCCACGAATAGGATACTGGGCCTCCTCATTCCACCGGTCCCGCCATAAGGAAGTAATCCTAGCCCGTCTCCGCCTAGGCCACACCCGCATCACCCACGGACACCTTATGGCGAAATCGCCAGCCCCGCTTTGCCCTACCTGCCATACCCCTATCACTGTCATACACCTCCTGGTGGAATGCACAAAGTTGTCTGCTCTTCGTCGCAGGTGTTTCCCTCTCTCGGCCGAAGATCCCATACCCGACCGGCTACGATCCATACTCGCCGACGGCCCCCACTTTTCAACGGAAGCGTTCTTCTTCCTTACTCACTCCCAGCTGCTCCATCGCATTTAAAACCGTACCCCTCCTACCCACTATCCAGCGACTGACCCTTACTCACTCCCCTAGTCTACCACCCCCAACACAGTAACATCACCCAATCACCGCCTCGCCGAGATATGTACCGCCCTTTTAGGTACGAATCGGCGGTAAATCAGAGAAAAAAAATATATATACAGTATATATATATAATATATAATATATATACAGGGTGTCCCATAAGTCTGGAACCATAGGGCAAAATGATAAAAATGGCAATAAAAACGCCGAAGAGACTTGGGGACTGTGTGAAATGAGCGAGGATGGTAGCAGCTGTGTCATCGTCGGTGGATGTCCTCGGAGGTCCACTGCGTGGTTTATCTCCTATGGATCCTGTTTCCCTGAACTTTGCTACAAGTTTGCCGACACAGCTGTGTGTTATCGGCGCGCGGTCCGGATGCAATCTGTTAAATTCCTCAGCGACCTCCCTATGACTCCGATTTTCTACGAGCAGAATTACCTGGATGCGTTCTTCCTTACTCAAAGACATCATGGGCACTTGCATAAACAGAAAAACATGAATTACTTATTTTACCTTATGGTTCCAGACTTATGGGACACCCTGTAATTATATATATATATATATATATATATATATATATATATATCCCCGCAAGGGGGTTCTAAGCTCGTGCTCTTGAGTGCTCTTTGTGCTCGTTTGTACGTGCTTGTTCCTGGAGGTTTCACGTGCGCCCTCCCGGCCCTAGCACCCAAGGATGATGGGGCTCGACCCTGCAGTCCTTGTCATCCTTGGTCTTTTTCCACTTCGACTGTCCCCTCCACCCTTTCTTTTTCCTCTGTCTTTCCTCTCACTTTTTCTTTGTTTTTCCGCTGAGATATGCCCTTTAAATAGAGGCAAATCGGTTTTTCCTGAACTAAAATATATATATATATATATATATATATATCGTAAAGAACGCCGCTTGTATAGGAGAACATTCCGCGCAAGATGAGGAGGGAGAACGAACAAATGAAAAAATGAGGTAACCACCAGGGAATCGAACCCGGGATCTTCCGATTGCCGGTCAGATATAATAATCACTACACCATGGTCCTCACTCGATCAGAAGTCGTAATTCTCCTACATACGCGCAGAAACCAGTGCCCCGAGGGGGGGCACCTCCCGCACGCCGTACCTATATATACATTTCAACTGCAAAGAACACGCAGTATAATTAACGTAAAGAACGACGCTTGTATAGGAGAACATTCCGCGCAAGATGAGGAGGGTGAACGAACAAATGAAAAAATGAGGTAACCACCCGGGAATCGAACCCGGGATCTTCCGATTGCCGGTCAGATATGATAACCACTACACCATGGTCCTCACTCGATCAGAAGTCGTAATTCTCCTACACGCAGTATAATTAACGTGAAGAACGACGCTTGTATAGGAGAACATTCCGCGCAGGATGAGGAGGGAGAACGAACAAATGAAAAAATCGGATATATATATACACATATATATATATACACAGGGTGTTTCAGAAGGAAAGGTCAATATTTCGGGAGGTGATAGTATCGGTCATTGTGAGAAGAAAAAGTTCATATGAACATGTCTAATTCTGAATGGTTACGGAGATAGAGCTGTTTGAATCTACAAATACAAAAGCATTGTTAATGGTAATCAAGAAAGAGAAACCAATTACTGTTTCTAACATTTAATGTTTAAACATTGGCATTTTGAATGGTATCAGATACAGAAATGACAAATTTGTTACAGTTTACAATACGTTTTCGAAAATCCCACCGTCAACCTCAATGCCCTTTGCAGCTCGTGTGCGAAGATCGCGTGTTGTTCGTCTGAGTTGATCTTGACGTTCCTTTACGCGGGCAGCAGCATCCAAAATGCGCGCGAGCAATTCGTCTCGTGTATCCACCTTTCTTTTGTAAACTTTACTTTTCATCCACCCCCACCAACAATAATCTAACGGAGAGAGGTCTGGAGACCTTGGTGGCCATTGAATGGGACCACCGCGGCCGATCCATCGACCAGGGAAAGTTTGATTTAGGTATTGCATCACCAGACGGGTAGAATGTGGAGGATTTCCGTCATGCTGAAAGTACATACCAGCGCGTGTAGCCAAAGGAACATCCTCCAATAGTCCTGGCAATTCATTTTGCAGAAATTTTAGGTAACTTTGTCCTGTAAGACGATTCTCTAAAGTAACAGGGCGAATCAGCTGATCATCGATGATACCGCACCACACATTGGCAGAGAAGCGATGTTGAAAATTTGTTTCCACAGTGGCATTTGGATTTTCGTCTGACCACCGATGAGAGTTAAGAGTGTTGTTGATACCGTCACGGGTGAAAGTAGCTTCATTGGTGAACAGTATTAATCGAAGTAATCGGCGATTAGCATTTACCCAATGACAAAATTCCAGTCGCATGGCAGCGTCTCCTGGTTGAAGGTGTTGTACACACTGTACATGATATGGATGCAAGCCTTCTTCATGTAATGTTCGCCATACTCTTGTGTGTGGTACACCGAGACGTGTAGAAATTCTTCGTGAGTTAGTAGTAGGACTACGCTCTACCAACTGAAGAATGTTTTCCACTTCATCCACATCTTGTTGACCTTCACATTGAGATGAAACATGAGTGCTGGGAAGTGTACCAATCTCACGCAATGTGTTGAAAACCCTGGTAAACACACTTCGATCCAGAATTCTGTGGTTCGGAAACCGTTGACGGTATTCTGCAACAGCAGCTGTTGCACTTCCATCGCAAAAACTGTAGACATACACCATATCTGCATATTCGGCGACAAGCTTGACCTTCGCGAAATGAGAAATCATCGCGCGAAACCTTTGTAAGGTAAGGTAAGGTGTGTATATATATATATATATATATATATATATATATATATATATATATATATATATTATATATATTACGGTGGTCCTTATGTATATGGTGAAAATGAAACAAAAAATGTTTTCCACCCTCTAGAAATGTGAGAGGGGATACAAAAACACTGTTTATGAAGTTTCATGAGAAAATATTAACATTTAGAGGTCGTTCAAGGCCATCAAAATTGTGCAATATAATGCGTCATTACTTGCCACACAATTCCTTGCTATACTCCCTCCAGTATCATGTCAGCAAACCTTAATGGTAGGATGTGTGTTTATTAAACAGGTGCATACAGTGTTTTGTCTTTAAACTTTTTTATTTGTTTTATAAATTTAAATTTTGTGCCTAATATAACATTGATGTTCTATTTTCAGGTTTACTTGATTCATAACTGTGAGGACGATATTAGAGGTGCTAAATTGCCATCGAATAGGCAGGCTCTGTCATTTTTCCTTCACTTACATATAGAAAAGAAGAAGACTATACGGGAAGCAGCGTCAACGACAATTGAAAAAATTGACGAGTTTTGGAATCGTGCCCGAATTCCAACTCAACACAAACAGGACGCAATCAAGAATCTAGAAAAACTCTTCTCACGGTGGAAAGCATTGAAGAAAAATGCCTCACGCAAGACAGGAGTACAGGCCAAGAATGAGAAAATGTTCAAGGACTGTTTTGATGACCTCTTTGATATCGCTCACGCCAATGCCCTCGACAAAATCAAAACATATGAAGAGAAGCAGTTTCTCGTTGCTCAGCGTGAAAAAGGCCGGCGTGGAACAATATCTTTTCGTGGTATTGTACAACATCAGAAGGAGGCAAGGACGGAGAAACGTGTGCTAAACGAACAAAGTCGAAAGCGGAAGGCAGAACAAAGCATTGAGCGACCTCTAAATATTAATATATATCAATAAAATTTTGTATACTGTGTTTTTACATCAAATGGCCTAGTTTGATGGGGTCAGAGCAGGGAAATTTGAAAGTTGAAAAAACAAGGACCACCTATATATATATGACATCCTCAGGAACACTGAAGTAAATAAAGAGTACAAGACTATATATAGGTTACAAAAAAAAATATATATATATATAGTAAATAAAGAAATAAAAATTTTGGGGGGAGCATACAAATTTGTAAGGAAAACTACCAATTTTAGCACTTTGCCCGAATTCAACACAAGCTCAAATGGATTATTTACAACCAATTTTATAGATAATGCCTAAATGGTATATAGGTCACAAAAAATAAAAATAAATTGTAAAATAAAAATTGTAAGAGCATACAAATTTATAAGGGAGCATTACCAAAGGTTTAGCACTCTGCCCTTCTTGTTTAAATCCGTTCTGAACGAATTCAAAACAACAATTTTTATTTTTCAATTTATTTTTATTTCTTTATTTTTATTTTTTTGTGACCTATATATCACTTAGGCATTATCTATGAAATTGGATGTAAACAATGCATTTGAGCTTGTGTTAAATTCGGGCAAAGTGCTAAAATTGGTAGTTTTCCTTACAAATGTGTATGCTCCTCCCACAATTTTTATTTCTTTATTTACTATCTATATATATATATATATATATTTTTTTTTGTAACCTATATATAGTCTTGTACTCTTTATTTACTTCAATGTTCCTGAGGATGTCATAAGACGAAAGCGCTTGAGCACTCTGTGTTTCCTTTCCTTCATGGTTTTATCCATCATAAATATTTTCACGTGTTACTTTCGTGAAATAATATATATATATTATATATATATATATATTATATAGATATATATATATATATATATATATATATAGTGCTGGGATTAGCACTGCTAATTTTTTATTAGCGATACTGTTCAATTCAAAATTGTTATCGAAACAGGTAACGGTGCAAAGTTTTTAGAGAAAGTCGATCGCTTACCGCAAAGCGTTAATTTTTGAAAACCACTTGTACTAAAATTTGGTTCGCCTCCAGCAATCTCTATTATACTGTAACAGGTTGACGCAGCGCTAACTGCAAGTTGATCATGACATCAACATGTAAAGGTTCTAAAATTCTAATGTTTTTGTTTGTTTTGAAAATTAATGCAATTCGCCACAATACTGTTTCAATGACATCTATTTTTATTCTGTAATTTGTTGTATCATTGAAACATTCAAGTTTTGGTATGATTTACTCTGTCAATATTTTATCATTTCTTTGAGTTTCAGTTTGTATATTTGAATTAAATATAGACGTATAAATTGAATAGAATTTATTCTTCCGTTGGTTTGTTTTTCCTATTAATATATAAGAAAGGAACTTGACTCTTACATAAAACTTTTTTCATTTTCGTAGACTATAACGTTATATTTTTGTACCTTAGCAACCAATTATATGAAGGCGTGTGCTAATTAATATATGTTAAGTAAATTACGGAAGGCAGAACATATATAAATTGGGGGTGGTTTCAGAAAAAATTAGCGACAAAATTAGCGTTAGCGTCAACGGCACTAACTTTAGGAGTTAATGGGCACAGCACTGTATGTAATATATATATATATATATATATATATAAACCTTTCAAATGTTCCGTGCGACGATTCCTTATTTCAAGAAGGTCAAGCTTGTCGCCCCTCTTCTCGAGTTGGCTTTGTGGAAGTAGAGAGTTGGTTTCTTTTGCTCTCCACCTCACATAGCCAGGTACGCCGTGCCCATCTGGGATTGTCCTGAGATAGGCGTCTAATTTTCTTTTGAAGATATCCACCGCAACACCACTCGTGTTCCTTTAGTTCCTTGGACAGGTGGTTAAACAGTCTTGGTCCTCTCACAACAAAACTATTTTCCTTCAGGGTTGAGGATGTTCCATGTCTAGCCTTTAATTTGGGAACATGACACCTTCTTCCTTTTCTACTTTCCACTGTTTGGGGGTTATATATATATATATATTATATATACAGGGCGTCCCAAAAAAATGTATACACACTTTAAATACTTATAAAGGCAGTGTTGATTAAAATATTTCATTTTCAAAATGTAATAGAATCTACAGACATTATTTAATTGTTTTGTCAACGCCTGTTTTCAAACTGACGTCCGTTCTGGTCCAGGCACTGCTGATAACGCGAAGCAATGGAATCGCAAACATCACGAAACATTTCGCTTGGTATTTGTGTGCATTCTCGTTCAATGGCTGCTCTCAATTCAGCGACTGTTGCAGGTTTTATAGCGTAGACTTTGTCTTTTAAGTATCCCCATAAAAAAAATTCTAGTGGTGTGAGGTCTGGTGAACGCGGAGGGTATTCTACGAAACCCCTTCGTCCAATCCACATCCATATCGTGCCAAGTACCACTCGCAATACTCCACTCTTCGGTCTCGGATCATCATCATCATCTTCATTAATAGCATGGACTAATCTTGATGTAACTTTTCCATTGACACAGCGCTTCAAAATGCGTTGGACAGACGATTCTGAAATTCCTACCTCACGACTTCGCTTGCCGCACAGATTTTCTTGGACTTTGGTGATACGTTTCCAGTACTCTTTCTTGCTTTGTGGGCTTGTCGATGTCCGTGGTCTTCCGGAACGCTTCTTGTGGACATTCTAACAGTTTCCATCGGCTTCAAACTTATCTCTAATTCGAGTGATGGTAGTCGCGTTGGTGGATCTGTTTGAAACTCCCTCCTAACTGTCTTGCACTTCAACTGCGTTTTCACACTTCCAGTAGCATTTAGAACGAATTTCCTTTGTTCAAGCTTAGTCTGACTGCCATTATTAATTCTAATGGTTTAACTTGAAAGAAAAGAACTTCAATTGAGCTATCAGCTGTTAAAGTGTGTGTACATTTTTTTGGGACGCCCTGTATATAATATATATATACAATAAATCGGGGGTGTAAAAGTACCGAAATATGTTATCTCAAGTACAAGTAAAAGTATCTATTCTGAAACTTACTTAATTTAGAATAAAAAAGTATCTACTGAATTAAGTACTCGAGTAACGAAAGTAAAAAGTACTTGCAAACTATACTAGTATATTTATGTTGTGGGCCATGAGGTCTTTAAACAAAACGCTGTACAGTATGTAAAAGATTTGCCAAACTACTAGTAAATTACCAGTGATGTAAGATTTGTCAAGGCAAGGCACTGGCGGCTGACACAAATTTTAATTTTAAGAATAGTAACGAAGTGGATAAAATGAATTGTACTTGAGTAAAAGTCCAAGTAATTCTCCTAAAATTATTTAGAGTAAAAGTACTTGAAAATATAAATACTTTTTAAAAAGTAGACACTAGAAAAAGTTACTTGGTAAAATTACTTCGTTACCTTTATATCCCTGTATATACTGTAATATATATTATTTATTTATTTTTATTTTTTATCAGATAGCTATTTCATGTTTATTTAAAATCTCTGAAGTTGAGTATAATAAAAATATGTAAAGAAATACAAAATAAAATTGGCCTTTAATGGGTTTAACATGGATATTAAAAAGTAACCTTAATTCTTTTGCTTTAACAGGGTGTAAATACTGACTGCACTGGAGAGGCGAGGTTGAACAAAGATGTTTATGGTAAGATACTACTACTACTACTACTACTACTACTACTACTACTACCCCCTTCAGACGTGGTGTTCAATATATTGGGACATATATTGGGCACCTCTTTCTCACTAAAACTCGGGTGTCTGGGACGACTGACAGCAACTCTTTTTCTGCACCCTCTTACTTTCTCTATACTCAATTTCACTCCAAAGGTAGATGATGATATGTATATGTATGCAATAACCTAACTTATTCTCGAACTCGAATCCTCCGAATTTTGTACCCTCTGGCTACGGTTTACATGCCAATCTCAAATTAAATACATCTGCGTTGTCTACCTTTCTCCTAATTCTACTGACTATCCAAAATTCTTTGACTACCTCACTTCTAAAGTGGAATACATTCTATCCCATTCTCCTTTTGCCGAAATCTCCATTTTAGGAGGTTTCAATGTTTACCACACCTTTGGCTTTCCTTTCATTTCCAACATCCCGAGTGAACTAGCTTACAACTTTTCTATCCAGAATGACCTAGAGCAGATTGTACAGCACCGTACTCGTATCCCCGATCGCTTTGGAGATAGGCCCAACATTTTGGATTTATTTCTCACCTCTTATCCTTCTTACTGTCAAACTTTTTTCTCCCCTGGGTTCCCCTGACCACAATCTTATATCTGTTTCCTGTCCTATGCGCCTCGGTGGTGTAGTGGTTAGCGTCGCTGACTACGACTCCATCGTCCTCGAGATCGAGACCCGGTGACGGCAGGCGGCACGCAACAAAACCCAGCTGTTCATCCTTCCACACAATAATGATGGTGCAGAAATGTTACACCAAATTAATTTGATTGTTACTCGGTAGATATTTTTCTTACTGAAAATATCTTTTCAATTTATGTAAATACATTATATACACTAAATATTCACAGGAAAAAATTAGAGAAAAATAATTTTAAATGTTATTGGTAATTATCCAAAATTTATACTTTTATTCGCAATTTCACACCTGTTGTTTTGATTTTCGTTTTGGCTCCATTTTATACTAACAGATGTTGAACGACCTTGTCAATTGTTGAGGTTAGAATGCTTGGGAAGGTTGTACTCGGAGTTATCCTAACGTTTCATGAAAATCAGTGAATTATTACGACATAAACATCTCTGGTGCAGATCTGCACCGTTAACGGAAAACCAGATATACACCTTACTTTTTAGGTAAGTGCTGCTAGTTCTTTAAATTTAATTTATTTTATGGCCACTATTACATTTTTATTATGAAATAATGTAATAGTCACTGAAAATTTATTTTCCATGTTATTATATTCATAGAGAGCGGGTTCATATAAAGATAACTAGTATATTTATTTCTTTTCTCTCTCTTTTCTAGGAAAAATGTCTCGAAGGAAGTTTTTGATGCTAGAAGAAGCCACTGCAATGATTTTAGATGATGATGTAGACAGTGAAGTAGATATTGTAGTGGCACCACCCGGTCTTGCAGTAGTCAGCGATGAAGAAAAAATACACGAAAATGAGTTGAATGACAACAACGATTTGCTTGCTGATACAGTCGGGGAAGTTGATGTTCATTTCAATAAAGATGAAGAAGACTTCCGAAAACGTGACGAAGCCTCCATCCAAAAAACTACGTAAAAACGAGTACAAGCTAGAATGGAGTAATAATAAAGCAACGTTTGTTTCAAAACCAATAAATAAAGAAGTAGAGGAAATGTCACGGATGGAACCAGAGTTAGTAAGTAAATCAGCCACGGAGCTATTTGAATTTTACTTTGATGATGAAATGTACTCGCTTCTAACTGAGCAAAGTAATATTTATGCTAGGCAGAATAACAGACAACACTTCACTGTTACGCCAAAACAACTACGAACGTTCGTAGGTTTCTTCCTTCTCTCTGGATTTCATAAACTGCCTCAAGAAGATATGTATTGGTCTCTCGATCTTGACTGCAGTACATCAATTGTAAGAGAATCAATGAGCAGACAAATGTACAGGACATGAAGAACTTGCATCTGAATGACAATAATCAAATTGTTGAAGGAGATAAGCTGTACAAAGTAAGACCGTACATTAGTCTCCTAAATAAAAAATTTCAACAGTTTGGAGTTCATCGCCATAACTTATCAATCGATGAACAGATGATTCCTTACCGTGGACGACATTCAGCGAAAATGTTCATGAAAGGTAAGCCGATTAGGTTTGGCTACAAAGCGTGGACACTTGCTTCATCAGACGGTTATGTATATGCATTTGACATATACACTGGAAAATCAAAGCAAAAACAAAATCATGATGAGTACAATCTTGGTCTCGGAGGTGGTGTTGTTGTCCAGTTGCTAAAAGTCGTAGACCCTGGTTGTCACGCAGTGTTTTTCGATAATTTCTTTAATTCTTTTGACTTGCTCTCTCATCTAAAGAAGGCAGGTTATCATGCAACTGGAAGGATGCGAGAAAATAGAACCAAAAACTGCCCTGTTGAACCCTGCAAGTCATTGGAAAAAAAGGACAGGGGTTACTATGACTGGAAATATGCAAAAACATGGTGAAGTGCTTATAACTCGCTGGAATGACAACAAAGCAGTGACGGTCGGATCTAATTTTGACGAAATAGAGCCCATTGGTAAGGTGTTTCGCTTCAGCAGAACACTAAAGAAGAAAATAACTGTTTCCCAGCCATATCTCATACAAGAATATAACAAACATATGAGAGGTGTAGGTCTGGCTGACAACTTAGTGTCAACGTACAGAATAAGCATTCGAGGCAAAAATTGGTGGCAGCACATCTTTGTGAATTACATCGATGTTGCCCTTATAAATGCGTGGAAACTGTGGAGGCATGTAATTGTACATCCCACTGATAAACTGACGCCCAAGTAAACTGGGCAACATGGGCCATTTTCTTCACGAGATAGAGGACAATAAACGCCGTCGATGCCGATTGTGCCATCGCCATACGCGTTACATCTGCGGACCTTGCAACGTGTCCTTCCATCAAGAATGCGCCGAAAAGTACCATACAGGACAATAATTCTATATACCTAATTTCTATATAATATCCATATAATAATCTATATAATCTACATAATGTACATAATCTAATAATCTATATAATATCTAATAACTATATAAATCAATAAGACATTCATGAGGTTCTGTAAAATAAATATCGCTATTTGCTTTCTAATGTAAATTTCTCATTACCTGCTGACAGTGCAAATATGCACCGGTTTGTATTTCAAACAATGACATTTTTTTTATCTTATTTGTTTATTATTACCTTAGTTAGAGTCCCATCTATCACATATATAAAAATAATATGTTTCTGACCAACATAAAAGGGTCCGGCGGTTAATGGGTTAAGACGCTGTGCTGCTGGTAGGGCGTGGTTCGGATTCTACGTTAAACTGTAGGTCTAAGGTGGAGTTACAAGCTTGACCTTCGTCAGAATGAACAATTCAGGCGGAAGCAAAAACCAAAACCAAGGTTATCGCTCCAATTCGGTCTTTGGATCCTCCGAAGAGGAGGTGCCTTTGGCACTTTGGTGCCGCTGATAAGGAGGCCCTTAGGCAGTACTACTCTGATTTTCCATGGAATGATTACTGCTTTCGTGGCCTTGGCCCTTCTGAGTGTGCTGAGCGCATCACGGTGATTCTCACGGACATGGAGGCGTACAGTCCACATTCTGTTCCTACTACTAATGCAAAAAACCTTGGTTTAACTTTACTTGTTCCAATACTATCCGCAAAAGAGAGGAGACTTTCAGAAGGTACCATCGCCATCCTACTCCTGACTTTCACTCAGCTTATATTTGTGCCCGGAATCATGCAAAATCTGTTCTTCCCCTTGCCAAAAATTCTTTCATCCGACAAAAATGTGAAAACCAATCCAATTCTAATTCTTCTCTCTCTTTCTGGCATCTAGCTAAGAACCTCTCCAACAACTTTACTTCCTCTTTTCCACTCCGACGGCTCAGTTGCCGTCTCTTCTGACAAAGCTGAACTCTTCGCTCAAACTTTCGCCTCCAACTCAACCATGGACGTGTTGTTCCGCCATCTCCTCCTCCCTCTGACTTAATTATGTCTGAAATTAGAATCTCTTCCAAAGATGTTCTTTCTGCCCTATCTGGGCTCAACTCTAGAAAGGCGTACGGTCCTGATGGCGTACCTCCTGTTGTTCTCAAGAACTGTGCTTCTGTGCTGACACCCTACCGAGGCAAACTCTTTCGTCTTTGTCTTACATCTGGTACTTTTCCTCCTTCCTGTTGGAAGTTCGCTTTCATTCAGCCTGTCCCAAAGAAGGGTGACCACTAGGATGTTTCCATCGCATAGTGGTGAAATTTATTTCCTATTTTTTTTTCTTCTCCAACCCATCAGTGAGTGCCACTTGGAGTAGAAACTCCAGAGCGGGTATATATTTCAGATTGAACAGTATTTAGGACTTGCGCAATTCACTTGAAGTTTTATATATTTAGAATACAACGATATCAGAGAGGAGTCGGCGGGACTCATACCTGTTGGGTAGTTCAACCCGGTTCTTTTGTTTGGATCGGACCTATGAGATGTGCACCGTACACTGGCCACGAGGTAGCTGCTCCTTGTTCCATACATGGTGTACTTATGTACTTAGTTCAGTTCAAGGCCGCAACGAGTGCATGCTAGACTTCACGGGGTGCGGTTGTGTGCTCGACTGCTCGACCCTTTCTCCTAAACAAACCATTTGTGTCTTAAATAATAGAGGTGTGTTGCTAATAGTTTGCTCAGATTTACTTGAGACATAGTGTTTCGTCATGATATAAGTGTTAGAATTATAAAAATATATTTAGATGTATTTTTAAGCAAGTATAAGTGAATTTATTGTTTTGTACATAAAAGGAGTTAAGGACCCTTGCCTGTTAAAAGGTTAATGTTTTTTGTTTGAACTTCTCAGGTGCCACGATGTCAATGAAAACACGTACGGCAAGTGCCATCTGGTTGGCGGGAGGGACTAAGGAGAACTTGATGACCTCGAAGCTTCCATCTCGCCGAAAAGTGTTGTCTGTTCTGTTCCACTTCCATGACCGGCAAAATCTGGCTCAAGGACAGTGTGTCCAAGACCACTGACCTCTTGCTGCCAATCTGGATGAAGGCCTGAGCGCCCACGAAAGCTCCCAACCATGTCGTGGGGCACATCAAGAAGCTCCATGCTGAGTGGCAGGGGCTTAAAAAGAATATCAACCGAAAGTCGGCCTCGAACCTTGCCAAGCAGGCAACGTTTCAGGAGGGGGCTGGACAACCTCTTCGACGTCGCCCACCAGGGCGCCATGCAGTTGATGAAGATTAAAGAGGACCGTCGATTCCTGGAGGCCCAGCGGGAGAAAGGGCCGAGGGGCACGATGGCTGGTGTCCACAGAACCCTCACTCGCGTGAGGAGGAGGAGGAGGACCGCGGAAGCGTCAAAGCGACCTGCCAAGACGGCTTCATCAGCGTCCGCTGCGACCGCTGTCGCTGTTCTTGAGTCGTCTTCCTGGAGCACCACGTCGGATCAACCGGAAGCGGAGGGAGAGGGTGCACAATTCATTCCTAAGCGAGTTCGACTTCGTGGAACCATGAAGGTGGTGACGCCTGAAGTGGCAGCGGCACTCGATCGCACGAACGTGACGTGACTGATCGGAAAGTGCCCTACATAATAACAATACATATTCTCGGCGATGGCGACCACGAGCTAGTTCTGACAGGACGTTGAGAAGCTAATTATCAGCCCAAGCGCCATCCGCCGTGCTCGGATAAAACATCGGGAGGCCTTTATCGCTGAAGTGAAGGAAACCTTCGGCCCGACAGTTCCTATGATCTTGCATTGGGACGGGAAGATCATGGAGGACTGCTCTGGTCCTCGCCGTGACAAAGTGGACCGTCTCCCGGTTCTTGTCTCTGGACAAGACGTCGTCACGTTGTTGGCGGTTCCGAAACTCCACTCCGAAAGTCCGCTGTAATAGCCAACGCAGTCGGGGGGACGATGGATGACTGGTGACTGCGAGTCAAGGGACTCTGTTTTGACACCACCACCGCGTCCAACAATGGTTCCAAGGGCGGAGTTTGCATTCTTGTGGAGATGAGCTATACTACCTCTGCAGTTTCTTCATCTCCGCTCACAGTTGCTGTCTCTGTACAGGGATCTTGTCCACCCCTGTATCGGGTACGCTTCTCATACGTTCGGTGGCTCAACCCACACAGCTCTACCTGACCGAGTGGAATCAAAGGCTTTTCGTCTCATCAATTTTTTGCCTCTTACTGACTGTCGTCTTCAATCCCTCTCTCTTCGCCGCAATGTTGCCTCACGCTCTCTTTACTATCGCTGTTATAACCAGGAGCTGTGGAGTCGGCACATAAAAAACCGACTCCGACTCCGACTCCTCAATTTTTTGTCTATCCGACTCCGACTCCGACTCCGAAGGTATATTAATTCTAAATCTGCTATGATGATAATTACACAAGAGGCATTTCATCACCACCACGTGAAGCATCATCATCTGTGGTCATTGTTACGGTAACTTTGTCTGTAGTAAAGAATCTTGTAAGTGGTGCTTGTCGTTCAGTAGATTTCTGATCTTTTATTAACTTTGAAGTAGTTGGAAGGTTTTTATTACTATCTTTCTCAATGACAACTTCTAAAATTTTGGGATGGAAACGCTGCAAATGTCTTTTCAAATTTGATGCTCTGGTTGGTGCATTTTTATCAGAGCCAGTAAAACCACTGATTTTTGCTTCACATAATTTTTCATCATCATCATCTTCTATCATACACTGACACACGAAATGTTTCCCATCTGTGGTTATTGTAAAATATTAAAAAACTGCAGACTTTGTTGGAAGTGTCTGCCATTGTGAAAGGGGTTTTAGACTTGAAAGTTAAAAACTTATGAAATTTAGAAAGAACTCGAAATTAAATAAGCATTAAAAATAAAAAATATTATCTGAAAAGAAAAAAATGAATTAATGGCATTAGTGTCTGAAATGGAAAACATTGTGTTTATTATTTAAGTGGTTTAACCACCATAGCTGCCAGTGATATCACACACAAAAACATATTTTATTAAAATTTATATTGAGGTCGGAGTCGGAGTCGGTACATTTTTACCGACTCCGACTCCAGCACCACCAAAATTGCTTCCGACTCCGACTCCACAGCCCTGGTTATAACGGACATTGCTCTTCTGAACACTACCTGCATGCCTCCACCTTTGAGGAGAGTACGCAGCGCCAGACTTTGGACACAGTCTCATTTGTTTTCCGTCCAACTCTCTAATACAAGGGTTAATCGGTATTTTCAATCTTTCATCTACTCAACCGGTCAACTCTGGAACAATCTTCCTCAATCCATCTTTCCCCCTGCCTGTGACTTCCAATCTTTCAAACGCAATGTCCAGGTATCTCAAAATCCCTGGACCTTGATTTTGGCTCTCTTCTTCTTCTTCTTCTTGGGGGAGGCGCTTGGCCCCTCCTTCCTGCATAAAAAAAATATGTAAACAAAGATTTACGATGCGACGATCACTGTTTTAGATGTTTAACTCATTATCGATGTATGGGTTTTTAAAGTGACATTTCCGAAAAACTTGATTTCACTTAGGGCTCCCGAGAGAAGACGTGTTAAGTTTCTCAAAGTTTTGTGAAATGTGATCTGAAACATTAATTATTAACAAAAGATAGGCCGACCACAAAAATACAATTACGTTCAATAGCCTTCTTCGACAATAAAGCTCAAGGACCTAAGACAATATACAGTGGTCTCACAGTGAAATCATAGCTCCAGGCCTATTAGCAGAATAACTAGGCCATCGACCCTACCTCTACCACAACAACAGGCCCAAATGCCTACAATTCGGACTCGCCTCGACTCGGGCCAACAAGAGGTGTAAGGCAAGTACCCTTTTCTTTATATAGGCGGTGTATACTGAAAGCCGAGCTAGATTACCATAACCACAAGGACAAGATGTTTTGAATACGTACACATACAGTTCGAACGAGAAGACGACGTTCATTTGCCTCTCGCCTCCCGATTAACTCGGTTCGAAATTTTCGACGGACATCTGGCCGATAGGCAATCATCACACAACACACACACACACACACATATATATATATACACACACACACACACACACACATATATATATATATATACACACACACACACCACATACACATATATATATATATATATATATACACACACACACACACACCTTGGTTAACCTTGGTTTTGCTTCCCCCCGAATTGTTCATTCTGACGAAGGTCAAACTTGTCACTCCACCTTAGACCTACAGTTTAATGTGGAATCCGAACCACGCCCCACGAGCAGCCCAGCGTCTTAACCACTAGGCTACCCAAGGTACCCATTTATCTACCAACCAATTTCCTTATTGTGTGGAAGAATAGCTGGGTTTTGCTGCGCGCTGCCTGCCGTCACCGGGTCTCGATCCCGGGGCCGATGGATTTATAGTCAGTGACGCGAACCACTATACCACTCAGGCGCTCCTTATATATATATATATATATATATATTAATTTTTTCACAAGTCATTGGGAAAATATTTTTTATTTATTTATGAAATAAATATTAGACTATTACAACTTCTGTTTGCTATAATAATACAATATGACAATTTATGTCGCAATAATACGATAATTCAACTAATTCAATAATACTGACTACTGATACCCCGTCTACTTCAGGACTCACTTCACCCTCTGGTGTGACAAAACGACCTAGGAATGTGGAGGAATGGAGAAAAACAAAGGCAAAAAAGTTACGAAACCTTGGTAAGGCGTATGTTTCCCCTAACACGCAGAAGGTTGTCGAAGCCAGGAAGATAGGGAACCCATGTGCGTGTAAAATGAAGTGCTTTGAGTTAATAGGAATGGGTAATATTAAGCAGTTATTTGATGAATTTTGGGCTCTTGGCAACTATAATCTACAAAATGCATATATTCAGAAGCGAGTCGGTGTGAATGAAACGAAACGAAGGAGAACTGACGATCCCAATAAAATGAGAAATAACATGAAAACTTGTTCAGTGCCTATTCATGATGTTAATGTGAACGTATGTAAAAGTGCATTCCTTAGTATACATGGATTAAGTCGAAGTCGCGTGGATACTGCGTGTGTTGCCAAAAGGTCTGACACTGGTATTCTCTTGCTTGATAAAAGAGGAAAAGCGGGTAATCATCACCAAATACCCGTTGATAGATTCGAAGCAGTAATGGAACATATTCGATCCATTCCCACTGTAACTAGCCATTATTCACGTAAAACATTGCCAAATGCGCATTATATCCCACCTGAAATAAAGACTAAAAATCAGCTCTATGATCTTTATAAAAGGTGGTTGGCCGAAAAATATCCAGAAATGGAACGTGTTACGAATCATTACTATGTTGATGTGTTGAAGAACCACTTTAACCATCTAAATTTCATTCAGTCAAAATCGGATACTTGTAAAAAGTGTGACGCGTTTGCAATAAAGCTCAGAGATCCTACATTGGACCCCGGAACAAAAACGCAGTTAGAAAATGAAAAGAACGTGCATCAGGTTTCGGCTGGAAGAGGGTATGCTCTTCCTAAAGAACTTGTTGAAAACTCTGGTGATAATGTTATGGTTGTGTGCATGGACCTACAACAAGCTCTGCCAACTCCAAAATTGTCTACTGGTATTGCATTCTATAAAAGAAAACTATGGACGTATAACTTCTCTGTGCATGATTACAAAAAAGATATTGGATACATGTTTATGTGGGATGAGATAACGGCCAAGAGAAGTGCCATTGAGATAGCCAGCTGCTTAAACGTGTTTGTAAATAAACATGTTCCTGTTACTGTTGACCAGCTTATAATATTTTCTGAGAACTGTGCTGGTCAGAATAAAAATTTCACTCTTACGTTATTTTATCTATATCTCGTACATTGTGGTCGATTTAAGGAGATTTCCCACATATATTTTCAATCAGGACACGCTTATATGCAGACTGACAAACATTTTGCTCTTATTGAAAAGTCAAAGAATATCAGTCAGTATATATACACCCCTACTGATTATGTCAACATTGTAAAGACCTGCAAAAAACAAAAACCTTTCGTTGTTTATGCAATGACACAAGCTGACTTCCATGACTGGGATATCCTCAAGAAATATGTGACCAACAGAAGTTGTCCTCAAATGTCCTTTAGTTCCTACTGCTATTTTAGGTTAACTAAGGACTTTAAACAAGGCTATGGTTGTGGGGACCGTTATGGTTCCTACTTGTTAAAAATGGATGTAAAGGTCAATGTTCAAAAAGGCAAGTCAAAAAAATATAACAAAAAGTCACTCAACTTGCAACAAATCGACGTTCCTGTTAAGTACAAGCAATTTATACCTTTGAATCCTCTTAAACGCCAAGATCTTAAGGATCTCGTATCTGGTTTGGTGCCAAAACATGCAATGGAAGACTACTGGAACAACATTATAGGAGATAGTAGTCAACTGGAAGGTGAAGATTATGAAGATGATGATGATGATGACCCTGAACCTATTTTCGATGAAATGTATGATTACTAAAACAAGTTAAATATTAGTGTTTAAGAATAAGCGAAACTATATTTTTTTCTAGTGTGTTATATTATTGTATTATTAAGGATATTGTAAAAAAATGTGAAAAATGTACAAGAATGTGAATAATAATTTAAGTAAAACAGCAAAATCTGTTACTGTTCTTTAAAGGTTCAGGGTCCAATGAAAGCCACAAAGACTAAAAGAAACTTCATATTATTAATGGTGAGTACAAATTTTATTTTATAAAAAAAATATTATTTTACAGAACTTAATATAATGTTTTACAATATTGTTAATATTGTAGTTATTAAAACTATTTTAATATTGTAATCTATTCATATTTTATATTATACCATGTATTTAATAGGCTATTGTTAGTGAAAATATTATTTATATTCAGTTGGATAGGCCTATGTACCACGCATTGTATAACTTTGTGTTGCATAAGAAATAATAAGTGAAGCAACTGACAAAACAATTTGCCAAATCAGCTCAATTCCTTATGCGTCTTATGTTGACCTTGCGCTAGGTGGGGATTATCTTCACATCGCGTTTTCGCTGAACTTCCTCGGTGGCGATAAAACGCCTCAATTATCTTTAGTGGAGTAACAAGAAAGTAAGTAAATACTTTGTTTATATTATTTAACATTATTTGCTTTTTATGCTTTTGTGATTTTGATATATTAAGTTAATTAATGATAATTAAAAAAGATTTTTAAGATATAGAAGAGATTTTACATACAGTAGATAACAAATTGTTTCAGAATTATTGTTGGTCAGTGAAATGTCGGCTAATGTCAAAATTGAAGCCTAAATTTTCTTAATTGTTTCCTGTTTACATTTAATTTCACTGAATCATTATATATACGATTATATACCCCCAAGATAATCGAGTGTGGCATGCCTTTGTTGAGGCAGCTATTTGAGTCTCGTTTAGGTCTCTCATCCTAATAAGTTGTTGTTGTTGTTGTTGTTTAGCCGATCAGCCCACCCTGATCGAGCAAGCCGGCGGCACGCAGGTAACCGATCGCCCTCTTCGGAGTGGACCAGAGGTTCAGCGCACTAGTGATGTTGTGTTCGTTGTTGTGCTAGAGCGGTACAGTCTGTCATAATGTGTTCAATTGTTTGTGGTGTGTCGTGGCACAGGTGGCAGGTGTCGTCTATGGAGTTGTCTAGTCTGTGTTTATATGTTAGTAAGTTGGGGTGATGTCCACATCGGAATCGTGCTAAGTTAACTCGATCCGATCTGCTCAGGCTGATCTCTGACCTGTTAATGGGTGGCGGCTTCGCACCTAGGACCGCATTCGGACCGAGTCGTGTCAATGCTTTGTGGGTTAGGTGTGTGTGTGTATGTGTTTTCTGTACTGTGTGATGTCTGTGGGGCGTGGTATGGAATGGAGTATTTGGTTATAATGTCTCTCTGGTGTTACCTTAATGGTGCGAGGTGTCGGTGCGTGATTGTACATGTAGTGGCAAGGGTGTTGTGGGTTAGTTGTCGCTGCTGCCATGAATTGTGTTCCCCTCATGTCTAAATGTTCCCTAACTTTCAGTATTTTTGTTTCTGTGTGCAGGTGTTCTATTGGTGTTGTTTGAGTGCATCCTGTAATGATACGAAGTGCGTTGTTTTGTATTGTCTGTAAGGTGTTTATGTGTGTGTTTGAGATAATGGGTGCCCAGCATGGGCTAGCATAGTCCTAATAAGTAGTAATAGTATACTGTAGCATACATATAAAAATTTTTATTTACAGCAGCAATGAATGCTGATGAAATCGAAGGTGTTTTAGTGTTCTACGCTGAAATTCTTAATGGTACTAATTCATCAGACAGTGAAGGTGGTGAAATTGAAGTTTTGCAAGAGAATGAACCTGAAAGATCCACTGTGGTAATTAGTGATGAAGGGAACGAAACCAAAGGATCAGATCAACCTTTGGAGAAAATCTTCATTTCCAAGTGGAGGAAAAAAGTTTGATAGTACTGGCTGTTTCTTATTTGAGAGTGAATGTGAACAAAGTCTTAAAGGAACATTACTAGATTTACGGAACATCACAGCCGTCAGTGTATTTTCTTGTATATTTCATGATGAAATTGTAGAGAATATTGCTGATCAGACTAATCTCGATGCAACTCGGAAAAAGAATCCACTTGTGAATACTAACAAGGAAGAAATTCTTCAATTTTTGGCAATAATATTCTTATGGGGATAAAATCTATGCCAAGTTATGCTGATTATTAGTCAATTGATTGTATGATGAGAGATCATTATATTTCAAACATCATGCCATTTTCTAGGTTCAAATGGTGGCTTACTAACATTTGCGTGAATGACAACAGCCCAATTGGAAGCAGAAAGGACGACAAATTGTTGAAAATTCGTCCTTTACTTGATTCGCTAAAAAAATCGTTTCTTCGAAGTTTAATCCATCCGAAGGTATTTCTATAAGTGAAAGCATGCTAAAATTCGAGGGGCAAACTGGTCTAAAGCAATATATGCCTGTGAAACCTATCAAAGGAAGCTATAAAATCAGGGTTCGTGCTGACTAGTTTGGCCACGTAAACGATCTTGTCATACTGGAAAAAATAAAAATCGGAGGAAAGAGCATGGTTTTGGGAGTAGAATTATTGTTAGCTTTGTTCAACACTTCAAAGAAACGGATACAAGACGATTGCGATAGTTATTTTACACCTGTCGGGCTTCTGAAAGAAGTCAGAATTGGGCATTGGGTATTTGGGCCAATTGGATTATGCCGAAAATTTTTTCCTGATTTGAAACCTAAAAGAAATGAGAATGACTTGAGAATGGATCCATCTGGAACTTCGTGTATGAAATGGATGGACAACAAAAGCGTAATGTTTGTTTCAAACTATCTAAATCCATCAAGGTATGTATTATATACTGTATATTCCAAGGGTGCACATAGATGGCTCTAAACACTATATAACCTGTCCAGAACACGTGGTCAAATACCAAAAGTTATATCGATGGTGTAGATCTCGCAAACGCGCTAGAATCCTCGTGTAAAGTAGACACAAAAGAAGGAGATTGGTGGCATCGATTTTTTTTCCTGTATCTGGCAGTGGTAAATTCTTTTATTGCATATAAGCAACTGCTGCTTTCAGAGGAAATCGACTTTAAATCCTTCAAACAATTGTTAGTGCGTGGTTTGGTTGGTTGTAGAGGATACTTATGATTGTCCTTCACTCAGGAAGCAACGCCACCTCCATTGAAACGTCACAAGGCAAATGTTCCTTCAGAAGTGAGGAAAGATGAATCTAGGCACATGCCAAAATATGACAGAAAAATGAGTAGATGCACGTTACTGTAGCACCAGAAAGAATCCGAAGAGAACATCAATGGTCAGTACTGTACAGGGTGTACATAAAGTGAGGATCTATTTTTGTGAAGCACTTGGAAATTATATGGAATTCAATCATAAAATGATAAAGTGGTAACATTTATTAAATAATTAAGAGTAGGATTCGACGTGACGCCCATCAGTATCCCTGCACAGCTCAAATCGTTCCGCATCATTTCTAAACACATTCTGGAGCATTTGCGGGGTTATGTTATCTGCAGCAGTTCGTACACGTGTACGTAAGTTTTCAAGACTCGTAATCTTCGTCTGATAGACGTGCGATTTGATAAAGCCCCATGCAAAGAAATCTAAAGGGGTTAAATCTGGTGATCTCGCTGGCCAAGGTCTGTTGCTTCCGCGTCCGATCCAGCGATTTAGAAAACGTCCATTTAGATAATCCTGAACAATTTTGGCATAGTGGCATAGTGACAGTTGTTTATTCTTAATGAATTCATAATATACAAAAAATAATTAATTGGTTTGCCAACTTATTTTTGTGTCCTTAATCAGAAATTAAAATGTCCACTAGAGTCAGACGAGGAGGATGTTTCCTAGCAAATGCATTGTTGATTTCATCTAGCGTGATGTTAAAAATGCTGTAATGGACAAATCGAAGTCTATTTTTTTTCGATGTTGCTGATCTAATTTCTCCTTGATAGCCGGGGTCCGATGGTGTAACCTAGCTTCATGTAGCCGCCGTCTAACTGTCATTGCCGAAACATCAAGACGCAATTGTTCCCTTATATGGCAACAGCATTGGTAAAGGGATGGGCTTTGGCAACAGCATTGGTAAAGGGATGGGCTTTGGCAACATCGCAGATCCTCCGATCATCCGCAGCAGTTGTTAGTCGAGGTTTCCCCTTTCTGCGGTGATCTCGTAAATTCCCTTCCTCTTGCTACCTCTTCAGCGTTCCTAGAAATTCCAAGTTCTCTCGCAATTTGGGTTGGAGACAGCCCCGCTCTCCTTCATGACGATGATTCTTCCCCTTTCACCAATTTTCTGGTGATGATGATGATCCATTCTGCAGAGTAGTTGCTTCGATGAGATCAGGACTAGTGTGAGCTTATTCTCAGTCACCATACCTGTTGACACCTCTGTCATGACGTCATATGGTGTCACGTGATATGTTAAAAGTCAGGTGGAATTGTTAGAATGTAGAAACAGTTTGGAAATTGGTTAATCGCCAAATAGAAAATTATCCCCTGCAAAAAGCACCGGAAACTTCATTTTACTGAGCATGAGAGTAATTATTCAAATTTTATAAATATAATACTCGTGTGTGTTATATATATTATATATATTATATATATATATATATATATATATATATATATATATATATATATATATATATGGCGCAGCGTAAATCGCCTTCAATGTGCAGCAGATTTCGCAGTTTGTTCTCTATGACCATCATTGCTGAAAAGCCTGCCTCACAACGATAACTTGTCGCAAAAGACACCAACACTTTCTTTGCCTCTTCAGTAAGCAAAGGATATTCCCCATCCACTTTTGCCCAAAATGTCTCGCTTTTTTCTCTGCAAACTAAAAATTTCAGAATAAGATCTTGCCGCATTTTCAGGAATTCTGCTTTCAGTTCAGGCGAGTCACTGCTTTTCAGGGCGTAATAAGTGAATGGCTTCTTTTTAAGATAGCATGGCTGCGTATTAAATATGCTTCTCTACCACATCGACTGCAGGAAGTCATAGACAACAATGGTGGCTAGACAAGATATTAAATTTGTTGTGTTCATATACAAAAAATTTCTCAACTACGATGGTAATTATGAATGTGTAACACCTTTGCAAAATTGTCAAATATCATCGTTTAAATTGCTCTATGTTTATTGATATAAGTGACTGTAATAGTTTTATTTTCTGTAATTCCTTTGAGGCGAGAGGCCGCCAAGAGTCACAACTACAGTGGTTCAACATTTAAGTTGTAACATGGAACGTATTAATACAAAACAATTATATGCATTTACGATGCTGCCTCAATAAAAAACACACTTCGTTTCTAAATAATATTTCTCTCACTGACTCTTCATTACTATATCAGTGTTGCTGATCTAGAAATAGCATTTGCTCCGGATATAACAATACCATACCAGCAGTATACATTCAGCTGTCGTCCATTTGCCAATTGGAAGATATTATTAGCAGTGACGTATGAAACCTACAGATACCCATCAATCTGGTAATGTTATAATGTTATTAAAATTTAATATGCATCCAAACATTGTTTTTCATTCATAAGCTGCCAATATATATATATATATATATATATATATGTTATAGGGTACCGGGTGAACCAAAAGTAGGTGGACAGTAAATGATAACGTTTATTTTGAGAATACATATATAATTATATTTAATTTTTTTGTATACTATAATACAAAATTTAAAAAAAGAAATTAACTTGTACCAATACAATACAAAAGCACTGAAAATTTTATCAACGCAGGTGCTCAAATTGCTGTCCATCACAATTTACACAGCTATGAAGTCTACCTTTCACACTTCGACAAACATTTTTGCACAAGTTTCTTTGTGCATTAATTTCTTGAAATGCATCTCTGATGTAATTTTTCAAATCACCAACACTTCGTGGTTTTCGACTATAAACTTTGTCCTTGAGTACTCCCCAAAAGAAAAAATCCATTTGGGTAAAGTCAGGTGAACGTGCAGGCCATTCAATTTGACCTCTTCGGCCGATCCATTTCTCGGGAAATGTTTCATCAAGATACTCACGGACTGCTCTTGAATAATGTGGAGGGGCCCCATCTTGTTGGAAATAGAGGTCATGTGAATTAGGCTGTTGTTGTAAGTGTGGAACAACTTCATTCATTAGAATTTCGAGATACTTATCACCTGTGACTGTTCCATCAACAAAAATTGGTCCTAAAACACCAGAACTTGAAATACCACCCCAAACAGTGACACCAGGCTGGTTTAGTTGCTGCTCTAATGTTAAATGCATGTTCTCACTATACCAGTAAACACAATTATGTCGGTTAACATGACCTGATAATTTGAAAGAAGCCTCATCGGTCCACACAATGTTATCTAAAATTATTGGATTTCCTTCAATTTCGTTCAGCATGATCTCACTAAATTGCAGCCGCCTGTCTGGGTCATCCTCCAATAAGCCATGAATTAGCCGTGGACGATAAGCTTTCAACCCAATAGATTTCAGAATTCGTATAATAGAGGTTTGTGAAATGTCCAGTTCTGCTGAGGCTCTTCTGGTGGACTTTTTGGGACTGTGAACAAATGCTTCGGCAACAAGTTGCTTATTGTCCTCTGTGCAAACTGTTTTGGGTCGACCAGTTCTTGGGGCATTAAGAATTGAGCCAGTGGCATCAAATTTGTCACGAATGCGGTAAATGGTTTGTCTCTTTGGGGCTTGAGTACCAAATGTTTCAACCCATTTTGTTCTAACAGTTTCAGTATTTTGAGATTTCCAATACTCTTTTAACACCCATTTTCTGGCATCAGTATTTAGATTATTTGCCATTATGGGTTCTCTGAACCATCTGAAAAGAAAAAAGATTAAATTTAAATAAATTTAGTTATAATATTTAATATAATATAATATAACACAAACACCATAGTTATAATGAACACCATAGTTATAATATAATATAACACAAACTCTATTCAACCTACTGTCCACCTACTTTTGGTGTATATATATATATATATGTATATATATATATATAAGCACACCGGACAAAAAATTAGTCACCCCTCTCAGAATGTACCTAATAACGTGTGACGGCGCCTCTGGCCTTGATAACCGCACGAATCCGGCGAGGCAGAGACTCTACGAGGTTGTGCATGTACTGAACATCGATTTGCTGCACTCGTTCATCAGCCGGTCCCGAAGTTCCGCCAGAGTCCGTGGGTGTCAATTCCTGCGCTTCACTTTCTGTTTCCAGCCTGAACAACACCGACGCATTCAGGATTAAAGGCTTCATTGGACCTGCGATGTACTCATTGCCTCCCATCATTGGAGAACAAACAAAAACGGGACTCATCGGACCAAATTACACGTTTCCAATCTGCCGCAGTTCAGTTTTTGTGCCTCTGAGCCCATTTATAACGTGCCAATTTGTGACTTGCTGTTAACAGCGGCCTCTTCCGTGGTACCCTGCTCCAGATGTCCATCGCATGCAGTTCTCGTCGCAATGTCCGTTCGGAAATTGGTCGCTGGAGAACCTCATTGGTTTCTTGGAGCAATTGTTCTCTGGTTTGAAAACGATTTGCAGTTACTAGACGAGAAACATGGCGGCGGTCACTATTGTCGAGAATTGTTTTCCGGCCACAGTTACGCCGTCGATTTTCAGTTGATTGCGAACTACACCACTCTTTGTAAACTCGCTGGACAGTACGCGTTGACACACCAACAAATTGGGCTACTTCAGACATTTTGTGTCCGGGGCTCTGCCAAACACGATGGCTCCTTTTGCCACTGAGTAACGTCTGCCTCACGACCCATTTTGCAGACTATATCCAACACACACTTTGTTCTTCACCACCTCACGAAACAGATCTGACCTGTGTGCTACGTCACCGCTATTTGTCACTTACCAATGCTACATCAGCGCCCTCTGTGTGACCTTGAACTTCCTACTATCGGTGCTATTAGGGGTGACTAATTTTTTGTCCGGTGTGCTTATATATATATATATATATATATATAAATAAAGGTTTTTGCTCTGTTTTTGTTATAACAAAATAATATCTAACTCTATATTAAATATTGAATGTAAATAAATAAATGAGTCAATTTGGAATTTGCTCAGGCCGCAATAATGGCTACCAACGGCTCTATTTTTATACATTGTTCAGGATTTCAGGCTTGCCAATACCATGAACACAGTCATCACGTCCGAAGGTTTATTTTTAGTTTTTACAAGACGATTTTTTATTCACTTCATTGACATCCCCCTTGTTAATATATATCCCCTTCTTGAATTTATATTTAATTATTCATTTATGTTTCCTTAGTAATATGTAAACCAGAGTGTGATGAATGGAAATAATTATGTTCTAAAGACATTTGGCAATGAGTCAACAAACCAACCAGTACTAAACCCCAGATTCTTTCATAAAACGTTACAACCGTTTGTAGTACACACAACAAATATATGCCAGGTGTCGCTATCTGTTCTCAAGAGTGTCCTAAGAATAATGAGCGTAACTGTACATGATGTTTTCTTTTAGTTTAGATAAATATACTCTGAAAGTATATTTTGATTTTTTTTTGTAATATCTTTGCTTTTCCCAACAATTACAATGGACTATCACCCGATGTTGCTTTCTTTCGTAATGAGTAAATCCTCAATTATAAGCCAATATTGTTGGGTTACATGTGCGCAAGTGACACGGTGAGTCTCTGAGTTAAATTCTGACCACCCCAAATACATTGCCATATTTCGAACACTGGATTTAATTTTCCCAGAAGAGTTCCTTGTTTCGTACACGGTCTGTGTATAACACACACACACACACACACACACATATATATATATATATATATATGAATAGAAACGACATAAGTATTAAGGAACGTTTTCTGCACACGAGGAGGAGAGATAACGAAATAATGAAAAATTATTTCGTTATCTCTCCTCCTCGTGTGCAGAAACGTTCCTTAATACTTATGTCGTTTCTATTCATTATATACTGCGCGGTCATTGCAGTTATTTGCATATATATATATATATATATATATATATATATATATATTGGTGAAGGCCGCTTCTGGCAAGCTTCAATTTCAATTTAAGCAGAAAGCCACAGACAAGAAGGAAAGAAACATCCATCAAGTTGGAAAGGGACTATATTTTGTATATTGCAACGTTTCAAGCACAAACTATGCTCATCCTCAGGCAAAAATTCTAAAAAGTTAAAAACATATTAAAAGCCATAATGACTAACAAAATAAAATAGGGAAAAAATCCACAAGTATTAAAAACAAAAAGGCTCACTAAAAATTCTAGAAAGTTACAATTAAAAACCATAATGACTATTATAAAACAAAAGCGAACAATTAACAAGCTTTAAAACAATGAAAGTGACACTAAAAACGAACAATGAATAACAACTATAAAATACAAAATGTAAAACTCAAAAAACTAAAAATTCACAGGCTATCTTTTAAAACACTAAAAAATTAAAAACCCCACACTAAAAGGAACACACCTTAAGTCTAAGCAGCACAGATTCCGAGGCAAAACTAAAAAAACAGAAGCATCTAAAACCAAGTAAAGGTTGGTTGTTCAAGATGTTCAGTTTAGACGGAGGGGAACGGATGAAATATCAGAGTTAAGCGAAGGGGAGAGAGTTTTAATATACAGGGATTCTAAAAGTCTTAACGTTTGCTCACACGGAGCGGAATCTAAAATGTTAAAATTAGCTAAAGTTATATCGACTTTGCATAGAACAACATGGCTGCGTATAGCTGAAGCTTCTTTAGTTTTCAAAGGTTTGTCAGTTCTATGGCTTATGCCCATATGGGCACAGAAACGCGACCCGAGGCTCCGCACAGTGCTACCAATATAGCTCCGATCACATCGGGGACACTTGAATTCATAAACGACAGCACTGCGCAGAGCATCCGATACACGGTCTTTAACATTAAAATATGAGCCAATAGAACGACGGTTAACAAATACTAGTTTAAAATCTATTTGACAATAAAATTTACTAAGAAGTGGCAGAAGGTTATTACGGCAATAGGAATTCAGATATCCCATTTCTGGGAGCACAAGATAATATACATTTTTAGGAACGTTAAAATTATACTTTTTAGGATTGTAAATGTTAGCTCGAAATCTATTGATAGCGTTTTCTACAATCTGCAAAGGATAGCCATTATTCACAAAATATTTTCTTAAAAAAACAAATTCATTATGCAGACATTGATAGTTGGAACATAAATTATACGCTCGGTTAAGTAGGGTGTTTACAGATGCCAGCTTGTATTTAAAATCACAATAACTTAAAAAATTGAGACCAAGACCAGTGAACGTCGTCTTACGAAAAACTGAAGTAATAATAGAATCATTCTCTCTGCTAATCAGTAAATCCAAGAAAGGCAGCTTGGAGTCAGATTCTTCCTCCAGAGTAAACTTTATGTTTGGATGCAAGTTATTTAAAAATGTAAAAAATTGATGAGCACTGCTAGCAGCATCAGTAAACACTGCAAAAATATCGTCAACATATCGTCTATAAAAAATAGACCTTATAGGGGTAGGAGGCTGGGTAAACATTTTGGTTTCTAAATAGGTCATGAAACAATCTGCAGCCAAAGGGCCGATTTAGAAACCAAAATGTTTACCCAGCCTCCTACCCCTATAAGGCCTATTTTTTATAGACGATATGTTGACGATATTTTTGCAGTGTTTACTGATGCTAGCAGTGCTCATCAATTTTTACATTTTTAAATAACTTGCATCCAAACATAAAGTTTACTCTGGAGGAAGAATCTGACTCCAAGCTGCCTTTCTTGGATTTACTGATTAGCAGAGAGAGTGATTCTATTATTACTTCAGTTTTTCGTAAGACGACGTTCACTGGTCTTGGTCTCAATTTTTTAAGTTATTGTGATTTTAAATACAAGCTGGCATCTGTAAACACCCTACTTAACCGAGCGTATAATTTATGTTCCAACTATCAATGTCTGCATAATGAATTTGTTTTTTTAAGAAAATATTTTGTGAATAATGGCTATCCTTTGCAGATTGTAGAAAACGCTATCAATAGATTTCGAGCTAACATTTACAATCCTAAAAAGTATAATTTTAACGTTCCTAAAAATGTATATTATCTTGTGCTCCCAGAAATGGGATATCTGAATTCCTATTGCCGTAATAACCTTCTGCCACTTCTTAGTAAATTTTATTGTCAAATAGATTTTAAACTAGTATTTGTTAACCGTCGTTCTATTGGCTCATATTTTAATGTTAAAGACCGTGTATCGGATGCTCTGCGCAGTGCTGTCGTTTATGAATTCAAGTGTCCCCGATGTGATCGGAGCTATATTGGTAGCACTGTGCGGAGCCTCGGGTCGCGTTTCTGTGCCCATATGGGCATAAGCCATAGAACTGACAAACCTTTGAAAACTAAAGAAGCTTCAGCTATACGCAGCCATGTTGTTCTATGCAAAGTCGATATAACTTTAGCTAATTTTAACATTTTAGATTCCGCTCCGTGTGAGCAAACGTTAAGACTTTTAGAATCCCTGTATATTAAAACTCTCTCCCCTTCGCTTAACTCTGATATTTCATCCGTTCCCCTCCGTCTAAACTGAACATCTTGAACAACCAACCTTTACTTGGTTTTAGATGCTTCTGTTTTTTTAGTTTTGCCTCGGAATCTGTGCTGCTTAGACTTAAGGTGTGTTCCTTTTAGTGTGGGGTTTTTAATTTTTTAGTGTTTTAAAAGATAGCCTGTGAATTTTTAGTTTTTGAGTTTTACATTTTGTATTTTATAGTTGTTATTCATTGTTCGTTTTTAGTGTCACTTTCATTGTTTTAAAGCTTGTTAATTGTTCGCTTTTGTTTTATAATAGTCATTATGGTTTTTAATTGTAACTTTCTAGAATTTTTAGTGAGCCTTTTTGTTTTTAATACTTGTGGATTTTTTCCCTATTTTATTTTGTTAGTCATTATGGCTTTTAATATGTTTTTAACTTTTTAGAATTTTTGCCTGAGGATGAGCATAGTTTGTGCTTGAAACGTTGCAATATACAAAATATAGTCCCTTTCCAACTTGATGGATGTTTCTTTCCTTCTTGTCTGTGGCTTTCTGCTTAAATTTATATATATATATATATATAACCAAAGTGAAATCTTGAGGGTTACGCAAAACACTCAGATGATTCACTCATAGTCTGACAAATCCTCGAATAGTACTCCCTCTAACAGTACTACATCAAGTACTACATACTAGAAGGGATTCAGAGAAGCTTCACAGCCAAGATCAAGGGGTGCAAAGAACTAAACTACTAGGAAAGGTTACGCGAATTAAACCTATATTCACTGGAAAGGAGGAGAGATACACTATTATTTACACTTGGAAAATAATGGAGAAACTAGTCCCTAATCTTACTCTGAACCCTGTAACTCCCCAAACAACGGTGGAAAGTAGAAAAGGAAGACTGTCATGTTCCCAAATTAAAGGCTAGACATGGAACATCCTTAACCCTGAAAGAAAATAGTTTTGTTGTGAGGACCAAAACTGTTTAATCAGCTGCCCAAAGACCTAAGAAACACGAGTGGTGTTGCAGTGGACATCTTCAAAAGAAGATTAGACGTCTGGCTCAGAACAATCCCCGATGAGCCGGGCGTACTTGACTATGTGAAGTGGAGAGTACAAGAAACTAACACTACTTCCCCAGGCCAACTCGAGAAGAGGGGTGACAAGCTTGACCTTCGTGAAATGAGGAATCATCGCGCGAAACATTTGAAAAAAAAAAATATATATATATATAACCCTCGTCCAACGCGGGGGTTAGGTTCCTCGAGAACGGCGCGTTAGGTAAATCCACGTTGGACAAACTTAATACCTTATGGGATAAATGGGGATACGTGAACGCGGCCGCGTAAAGTCTCCCATTTATGCTTAGCTACGTAGATTTTGTATTCACACATAAATGAATTTACCTACCTCAGGGCCGGATTAACCATTAAGCAAAATAAGCCCGTGCTTAGGGCATCAAGGGAAGGGGGGCACCACAGAAATTTTCCATTGTCGGATTTACCATGGATTTATTATACTATTATAATCGCGGCTTATAGCCTATAAGCTGTTGAAAACTGAATTATATATATTCATATATAGTATTTATTTTTTTTCATTGTTTGAATTTGTAGTGAACAACAACCCTTTTGAGAGAATAAATATATTTCGTTGTAATCACACACTTTACGCTTTGCGTTATTATTTTGTTTATATCAAATCTTTGAGCGCCATATTAAAAATACATATAGATTAAATATTTTCGTGTGCTATAGGAAGTTATTCTGAACGTGTGATTTGTGCATATAATATTAAATATATATTTTACATAATCATTTGGTATTGTTTTACAGAAAGATTTAGGTTTATAGAATTGTAATATAAATTAATATTAAAATAAAAGAAACTATAAACTCTCTATATTGCTGTTGTATCAAGTGATGTTTATCACGGCCATTATAATAATAAGATATACTGACCTAAGTTAATTAGCGTTGAAGAAGTTTATCTGTTGCTCTCTCTTCTTCTCTAGGGTAAGTCTATGAAGTGTACTTTATTTGTATATATAACAATATTTTATCATACACGTATCTTTATTTTATAATTTATTTATCTATTGTCATAACAGTATAAAAGAATTTAGATTGTAATAACCAGAGTGAATAATTTGTAATGTATATATAACATCAAACGTAGTTAGGACAATTTAGGCCCTAAGCAAATGTTCATATTTCCTATAATTAAATATTGTGTTTTAAATAAATAAATAAATGTAAATATAAAATGTGGCTCGTTAATAGTGAAATGTTAATATTGATATTTTTATAGATTGCGTATTATTAATTCTAATGTTAAGTATTTTTATTTTATAGGTTTCGGTTCCTTCTTTCGGTTCCTTCTTTTGGTTCCTTCTTGGTTCCTTCTTTCGATTTGATTTGTATTCAACATTTCGAGTTGATATTTCGGTTGAGTTATATTTAATTGCCACTTATATTTAAATTGCCACTTTGGTTGTGTACGGTTCCCATTTTGTCTTTCTGAGAATAAAAGAACAAAGCCAAGATTGTGATATGTGTAACTGTGTTGATTGCCACATAATATACAAATAAAATATTCTTTTTATTTCTGTATTTTACAGACCCCAAGAACCAAGATGAAACGTGTTCAGTTAAGTGGTGCACAAAAGCGAAAACTATCAAAAGAGAAACAAGAGAAGACTTTGGATTTAGAGTCCAAGACTGCAAAGCTGACTGATTTCTTCACACAAGTTCCACGACCACAACGTCAACATGATATACCGATTCTGAATCAAAACCAATCTCCGTCATCAGAAGTGGACACAAATACCACTTTGATCACTTCAAAATCAAAATATGATGACGTTGGAATCACCGAGGTGTCACAAGCAGGTTCATCTACCACATGTCTCACTACTGATCTCACTTTGCCTGTAAATTCTCTTGATACCTCTACTGCAAATGTTGATTCAAGTTGCTTTACAAGACATTCTGGGGTTGAAATAATTGCTGAAAATGAAAGTTTAGTGGACCATGGTGATGGTGGTGAAATGAATCAGTCTGCAGAAGATGAAGTAAATATAGCAAAAGATCCAGGGTTGTGGCTTGATTTCTCTGCTGATGATGTGGCTTATTGGATTGCTTGTGGACCCAGTGACTGTCAACACCACAATGGGCCATTTGACAAGTCTTACCGGCATTTCAGTAGTGGCAAACCAGCAAGATACTGTTCACAAAAACTTTTCGTTGGGACAAAAGCCAATGGTGAGAAATACAAGAGAGAGTGGTTATTGTATTCACCATCAACAGGATCAGTTTACTGTTATGTTTGTAAACTGTTTGCTCCTAAAAATGTCTCACATTTTGTTATAAGAGAAGGGTTCAGTGACTGGCGAAATACTATTGTAATTGATCATCATGAAAAAAGCACTACTCACCGAGACTCTATGCTAACATACTTAACTCGCAGACAAGGTGCGGGGTTGGGACAACAGTTGGAAAAACAAATTCAGGAAGAGTGTGATTACTGGGAACATGTCTTGAGGCGTGTCATAGCTGTTATTTGTACGTTAGCTGAACGTGGCTTGTCTTTTCGAGGAACAGAAGAAAGATTTGGATCATTGCAGAATGGGAATTTTTTAGGGCTGCTTGAGCTCATAAGCCGGTTTGATCCATTTTTAGCAGGTCACATTTTGAAATATGGAAATTCTGGCAAAGGAAATCCTTCTTACCTGTCCAAAACCACCTGTGAGGAACTCATTCAACTAATGGCTCAAAAGGTCCACGCACTCATTGTTGACGAAGTAAAATCTTCTGGTTATTTTAGTTTGTCAGTTGATTCAACACCAGATCTATCACATATCGATCAGTTAAGTGTTGTACTTAGGTACTTAAAAGATGGACAGCCTATTGAACGCTTTTTAACCTTTCTGAAAATGAAAAGCCATACTGGTGAGGAAATGGCAAATCAGGTGTTGCAGTACTTACGTGAAGTTTGTAAGCTAAACTTTTCAAAATGTAGGGGTCAATCTTACGACAACGCTGCCAACATGTCTGGGCGTTATAAGGGGATGCAGCAAAAAATTTTAGAAACAAACAAGTTTGCTATATATGTGCCCTGTGCAGCCCATTCACTAAATCTGGTAGGCCGAAGTGCTGTTGACTGCTGTCAAGAGGCGGTTAATTTCTTCTCTACAGTGCAGTTGCTCTATACCTTTTTTTTAGCCTCAACCAGCAGGTGGGAAATTCTTAAAGGTTGTATTGGAAATGAAAGTGTCTTAAAATCCCTCTCTGATACCAGATGGGAGGCACATGCTATGGCAACAGCAGCAATTTTGAAATCTTTCCTTAAAATTTTAGAAGCGTTAGAATGTATAGCTGAAGACCAGTCACAAAAGGGAGACACTAGAAGAGAAGCAAATAATATTGCAAATAAGATGCAAGAGCTAGAATTCGTTTTTATGTTGAATTTTTGGGATGAGATTTTGCAAAATTTTCATAGAGTAAGCAAAGTTCTACAGAATAAGGATGTGAACTTAAAAACATGTGCAGATCTGTATGGATCATTAGCTGACCAACTGTGCACTTCACGAGATGAATTTGAAAGATATGAAGCAGCTACAAAGGAAATGCTACCAGATGTTGATTACAAGGCAGCTCAAACTCGCAAACGTATCAGAAAGAAGGTACCCAATGACGGAGATGCACCAGAAGTATATCTGAATGCCAGAGATAAATTTCTTATCACCACCTTTTACACAATTGTTGACAAACTTGAAACTGAGAAGAAGAGGAGAGATACACAAAGAAATAGCAGAGAGATTTTCTTTTCTAAGTGATGTGCCACATAATGTCACCACTTCATCATCTACTGAAATTGAAAGGTATTCTCAGGGTTGTAAAAAGATGATTGATGCTTACCCAGAGGACTTGAACACTAATTTCTCTGCTGAGCTTCAGCAGTTTCACTCATATGTGTGCCATAAGTTCAGTGCAAAAAAAAATGTAAAAACAAGATTCAGTCATGCTGAACTTTATAAAATAATTGTAGAAGACAATATTGAGTGTGCCTTCCCAAATGTAGAAATTGCCTTTCGTATATTTTTAACATTAATGGTCACAAATTGCTCAGCTGAGCGTTCATTTTCTCAGTTGAAGTATATTAAAAATACCAACAGAACAACTATGCAACAAGGCAGGCTGGATGCCTTATCTCTACTAAGTATAGAAGCAGATGTGTTACGTAAGATTAGTTTTGAGGATCTGATCAAAGACTTTGCAATTAAAAAAAGTAGGAGAAAACTTTTCAAATATAAATGAAGTGGAAGTATACAAAAATAAACATTATTTTCCATCTTACTGTAAGTTTTGTTTCATTTCAAAAAATAAAATTTTATTTTATGGGTTATTTTTGTTTATATTTTGAATTACATATATATGGGGCACCAAAATCTTTTAAGTGCTTAGGGCCTCTAAAGGTCTTAATCCGGCCCTGACCTACCTATATTGTATATGAAATAAGAACATAATAAAATCATAAACATAATGATATTTATATATGATAAATTTTGTAATTGAATTGAATAACCTTTATTAATAATAAAATAAATACGATCGTTTCAATTTACAATGACATGAATAATTTTGAGGCTCGACTATTATTTTATTTAATTTGGCCCTTAAGCTTTAGGTTTTACTGGGCTCTTATGAAAAGTAAACAGCTAGTTGTTATTAATTAATAATAAATAAGTATTATTAATAGTTAAAACATGTATTAATCTTAAATTATCACTAATGACATGACAAATACAAGGTCATCATTGAAGGTACTTTACCAATACCATACAAAGAAACCAATATTATACATGATAGGTAAGAACTGAACAATCCCATGAAATGTGTTTTTAATATTAGATTACACGAGAGAAATTAATAATTAGTAAACAATAGTAATGGACATTAATCCTAGATTTTTGTTAGTATGCCATTATTAATCGGGATTTCAACTTGGTTTTAAACAAATTTACATTCCCAATATTTTTTATATCGGCATGCAAGTCATTCCATAGTTTCAATCCACTGAAAATGGGTAGTTTTTGAGATGACAATCTAAATTGAGGTATAACAAGCTTTGATCTATTTCTGGTCTGATACGAGTGGATTTCTTGACGAGTTACAAAATATCTATTTACCCATTGTAAATTAATGATTTTGTCCTTAAACTTGTAAATAAAAATAAAATGTGCCAATTTGGTTATATCATTGAACTTTAGTAGGTTTAGCCCTTTAAATAATGCACTAGAGTGATCAAGGAAATCAGCATCAGATAATAACCTTATTGCTCGGTTTTGGATGACAAAGATACCATTTAATGCGTTGTTAGCGGAGTTTCCCTAAACAAGGGTGCAGTACGCAACTTATCTAGAATCTTTATTTTTTCGGCTAATGTCATAACCTTACGACTTTTCTTCTCTTCACCATCACTTGTAGACGCTTTACGTTTTGGTACCATACTGCTGTCTAAGGGTAGTAGCAAAACAACGGCAAAATACGACAAAAACAATCCAACACAACTTCACTGAACTTAACGCGGTAGCGGGACTGAGCCAAAGGATGATGCGAGAGGGAGGGAGATACCGGAGTGTTGGAGAGTGTAGGAGAAAACACTAGAGCAGGCGTGGGCAACCCTTGGCACGCGTGCCAAACGTGGCTCGCCAACGACTTTTTTCCGGCACGCGATTCCCCGGGCTCACCTTAAAAAAAATAAAAATAAATAAATATCCAAATTCTTCGCTGAGTTTTATATTTTAACTTGATGTTTTCTGCTAAAAAATGGTAAAGATTAACTTTTGCATCAAAGATTTGACGATTTTGGCACGCTCACTTAAAAAGGTTGCCCACCCCTGCACTAGAGCGTGCATTGGCACGCGTAGTACTACTGTATTAGAGCGTGTTTGGCGAACCGTGTATAATCAAATTTTCCGCTTTCGGCAAATAATTGTTCACATTTATTTTTCTGTGTATAAGCAAATTTACGTTGGACGAGGGTTTACTATATATATATATATATATATATATATATATATATATATATTAACGTAAAGAACGACGCTTGTATAGGAGAATATTCCGCGCAAGATGAGGAGACAGAACGGGTGGTTACCTCATTTTTTCATTTGTTTCGTTCTGTCTCCTCATCTTGCGCGGAATATTCTCCTATACAAGCGTCGTTCTTTACGTTAATTATACTGCGTGTTTGCAGTTAAAAAAAAATATATATATATATATATATAGGGCGTCCCAAAAAAATGTATACACACTTTAACAGCTGATAGCTCAATTGATGTTTCTTTCTTTCCAAGTTAAACCCATTAGAATTAATAATGGCAGTCAGACTAAGCTTTGAGCAAAGGAAATTCATTCTAAAATGCTACTGGAAGTGTGAAAACGCAGTTGAAGTGCAAAGACAGTTTAGGAGGGAGTTTCAAACAGATCCACCAACGCGACTTACCATCACTCGAATTAGAGATAAGTTTGAAGCCGATGGAACTGTTCAGAATGTCCACAAGAAGCGTTCCGGAAGACCACGGACATCGACAAGCCCCACAAAGCAAGAAAGAGTACTGAAAACGTATCACCAAAGTCCAAGAAAATCTGTGCGGCAAGCGAGTCGTGAGGTAGGAATTTCAGAATCGTCTGTCCAACGCATTTTGAAGCGCTGTCAATGGAAAAGTTACATTCCAAGATTAGTCCATGCTATTAATGAAAATGATCCGGACCGAAGAGTGGAGTATTGCGAGTGGTACTTGGCACGATGTGGATGTGGATTGGACGAAGGGGTTTCGTAGAATACCCTCAGCGTTCACCAGACCTCACACCACTAGACTTTTTTTTATGGGGATACTTAAAAGACAAAGTCTACGCTATAAAACCTGCAACAGTCGCTGAATTGAGAGCAGCCATTGAACGAGAATGCACACAAATACCAAACGAAATGTTTCGTGATGTTTGCGATTCCATTGCTTCGCGTTATCAGCAGTGCCTGGACCAGAACGGACGTCATTTTGAAAACAGGCGTTGACAAAACAATTAAATAATGTCTGTAGATTCTATTACATTTTGAAAATGAAATGTATTTTAATAAACACTGCCTTTATAAGTATTTAAAGTGTGTATACATTTTTTTGGGACGCCCTATATATATATATATATATATATATATATATATATATATATATATATATATATATATATATATATATATATATATATATATATGGCCGGACCAACCTGTGATGGCGCCCTGTGCAATGCATTCCTTCTGCGCCCCCCGGTCCCCACCTCATTAAATTTGGAACATATACAAAATGATTATGATAGAAATCCATAATTTTTAATACATAAACAATATATAATACATACTTAATACATAATTAATTAAAAATAAAATTTTATTTTACGTGACAGCTCTGAGACCAACAATTTGGCGCCCCTCACACGTCGGCGCCCTTGGCGGCCACACCGCTCGCCCATGCCTTGGTACGGCCCTGTATATATATATATAATCAAGTCAGTGCCGCATTTAGGGGGTGGCGCACCGGGCAAATGTCCAAGGCCCCGCGCCCGATGAGCCCCGCAAATTTCAATTGAAAAAAATTAAACGTCACGTATTTGCTATCTGCGACGAGTTTTACTTTTTCCGGCAGGCGGCATGGCATCAGGCATTCTAATATCTGATTTGATGGTGTTTAATTTGGTGTTCTTGTTAGTGTTACTCATTTCTAATGTTGTTACTAACTTACTTCTTGTTTCTGTTGCAGATTCATGATTTATGTTCTTATTGTTGGTATTGTAATACGTACAACATGGAAACGAGCCGTGACCGGGATCGAAGGAGGAAATATAAACCCAGTAGTGAAAAGCGTAAGGATAAGAAGCGCAGAGAAGAGTTTCTTGCGACGGTGCCGAAACTGACTAATTGGATTAAATCATCAGCAACTAAGTCAGCCCCTTCAGCAGGCCCACCAGCTGCCTCCGCTACTTCAGCAGCTGCGTTTTCAGAAGACGCGTCTACGTCAGTGCGTTCAGCAAGCCCAGCAGCTGCCTCCACTACTTCAGCAGCTGCATTTTCAGGAGACTCGTCTACGTCAACCCCTTCAGCAGGCCCACCAGTTGCCTTCGCTACATCAGCAGCTGCGTCTTCAGAAGACCTGTCTACGTCAGTGCGTTCAGCAGGCCCACCATCTTCAGGACATGCAATTAATGACATTGGTTTGTGGCCACAAGTGCTGACCGATGACTTTAGAGAGTTCTGGATAGAGCGGAGAACATCAGATTGCCGAAATTATGACAGCAACTTCAGTAACTCTTCAACTACTGAAAGTGGTACAACAAGCCGATGTACGAAGACATTATTTATTAAGAAACATAACCTGACGAATGAGAGGATTGAGGTGTCATGGCTGTGCTATTCTGAGTCCACAGGCTGTGTTTACTGTTTTGTCTGTAAATTAATGTCGAGGGCGGACAGCAAGTTCACAATCGGGTTCAACGACTGGAAGCATGGTAGACAGTCGGTCGAAGCACACGGAAAATGTGAGCAACATATGCAGTCGATGAGATATTTGTTGGTTAGAAAGTCTGTCTCCGGCCGTGTTGATTCGAAACTGGTGAACCAGTTTGAAAAGGAGTGCAACTACTGGCAGGAAGTTTTGCGGCCCTGTGTCGACGTTATCAAGTATATCACGTCACGAGGACTAGCAATTCGTGGACACGACTCCCGTTTCGGTCCACCAAACAACGGCAACTATTACGGAATTTTGGAACTTTCAAGTAAGTATGACAGTTTTCTAGCTGCGCATATAAGCGAGCATGCCAACAAAGGTAGCGGACACACCTCGTATCTCTCTCATTTCATTTGCGAGGAACTCATACTGTTGATGGGCGATAAAGTACTTCAGACGATTATCCGAGAAATCCAGCAGTCAAAATACTACTCTCTATCCGTCGACTCTACGCCTGATGTTTCCCACACCGATCAACTGTGCTTCACCGTCCGATATGTGGTTGAGTCTGGGTCCGTCGAGCGATTTCTACAGTTCATACCTATGAACACATTCAAGGAAAGGAAGCGCCGACGTGGTCCTCAACTTTCTGGAGACGCATGGCATTCGAATTGGAGACTGCAGAGGACAGTCTTATGATAACGCAATCAATATGGCAGGGAAATACAACGGCGTAAAGAGCCACATCAAGTCAAAATCTCCGTATGCTGAGTTTGTGCCATGCATGTGCCACTCACTAAATCTTGTGGGTAAATCAGCAGTGGACAGATGCACATCAGCCGTTGAATTGTTTATGCTCATTCAGAATGTCTACACGTTTCTCGTCTCCTGGACATACCGATGGCGTCGACATGTAGAGGTTCTCGATAGTAGTTCCCGTAGTGAGAAACTAAAGGTCGACAAAGGTCTCTCCGATACCCGCTGTTCAGCCAGATCAGATGCCGTCCAATTTTTAACCGAAGGCTACGCCGAGAATATCGTGGTACTGGATGAGCTAGCAGCAGATACCAGCCAAACTGCGGAAGCCAGGATCGAAGCCAGGGGATTGTCTAAACAGCTTCAACAACTCGAAACAGCCATTTTATTGGTTTTATGGAACACTATTCTCGAACGATTTCAAAAAACGAATGCATCTCTGCAAAAACAAGGAATGTCGTTAGACTCAGCCACTCTTTTGCTGAAATCACTACTGCAATTTGTTGAAGATCTCAGATCAAGATTTGACGAATTCGAGGACCAGGGCATCGGAAAGTGTGGTCATCGAGTATACAAGGAATCGACTCAACGCACAAAGAAGAGAAAGCGCCATCATGACGAAATCGGAACTGCCGAAGATACGAACCTGACACCAAGAGATTCATTTCGGACCACTGCATTTCTACCGATAATTGATAAACTGTGTACCACTCTGAACACTCGTCTAGAAGCGTACGCTGTCCTGCAGAAAAGACTTGGATTTTTGTATTTCCTTCTAGTCCTGGACATCGACGGTCAGCTGAACATCTAGTAGAATGCTATCCGGCTGATCTGGAGAAAGAGCTGGTAACAGAAGCTGTGCAGTTCGCTGCCCTAATGAAACCGAAAGTGAAACAGAATCCCAGACGAAACGTGAAGACATGTGCAACAGATTTTATCGGAATATGAACACGAACTGAAAGGAACATTCCCAAACATGGAAATAGCAATGAGAATATACCTGTGTATGTTTGTCACGAACTGTTCTGGTGAACGTTCATTCTCGAAACTCAAACTGATCAAAAATTACCTTCGTTCCACAATGGGCCAGAAGCGCCTTTCGTCCCTGGCGCTGTTGAGTATAGAGCATGAGGTGTTGCAGTCGGTGAGTTTCGAGGGGACAATCATGCAGTTTTCCAGACAAAAAGCCAGGAAGCGTCCTATGTAATATTCATTACAAATCTACACTCTATCTACAGTACAGTAAGCTGTACAGTTTAGCTGTTTATTAAGTGCATTACAACTGTGTAGCTGTTTATTAAGTGCATTGCAACTGTGTAGCTGTTTATTAAGTGCATTACAACTGGTTAGCTGTTTATTAAGTGCATTACAACTGTGTAGCCTACTAGTGTAACTGTATACACTGTATGTGTACATAGTTAAGTTATAGTCTTTAATATCACATTAATAAGCCGAATGGCTTCCGCATGTGTGTTTTGTGTGTGTTAAAAAAATATATCTGTTATGTGCATTACAAAATATTGTCATTCATTAACACTAAAATAATACATCCCGAGAATTAGTTTGCCCAAGGGGTAAATGTACAGTATTACACCCGTCTCCCTTTCGAGGTGAAATTTATGTTTTTCCTATGGTTTTTGATGTGTTTTGAACGAATCTGACCTTCAAAACCGTCGGAAATGACTCGTTTTTGAGATAACCCACCTCCCCCAGCCGGCAATCGAAAACGAGTCATTTCCGACGGTTTTGAAGGTTAGATTCGTTTAAAACACATCAAAAACCATAGGAAAAACATAAATTTCACCTTCAAAATTAACCTAACCTATCCTAACCTAAATCACTTATAGCCTTGTAGGCAGCCCAGGAATCACTGTAAATCACAGAGCCAGGCCTAATGTAATTGGGAACCAATTATTTAAGTTGTATGTTTTATAAATATAAGATTAGTGCTATAGTAACATTATTAACAAGAAGTTACCGTATTTGTTCGGATTACTTTTCGTTAAACGAAGAATTTAAATTTTTAAAACAGTACTTTATTAACAATTACTACCCTTCTCATCTATTCGATAACCAATTAAAGAAATTTTTAAATAACACTTTTAATACTAAACTCCCCATAACTACAGTACAAAAAGAAACCAGATATATTAAATTACCTTTTTATGGTTATTTATCATTGCGTATTCGAGGTGAATTGTCCAAACTGCTCAAGTCTAGTTATCCCCAAATAAATTTTAGATTCGCCTTCGCCAACCCACTTAAATTATCAAATTTTTTGAAGTTCAAAGATGAATTCCCCAAAACTGTATGCCCCAATGTTGTTTACAAATACACATGCGACAGCTGTAAGGCTGCGTATATTGGCAGCACTCAACTCCAACTGGAGGTGCGCCTTTCTCAACATTTGGGCTTGTCAGTCCGTACCAACCGTCCCCTCAGTAGTCCTCCACAATCCGCAATTAGAAACCATAGTAATGAAAACAACCATCCCCTTCACAAAACTCAGTTTGAAATTTTAACTAGATCCAATAACCTCACAGAACTCCGAATTTTAGAATCTTTGTACATCTATAGAAACAAACCCTCCCTTAACAATAATAGCTCATCCTACAAATTACAGCTTTTTTAACTAACCAACCGACTCTCGTAGACACCCTTTCTAATCCTCTGACCATCCAGTGTTCTCTTAGGCTTTGCCAAGTATGGAGGTGGATGTAAACATTGTGTATTTACCTATTGAGGTAATTTAATTTAATTTTAGTTTTTATAGTGATGAAACTTAAATGATTTTAATTTTGTATTGATGCAATTTTCATTTTGCTTTAAGGTTTTAATTTTAATGGTTTTAATATTGTATTGATGTAATTTTCACTTTTCACTTTTTACTTTTGTTTTAAGGTTTTAAGACTTAATTCACTGATGATGACAAAAGAATTGTCGAAACGTCTGAAGTACAAATAAATGAAAATGTTTGCCGTTGTGTTGATCCTTCTGTTCATCTGTAAGCTCCGTTTCCCTAAGGAGAAGTCAATAGCTTTGATATATATATGTTAAACACAGACCGTGCATGGAACAAGGAACTCTTCTGGGAAAATCAAATCCACTATAGTCTTTGTTTATTCAATCCGACGTGAATGCAACGAGTCTTTTACTTATATAGAGGTTCTGAATGTAGGGACTAGGCTTGCTTTAAACCCTAGGTCCATGTCCCAAAGCTGGATCCTGTCTGCTTTGCAGATAGCTGGTGAGGGAAGCTATATTTATGGGATCTCTTTGCGAGAGACCCGTTGCCCACGTCGGGCTAGCATCATGAAAAAGAAAAACTATGGTATTTGTCATTTACCATTACTTATTCGGACTATAGTGGATTTGATTTTCCCAGAAGAGTTCCTTGTTCCATGCACGGTCTGTTTAACATATAAATTTCTCAGGGTACCATTCTGAGTTTGTGTATATATATATATATATATATATATATATATATATATATATATAATTATATATATATGAACAGCCCAGCATGCTTTCAAACACACCTCTCCCTCTATTCTTCACTACACATACATGCATTTTACACATTACACAATCTTATCTTTTGAAAATTTACATTTGCATTTTTGCGGGCGCTAGCCCTTGGCTGTATATATATAAAATATACGAAACACTGTATTTTCCATTAATTATTGCACTATGCCACCATCTGAATATTTTTGGTACTCGCCACTTAGCCGATGAAGTGAGAACTAAGCTTTGCACAAGGACATACCATAATCTAATATATTACCCAGTTCTCCTCATATCATTCAGAACTGTCATACTAAAATGAATTTACGAGAGTCTTCGACTTACGCCTACTATTTACAATTACTGTACGCTACAAATTTTTCTCGGAAAGTAATAAAAAGTATATATTGCTTTTGTTTCATCTAATCTGTATATTATTACAAATGAAAGAAGCACAATAAGTTATCCAAATCCAAAATTACCAGCCATTCCAAACGCGCGTCCATCTTTTCCACTTCTCAACACCGATGAAATTTGTAATTTGTAAACTTCGCATGATGGGGCGATGAGTCAATTTTTGTATGAATGAAATTAACTTTTATGATAAGACTTGGTAATTATATAAGATTATTGACCACCGAATGTCATTTTCATTCGCATCCGTGGTAAAGACACCAAATGGGAATAGCTAATATTTCTTAACCTAACAATTTAACGTAACCTAAACAAGTCGACCTAACCTATCCCGGACCAAAGTGAGAAAGTCGTGGATGAAAATGTGAATGATGGTGAGTAGGAGTAAATCATTGTACAAGACTATCGGCTTGCATAATTTAGAAGTATATTACGAAAACTGAATATTAAACAAACAAAACATCTTTATTGCAGATCATTCACAATCCATAGCCACTTAATCCATACCTAATTTTAGTGTGCAGTGATAACCAATTTGCACAGTAATAATTTCAATTTGTGCAGTGATAAATTGAAAATCTGTGCAATGATAAATTAGGTTCTATATCCGATATAGAACCTAATGTATCACTGTACAAATTGAAATTATTACTGCGCACATTGGTTATCACTGCACACTAAAATTAGGTATGACTTAATCTAACATACAAGTACAATCTTATCATACACGTAGCACATTCACCCCCAAAGACGAGAAATCTCGTCTTTCGACACAGATCAGTTGACCGCCAAAGACGCGAAATCTCTTCTTGAACGTATACATTATAAACTTCATTTTGGTATATTTTGTTTAGAAATAGTTTGTTTTGATTTTTGTTTAAATTTTTGGTGAGACCTTAGGATCTTTTCCGTTTGACTGCCGCCATTGAAACATAATTAAACTCCAGCCTTCTTTAGTTAGCTTTATAAGGCTAACTAACAAAAATATCACGACCTAACCTAACCAATCGTCAAGGTCGTACAGTTGACCTAACGATTGGTTAGGTTACGTCGTGATATTTTCGTTAGTTAGCCTTATAAGGCTAAGTAAAGAAGACTGGGGGCACTCACCTCTTATGTTTCAATGGCGGCAGTCAAACGGAAAAGATCCAGACCTTGTAGTTGGTTAAAAACTTGCAAAAAATGCTGGCGGTGGCTAGTTACCTTCTTAAAAAGTGCTGGTGGTGAATGTGTTAATATGCAAATTACATTGCAAAAATAAGGCCAGCACAGCCACTTAACCTTACATACAAATACAGTGTTATCATACACTTAACGTAATATGCAAATACAATCATTGCTACATAACAAAAATAAGGCATTGTACACCAGCACCCTATATACTATGCACACAAGCCTATATATTTAATTTATCAACCACGTTTCATTACATATGAAATTTTATAATAATAAATATTAAAATGTAATTTAAATTGATGACGTTTGCTTCGTGAGTAAATTAATTCTTCTTTCAAACGCAAGATTACAAAAGAGAAGAAAGCTAACGCAAAAGTGGGAAGAATTCAGCATCTTGTTAAAATTATCTTTGATTTAGTACTCCTGCCAAACACTAGATGACACAAAACAGCTAACGTAGTAGTGGGTGAAGTTTCGGTTCTTGTTATAAATAGTCTTTGGTATTAGTGGGTGTGAAATTACTTAGAATTCTTTCTAAATGAAGCAGCACATTTTATGCATATTTACGCGTCAGTGATAGTCATCTATTGCAAAATCGATTTGAACTCTCCCGTTCTGTGCAATAAATATAAGAGTCATCCGCAGTTTCTTGAACTCATTGCTTTATTCGTTAAAGAAGTTTCAGACATTAAGTATAAGTTTCATAAACTAAATTAAAACAAAAAATATCAACATTTACTTTAAAATATGGTATGGTAAATTATGCAAGCCTTATCCTTAGCCGTTTTCTTTTCGTCTAACTGATTTGAAGTTGAGTCAACTCAAGTTCTCTCATTCTTTTCGCCAAAACAAACTAGGCCTAGACTTAACTTCGGTTTTGCCAAGCCAACTCCGGAGGTAGCTAGAGATAACCTGCTACTTTTTGTAAACAAAGATTTGGGTGAATATGTATTAAATGACATAGGCTGGATCTGTAAATCAAAATAAGGTTAATGTTTACTATAACACCAGCTGCACCCCAAGTAAAATTAAATATTTCCAGTAGTACATCATAATTTACTAAGAAAAATGGTGTTTATTTGGGGAAATTCGTATTTACGAAGATATTTACTTATGAAATTTTAATTAACAATATCCATTTGATGTGACATCAAGTCAAATGTGCATTTATAATAATGACATTCATGCATGTTTATAATAATGACATTAGTTTTGATTTTCTTCTAGTCTAGTGATTGATGCCATTTTCCTTTAAATAAATTTAGGGTAATTATTCGTTTTAGTGCTTTTCCTCCTTTCTGAACCAAAACACATTTTTCTGGTGTTTTGTGGTGTGATTTGTTCAAATCTGAACTTTGTTTCTTTGGGAAATGAGCCGTTTTTGAGAAATTTTAAAATTGAAAATTTCTCAAAAATGGCTCATTTCCCAAAGAAATGAAGTTCAGATTTGAGCAAATCACGGTAATTATGTATTTTATCCCACTCAGTCATTTTACACACCAAAATACATTTTTCTAGTAGTATTTGATGTGATTTGTTCAAATATGACCTCCATTTCCGTCGGAAATGAGATCCAACAAAGTTATAGTACTTTGAAGTTTGGCTCATTTTCAAGGGAAATGGAAGTTAAAATCTAAGCAAAACACATCAAATATTACTAGGAAAATGTATTTTGGTATTAATTAACCTAACCTAACCCTGGCTAAACGAGCCTAACCCTGGCTAAACAATCCTAACCCTGGCTAAACGAGCTCTCGTCTGTATCCACCACCTAATCCATAATAAGGTAATACTCTAGGCTCATTTAGCCAGGGTTAGGATCGTTTAGCCAGGGTTAGGCTCATTTAGCCACGGTTAGGTTAGGTTAGGTTAGGTTAATTAATACTAAAATACATTTTTCTAGTAATATTTGATGTGTTTTGCTTAGATTTTGACTTCCATTTCCCTTGAAAATGAGCCAAACTTAAAAGTACTATAACTTTGTTGGATCTCATTTCCGACGGAAATGGAGGTCATATTTGAACAAATCATATCAAATACTATTAGAAAAATGTATTTTGGTGTGTAAAATGACTGAGTGTGATAAAATACATAATAACCCAAATCACACCAAAAACACCAGAAAAATGTGTTTTGGTTCAGACCTAACCTAAACTAACCTAGCCTAAACTAACCTAACCTAACTGACCTAACCCAACCTAACCCGCGTTTTTTCGCATGTGAACAGTGTCTTCCACGAACCGCTGTGAATGGTTGACTGTCCGGTGAATGTAGCCTAGATTTCCAAGTTGAGAATACGCACGCCACTCGTCGGAATAGATTGTAGTCCCAGGCCTAATATGTTGCTGGATCAGGCGAACAATAACACGACTAGGTAAAACACAGTGACTCGTAAAGAAAGCTTCAGCACCGGCTTCTTTCTTATAAATATCTTGTATTAATTGATAGTAATCCAAATCACAACCTTCACAAATCATAATGAAAACGAGACTGAGAAAATGAGTATCCATTACGAGAAATTCAAAATGTACGTCTCTGATTGGTCGGATAAGGTCACGTGAAACCAAAACCAGATGTAATTGGTTGTTTTGACCTATGTTTTCTTATTTTGCCACGAGATGTCTCCCCATAAAACTGGAGAGGGCGACATTTGTTAAAATTTTAATAGCGTTAAGAGCTAAATACTCGGTCAATGGCCTATAATGGCTGCTTTTTACGTCTAAATTTTTTTTTTTTTCATAAAAAATAATTATTATATTTCCTTGATTTTTATCAGTTTCCCTGAGGTTTCAAGGTGTCCTGAATACGAATGTATATGTTAAATTGTCATAGAATGTCTCCTATCGAAAACAAACAAAGCATTAAAATGAATATTAACCAAATTTAGATATGGTATGTGAAGGCTATAATTACAATTTCAAAGAACTGATAGTGATAATTTTTTACTATTACTCTAGTCTCTTCAATTCCCATAATTTATAGATCAATGGATTCATTATTACACCAGGAATGCGATTTGGATAGTCTCAAGTGAGGGAACTGGCCTAAAACTAAGTTAAAACACGGTTTGTTTTGGGGTATGTGTGAAAAAATACCCTAAAATGCGGGTAATTCCTTCAGTAGAGACTAGCTATCTAGGGCACATTCGTGATGTAAAAATGATTCGTGATGTAAAAATGAAACCATTGATATATAAATTATGGAAATTGTAGAAACAGTCAATATGAGTAACCTAGAAGGTATATATATATACATTTATATATATGTAGTAAAACGAATATTATATATATTCATTGTATATATTATATATACCATAAAACTATACTAACCTAACCTAACCTACCAAACTTAACCTACCTAACCTAACCTAACCTAATTTTAGGTACTACTCTTACCTGTATATGGCAACAAAATGCTTTTCTGTTTTTATCGAATACACACTTATTACCATAAACAATACCTTCCTTGTTTTTCAAAGGGCAAATAAATTCTTTTAGCAATATACCGTGTTCTACATAAAAATTAAATGCAGCCTCTTCATCATCAAAAAATTTGCATGGAGTTAAACAGTGAATAATTACAACCATCGCAAACTGACGCCATCGTGACACTAAAATCTTATGAGTTTAGGTCAAACCCCCCAATTTTGTTAGCGGTACCTTCCTAACCTTTGTGGGATCAGCCATTTTATCACTCCCAAAAACATGATCTGCAATTTTATCACTCCAAAAAATAATTTCTTAACATTAATTTTATAGCTTTAATTGGCATTTGCCTTCATATTGTACTTAATAAAAGTTGTTTAAAAAAAATGTAAAGAGTCTTATGGTAAACTTTATTTTCAGTTTCCAGAGGCTGGACTGATAGTAAAAAAATTACCCTGACAGCGCATGTTTATAATAATGATAAAGCTGTTATAGAGATTTTCATTGCACATAACATTTTATGGATCAAGTAAAGATAAGCACCCCCAGCCTTCTTTAATTAGCCTTATAAAGCTAACTAACAAAAATATCATGACCTAACCTAACCAATCATTAAGTCAACTGTACGCCCTTGATGATTGGTTAGGTTAGGTCATGATATTTTTGTTAGTTAGCCTTATAAGGCTAATTAAAGAAGGCTGGGGGTGCTTATCTTTACTTGATCCTATTTTACCATCAACAAGGAAGTGTCCATTGTGGGATAAACAGTGTACGTACAGAGAGGACTAGCATATATTCTGGTGTACATCGAAAAAGACTAACAAAAGAAATAAGCATGTAAGCACATGTGGATTCTCCATATCCTAGTTCAAGGATATGCGGCTAGATGAAGTGAATGTAAAGCCTAATGTAATACAAGTAATGAGAAGGTTACATTAGGTTAGGTAAGGTTAGGTTGGGTTTTTTGCAAAATACATTTTTCAGTAGTTTTTGGTGTGTGTTGTTCTGATTTGCTATTTATTTGTAGTTAATATTTGTCTTTTAATCCGCTCACACATGGTTAAAAGAGTACAATATATTGAATTACCATTCAAAACTAAGAAAATATATCTCTCATGTTGTGCAAATTTGTTCAAATGTACTTTTTTTAATAAAATATATTTCTTATTTTGGCTGTAATGTACTTTTTCATAAAATATTTTTATTGATTAGGCTATTTTTTCGATACTCTGCGACTTAATTAGTTGGTTAGGTTTTGTTCTGGCAATTTTTTTTCTAATTGGATTCAGTTCAATGGTGTTTGTGATAGAATTATGATGTGCCATTTGTGCGATTTTGACTTTGAGAACTTGATTCGTCATGTGCCCTCGAATAAGACAAAGGATTGGATGTTTTTATCAATTACGGCGTTATTCTCTCATCCTTAACTTGCCTGAAATGTGACAGTGAGTGCCTAATACGAAAAGATCAAGATATTTAGGTGAAATAACCAATATTAACCTGTTAGGTTAATTGAATACCCGGTTAGGTTAATTGAAGGTAAATTTATAGTTTCAACTACAACTCGTTTTGAAAAATAAAAATTAGGTTTTCCAGTGGTTTCTGATGTATTTCATCCAAAAATGACATTCATTTCCATCGCAAATTACTCATTTTTGTAATCAAAAGCCAAAAATGAGTGATTTGTGGTGGAAATGGATGTCAAATTCGAGTGAATCACCTCAAAAAACTTAGGAAAACATAAGTTTCATAATCTAACCAAACTCAATCCAATCCACTGGATTGAGTTGGGTTGGGTTGTGATGGAGTGATAAGATAAACGATTCCTTCAGAATCGGTTCACAAAATGATTCCTTCAGAATGCGGCTGTAAATTAGTTTAAAAAATAAATCGTTAAATTAATGAAAATATCATGACTTAACCTAACCAATCATCAAGGGTGTACAGTTGCCCTAACTGGGCATTCAATTAACCTAACTGGGCATTCAGTTGACCTAACCAGGCATTCAATTAATCTAACGAGTCAATGTTATTCTTAAAAAATTTATGAATCACTTCAAATGGAGTAAGAGCACAACCTTCACACACTGTACCCATGGCTAGACTGAGACAATATGGCAGACCAAAAATTATTATATTTATTATCTCTGTTACCATCCATTTGTGACAGAAGTGGTATTAGAAAAAGTTGTCTGAAATGAAGAGAGACAGCTAAATAACACATCAAATATGCAGTAATCAAGTTGTGGTTGAAACTATAATAATACCTAATTGAATGCCCGGTTAGGTTAATGATATGCCCGGTTAAGGAATGCAGCCGGTTAGGTTAATTGAATGCCCGGTTAGGTTAATTGAATGCCCGGTTAGGTTAATTGAATGCCCCGGTTAGGTTAATTGAATGCCCCGGTTAGGTTAATTGAATGCCCCGGTTAGGTTAATTGAATGCCCCGGTTAGGTTAATTGAATGGCCCGGTTAGTTAATTGAATGGCCCGGTAGGTTAATTGAATGGCCCGGTTAGGTTAATTGAATGGCCCGGTTAATTGAATGGCCCGGTTAATTGAATGGCCCGGTTAATTGAATGGCCCGGTTAATTGAATGGCCCGGTTAATTGAATGGCCCGGTTAGGTTAATTGAATGGCCCGGTTAGGTTAATTGAATGGCCCGGTTAGGTTAATTGAATGGCCCGGTTAGGTTAATTGAATGGCCCGGTTAGGTTAATTGAATGGCCCGGTTAGGTTAATTGAATGGCCCGGTTAGGTTAATTGAATGGCCCGGTTAGGTTAATTGAATGGCCCGGTTAGGTTAATTGAATGGCCCGGTTAGGTTAATTGAATGCCCGGTTAGGTCAACTGTACACCCTTGATGATTGGTTAGGTTGTCATGATATTTTCGTTAGTTTAAACGAAAATGATGAGCAAATTTTTCTGGTTAATTCTGAGGTGTTTTGCACGTTTCCTGTGGTAATGTGTCGTTTATGAAATCTTGTAACATGAACATGTTTGGTTATGATTTATTGTATAAAATGTAGTCAAAAATAAATTTTTCAAGTGTATTTTGGTGTGCTGTTTGAATATGACCTTCATTTCTTGCGCAAATGAACAGAAATACAGTTGTCATTGCATGGCCCAAACACGTATTTCTGTTTATTTGCACAAGAAATGAAGGTCATATTTGAACAGAGCATGCCAAAATACACTAGAAAAATATTTTTTTTAATTCAACTTCAGGCCATATCATTTTCTGCATAATGACCAAGATTTGTCGGCAGAATCAAAGACATTTCAAGAATTTGGTAATTATTTGTTTTACCCCTGTAGGTTGATTTTGATATAAAGATAGGTTTTTCTGGTATATTTTGGCATTTTTTATTCAACAAAGTGGCTCTGGAACCTGTGCGCAGGTTCTGCAGCTTACAGGTTAAGGAACCCAGAGCCAGAGGCAGATTAAAACACCTTGGGGCCCCGGGGCAATGAAGAATATGGGGGCCCTTTTCTATAGCTTTTATTAACAATACATGCATTGGTGGCTCGTTGGTAGGCACTGCGTAACTGCAGCACCCCTAAATTCTTTATTTACAATTGAAATAATCAAGAACAATATAAGGATAATCTCACTGAATAACTTTTTCAATAACTTTTGAAACTTTTATTCATTGCTCAATGCTCATCCTTTTATTTCAGTAATTATTTCAACCCATTCTTAGAGACAGCACCCCTAGAATTTTGTCACGAGCCGCCACTGAATACATGTATAGTACATTTGGGTCTTTTCCATTTGGGGGCTAGCAGCAAATTTTAATGAAAATTAGTATACTAATGTAGTTTTGGTCACTGATTTAAAAAATAACTTACTTTCTTTTTTGGAGAAATGAAAAACAAACATGTTAGAGCATTTTAAATAATTAATGTGTGTTTTAACTAGCTTAAACTAGTTACAGAGGATTCTGTTAAATTTAGCCAGTCACAAACTACTACCTTTTATGAAAAAGTGCTCTAAGTGTGGGAAAGAGTGTTCCTTTGGGGTCATTCTCTGTCAGATCAACCAAAAAAAATTGAAATTAACACCCTCATCTCTCATATTTTGCTGAAATTTGGTTTATAGGGAGTTTGTGAGCCCTGAATCCATTTCTGAAATTATAAGGTCAATCCGACCAACGGTTCAAGAGATATAACCTCAGGCAATTTGAGGTCACTCGCGAGGTTACTAACATTTGGCGAGCCATAACTTGGGTAATAATTGTCATAATTATATAAAAGTGTATATATTTAGAATCAGAAAACGACAAGGAATCCAAATATGCAAGTTTCAGAACTCTAGGTTGAAAAATAAAAAAGTTACACTGTAACCAAAATTTGAGGTCACGATTTGACCTCTGGGGTATCAAATGAGAATTTTTTTTTAAATGTAAAAAATGAAGGCATAGGCATTGGCTATTAGAATCAGCAAAAAAAGTTTGTTTGTTAGTATTTTTTCATGTAACTAACATATAAGTGAACACCATATTCATAAGTTGTGCGTCAATTCTACCTATTTTTTCACACTTAAGCTCATAATTTGACCTATAGAAATTAAAATTACATTTTTTATAGATATAAAAAACAAAGTCAGAGTTCTTGACTAATAGAAACAATCATAAAAAGTTTGTTTATGTTGGTATTTTCATGTAACTAATTTATAAGTGAACACCATATTTATAAATTGCTTGTCATTTCAAGGAATTTTTATATCTTAGCTATCAATTTGACCTCAAGCTCCAAGAATTTAATAAAAATTGTATTTCACTGCTAATCTACACTGGCAATAATAGTTATAATAGTGAAAGGGGAAGACTAAGCTCACATGTAGCCTAAACAAACCTGTTGAAACATGTGCTACTTGTCTAAGTGCAGAATCAACACAGATAGTTGCAAAATTCCTTGTCTACAGGTTAGTACAGTTCCAGCCAGCACTGTGGGTGGCTGGTGGGTATGGTGTTTTAATGAGCCTCAGAGACTATCAAGGCCTAAAATATTAAGTGTGTATAGCTATATATTTTCTAAAAAAATATATATTACCTAATTGTAAATCCTATATCTTTACAGATCAAAATACAATGGTTCGGCACTTGAAATACTGCCAGGACCCTATTCAAAAACACAAGAAACGCATAACAATCAATCTTAGAAAAGTGACTGATGTACTTGTTGAAAAATGTGCTGGAAGAGTGAAAAAAGACTCATTGTTGTGTGTGAACTGCTGGACACTGATAATGAAAAACCCCACTATACTTAGTACCACTGAAAACAACGAGTCTGAGCAGGATTCAAATGAATCATCTACTATCAGTGGCTTGAGTAACATCTCTTCAATTCAAGATCTGGACAATGACAGTGATTGCTTGATAAAGGAAAATCCTTCAACTTCAGTTGAACCAGTTCTAGCATTTCTGGACCAAACACAGTAAAAAAAGTAAGTAATAAATTAATATAATAACTTATACTTTACTACAAGGTCTGTTTGATCTACTATATAGCCAATTATATAGCATTTAAGGTACTATAATTAATATTTAATTACTAATATTCAGGTGTGTGAAACCTTTTTTTCTGTTCTTTTCAGAAGGGCTGTCATTAAGCCAGAAAAAGCGCAAGGCTCGTGGTAAGCTATCATCTGCTCAGAAACACCTGAAGGAGAGGCTAGAACTCGGTTATGGTGTTCAAATTACCGAGGAGGTAAGTGATACTTCAAAACCTGAAACTAAATCTGAAAAACATCTAGACAAAATTAATGAATGAATTGAAACAGTCATTCCTGGAGAGCAAATGTCACCATCACAAACTACAAATATTGACACTCTCACCATACACAATTGAAAAAACAGCTAGTTTCTTTCAAACTACAAACATACATGGTGAAAAGAAGCCGTTCACTTAAATCAGAACATGGAATCCTTCCGAAGATTCCACTAATGAGCAAAGGAAAAGTGATATCTGAAGAACACAAAGATATAGTTAGAAGATTCTATGAGTCAGAAGAGGTTAGTTGTATGTGTCCTGGCCAAAAGGATTGCGTGAAAGTTATCAGTGCTGAAGGTGCAAAAACGATTGGTCCTCGGGAATTTAAGAGAGATGTTTGAACTATATAAAATGATGAAAAGAATCCCAAAATAGGATTTTCCACATTTGCAAAATTATGGCCATCATATTGTGTGCTTGCCGGTAGTGGTGGGACTCATTCTGTCTGTGTCTGCACATACCATCAAAATCCAAAATTGCAGCTGGCTGCATTGGGAGAAAGAGGTCTTTCATACAAGGATCTTATGGATTACAGTGTCTGCAGTACAGAAAGAGAGACTTGCATGATGCAACTTTGCAATGATTGCCCAAGAGAAGAGGGTGTCCTGGATTTTCTTGAGTTACTTGACAGTGTGAAATCAGCTCCAAATGAAATATCTTACAAGCAATGGGTGACTGTTGACCGTTGTACAATGGTTGATAAGGTGGAGCCACTTCATGAATACTTATCATCCCTAAGCATGAAAATATCCCGCATGGTTCGTCATCACTTTGTTGCTCAGCAACAATCACAGTACTTCAAGCAGTTGAAAGAAACACTACCACCTCAGAGCGAGGTAGTTATAGTAGGTGATTTCTCTGAGAATTATTCTTTCATTGTCCAGGATGCTGCCCAAGGGTTTCACTGGGACAATTCACAGTGTACAGTTCACCCTTTTGTCATCTATAATTATAGATCATCTGCAGACCAGGAACTTAGCCATTTTAGTGTCTGTTTCTTATCTGCATCACTAAAACACAACACTATAATGGTTTACTCATTCATATTGAAGCTTATGACATATGTTAAATTCAGATGCCCACAATTGAAGAAGGTGCACTATTTCTCAGATGGATGTACTGGCCAATATAAGAACAGATACAACTTCACAAATCTCTGTTACCATGAAGAGGATTTTGGTCTGTCTTGTGAATGGCACTTCTTTGCTACATCCCATGGCAAAAATGCATGTGATGGGATTGGAGGAACAGTGAAAAGAGCTACTGCTCGTGCCAGTTTGCAGAGAACTACAGAGAGGCAAATTCTTACACCAGAACACATGTTTCAGTTTTGTGAAGAAAACTTGAGCAAGAAGATAAATTTTTTCTTTGTAACTACAGCTGATTTGAAAGATGCAGAAGAACGGTTGGAACATCGATTCAAGGATAGTAGGGCTATTCCTGGAACTCAGAAATATCATAGATTTGTTCCCCTAAACAAGGAAGAACTGATGGTATATCCCATTTCAAGTGGCATTGGAGAAAGAAAAGAATAAGGAAAAGTCATTTTACTAATGAACCTGCAATGCTTGGTAACCTAAAATGTGTCATACCAGGAGAGTATGTTGGCTGCATTTATGACATGCAAGTTTGGTATGGAATTGTGGAGGAATATTGTGAAGAGTTTGATGATTTCACTATGAACTTTCTACATCCCTCTGGGTCATCAGGATCAAGTGCATATTATTATCCATCAAACAAGGATTCATGTGCAGTGCCAGGACATCATATATTAACTGTAATGAGTTGTCCTACCCTAAGAGGAAGCAGCAGAATTCAATACATTTTTCCACAAAAAGAAATTGATGAGAGCATCGAGCATGCAAAAATTGTATTAGGCTAGCACATGAATCCTCTAAGTAGGTCTTCCCCTTTCACTATTATAACTATTATTGCCAGTGTAGATTAGCAGTGAAATACAATTTTACATTTTTGCCTTTGTTTTTATATCTATAAAAAAATGTAATTTTAATTTCTATAGGTCAAATTATGAGCTTGTGTGTGAAAAAATAGGTAGAATTGACGCACAACTTATGAATATGGTGTTCACTTATATGTTAGTTACATGAAAAATACTAACATAAACAAACTTTTTTTTGCTGATTCTAATAGCCAATGCCTATGCCTTCATTTTTTACATTTAAAAAAAAATTTCTCATTTGATACCCCAGAGGTCAAATCATGACCTCAAATTTTGGTTACAGTGTAACATTTTTATTTTTCAACCTAGAGTTCTAAAACTTGCATATTTGGATTCCTTGTCATTTTCTGATTCTAAATATATATACTTTTATATAATTGTGACCATTATTACCCAAGTTATGGGTCGCCAAATGTTAGTGACCTCGCAAGTGACCTCAAATTTCCCGAGGTCATATCTCTTGAACTGTTGGTCGGATTGACCTTATAATTTCAGAAATGGGTTCAGGGCCCACAAACTCCCTATAAACCAAATTTCAGCAAAATCTGAGAGATGAGGGTGTTAGGCACTAGTTGATCTGACAGAGAATGACCGTTTGATAAAAAATAACTACTTTCATTACCAAAAGTGTCAGTCAAATGGTAAAAAGTGCAACTTTACAAAGAATACATTTTTTGAAGGATCTTGGCAGATCTGTAAAAGTAAGGTACCAGAAAAAAAATCAAGAATTAATGCCCGGTTAGGTCAACTGTATGCCCTTGATGATTGGTTAGGTTAAGTCATGATATTTTTGGTAAATTTTTACAAGTGTACATTACAGGCTTTGTTTGTAAATCAAAACTACAGTATGTTTTTCTGATGGTTTTTAATGTGGTTTGAATGAATATAACCTTCACTTCTATCGGAAATCACTAGTCATTTGTGATGAAAACGAAGGTTAATTTTGTTCATACAACATCAGAAACAATTGGAAAAACATAGTTTTAATATATAATCTAACCTAACCTAACCTACCCTACCCTAACCTAACAGTGGTTGACAAACAGTAGAATCTTCCATGGCTGATTATGTTGATGTGCTAAAAACAAACCTTTGTAGTCACTAACACTAAAGTTGCACACTTTGTGGTGTTTCAGTTTAGCTACCCTGGTTGAATGGCCACAAAACTACTGATGCTTGTCTTCGTGATAGAAACAGCAATTCACAGTTCAGACACTGAACACTACTAGGCAATACACAGTGTGAATGCAAGGAGAAGAAAGTTGCAGGATTTTTCCTATGAAAGTTAGGAATAATCAACCAATAGTCTTCGCTACAACCGCCACACTTTTCAGCCATGACGATCAAGTTTCCTGGTGAGCAACACTAAAGCTTGGGTGAGACTGACTGAATTCAAAATTTGAACCACACACAGCTTCCACACCAATGAAAAATATTACCCTAGATGGAAATCTTAATTACCCTAAATTATCCTGAACCTACTGTAATTAACAAAGATATAAAAGCAATAATTTTCCCTATATCATCATTGAATAGTGAAAATTATTAATATGCCTACTCACAAAGGCTAAAAATAAAAATTAGAACATACTCTTGAACATTTTGCAGAGTCAAATGCATTTATTTAAAACCAAGCATATAATGAATTACCCTAAAAGGCGAGTATTTAAACCCTACCCTAAACTCTACCTTAATGCTAAACTGATTACCCTAAAAGTGGAAGCATTGACCACACAATTGCATCAATAGGCAGCTAAAACAAAGTAAACACGTAATATCTCATTTATACGTAATTTGTGAGAGAAATGTTATAGAAGAAAAATGGCTTTGAATTGTCTAAACTATTGATTGCAAAAGTAAAATTCCTCAAAAGCCTGTAATGTACTCTTGTAAAAAATAGTATATTTTCATTAAAAAAACATTAAATATTTAAAGTGCTCTAACATGTTTATTTTTCATTTCTCTAAAAAAAAGTTATTTTTTAAATCACTGACCAAAACTACGTTAGTATACCAATTTTCATTAAAGTTTGCTGCTAGCTCCCAAATGGAAAAGATCTGTACATTTGCACAAATTATATAGGATATATTTTGTCATTTGCCAAATGAAACGGTATTAAACAAACTACTTTAGGGCCTATAAAACAAAATAAGACAGAATTTGTCAGTTTGTGTACTCTTCTCATATTTAATCAAAGAAGTTTGCAAAATCTTGAATTATATTATTGAAACTCAGTTAATTGGGGGGCCACTCAAGCATGGGAGCCTGAGGCTTCAGCCTCAATGGCCTCAGTGATAATCCGCCATTGCCCAGAACCCATATGCATGTAATAGCTACAGAACCTGCTAGACTCTAAGATAGGGTCACTGACTACATGGCTGGTATAATATATAGTGTTATGAAAATACTCAATAGTACAAGGCTACATTATCAATTGTAAATAATACGAAGTAGATTACATACATGAATGATAAATATATAGGTGCCATGCATGATACACTACTCTATGTAAGGTCAATTGAATGCCCAGTTAGGTCAATTGAATGCCCAGTTAGGTCAATTGAATGCCCAGTTAGGTCAATTGAATACCCAGTTAGGTCAACTGCCTGGATAGGTCATCATGATATTTTTGTTAGTTTAAACAAAAATATCACAATTTAACCTAATCAATTGGCAAGGGTATACAGTTGACCCAACTAGGCAGTCAATAATTTTCACGTAGGTTTTGACTAATTTTAAGCAACTTTTGCCAAAAATGTGTTAGTTATAGCTACGTACCCCATATATATATATATATATATATATACACACATTTAACTGCAAACACTCAGTATAATTAATGTAAAGAACGATGCGTGTATAGGAGATATTCCGTGCAAAATTATACTGCGTGTTTGCAGTTAAATGTATATAATGTTACGGCATGCGGGAGGTTCCCCCTTGGGGCATTGATTTCTGCGAGTATGTAGAAGAATTATGACATTTGGAAGAGTGAGGCCCATGGTGTAGTGGTTATCATATCTGACCAGCAATTGGAAGATCCCGGGTTCGATTCCCGGGTGGTTACCTCATTTTTTCATTTGTTTCGTTCTCTCTCTCTCTCTCATCTCGCGCGGAATATCTCCTATACAAGCATTGTTCTTTACATTAATTATACTGCGTGTTTGCAGTTAAATGTATATAATGTTACGGCATGCGGGAGGTGCCCCCTTGGGGCATTGGTTTCTGCGAGTATGTAGAAGAATTACGACATCTGGAAGAGTGAGGCCCATGGTGTAGTGGTTATCATATCTGACCGGCAATCGGAAGATCCCGGGTTCGATTCCCGGGTGGTTACCTCATTTTTTCATTTGTTTCGTTCTCTCTCATCTTGCGCGGAATATCTCCTATACAAGCATCGTTCTTTACAATATATATATATATATATATATATATATATATATATATAATATATATATATATATATATCCCGTAAGATGGGGTGACTTTGACCATTTGTACCCTGTTCTTGTATTTTCATCAGTAACTTGGTAAATATTAAAAATACTAAAAAATGCTCTCTCAGACTTTTAAACACTGTTGATTGTACTACAGGCCTATGACATTGTTTCAATTCAGTATGGAATGAATGAAAAGTTGACTATTTTTATGTGTGCCAAAAATTTAGGTAGTTTTTAGTTCATTTCAAAATGCTATCAATATTTTGGAAAGTATTAGTAGGAGAATGTTGTGGTTTTCAACAATTATTGATATTACCCTAATAATCTATAATATAAGGCCACATTAGAACATTTCAAGTTGACCTCAAATTTTAGTGGAGGGAAAGTGCTTGGGGTGACTTTGACCAGGCAAAGTTAATTGAGTTGGGGTGACTTTGACCAGGCAAAGTTAATTGAGTTGGGGTGACTTTGACCAGGCAAAGTTAATTGAGTTGGGGTGACTTTGACCAGGCAAAGTTAATTGAGTTGGGGTGACTTTGACCAGGCAAAGTTAATTGAGTTGGGGTGACTTTGACCAGGCAAAGTTAATTGAGTTGGGGTGACTTTGACCAGGCAAAGTTAATTGAGTGGGGTGACTTTGACCAGGCAAAGTTAATTGAGTTGGCGTGACTTTGACCAGGCAAAGTTAATTGAGTTGGCGTGACTTTGACCAGGCAAAGTTAATTGAGTTGGCGTGACTTTGACCAGGCAAAGTTAATTGAGTTGGGGTGACTTTGACCAGGCAAAGTTAATTGAGTTGGGGTGACTTTTGACCAGGCAAAGTTAATTGAGTTGGGGTGACTTTTGACCAGGCAAAGTTAATTGAGTTGGGGTGACTTTTGACCAGGCAAAGTTAATTGAGTTGGGGTGACTTTGACCAGGCAAAGTTAATTGAGTTGGGGTGACTTTGACCAGGCAAAGTTAATTGAGTTGGGGTGACTTTGACCAGGCAAAGTTAATTGAGTTGGGGTGACTTTGACCAGGCAAAGTTAATTGAGTTGGGGTGACTTTGACCAGGCAAAGTTAATTGAGTTGGGGTGACTTTGACCAGGCAAAGTTAATTGAGTTGGGGTGACTTTGACCAGGCAAAGTTAATTGAGTTGGGGTGACTTTGACCAGGCAAAGTTAATTGAGTTGGGGTGACTTTGACCAGGCAAAGTTAATTGAGTTGGGGTGACTTTGACCAGGCAAAGTTAATTGAGTTGGGGTGACTTTGACCAGGCAAAGTTAATTGAGTTGGGGTGACTTTGACCAGGCAAAGTTAATTGAGTTGGGGTGACTTTGACCAGGCAAAGTTAATTGAGTTGGGGTGACTTTGACCAGGCAAAGTTAATTGAGTTGGGGTGACTTTGACCAGGCAAAGTTAATTGAGTTGGGGTGACTTTGACCAGGCAAAGTTAATTGAGTTGGGGTGACTTTGACCAGGCAAAGTTAATTGAGTTGGGGTGACTTTGACCAGGCAAAGTTAATTGAGTTGGGGTGACTTTGACCAGGCAAAGTTAATTGAGTTGGGTGACTTTGACCAGGCAAAGTTAATTGAGTTGGGGTGACTTTGACCAGGCAAAGTTAATTGAGTTGGGGTGACTTTGACCAGGCAAAGTTAATTGAGTTGGGGTGACTTTGACCAGGCAAAGTTAATTGAGTTGGGGTGACTTGACCAGGCAAAGTTAATTGAGTTGGGGTGACTTTGACCAGGCAAAGTTAATTGAGTTGGGGTGACTTTGACCAGGCAAAGTTAATTGAGTTGGGGTGACTTTGACCAGGCAAAGTTAATTGAGTTGGGGTGACTTTGACCAGGCAAAGTTAATTGAGTTGGGGTGACTTTGACCAGGCAAAGTTAATTGAGTTGGGGTGACTTTGACCAGGCAAAGTTAATTGAGTTGGGGTGACTTTGACCAGGCAAAGTTAATTGAGTTGGGGTGACTTTGACCAGGCAAAGTTAATTGAGTTGGGGTGACTTTGACCAGGCAAAGTTAATTGAGTTGGGGTGACTTTGACCAGGCAAAGTTAATTGAGTTGGGGTGACTTTGACCAGGCAAAGTTAATTGAGTTGGGGTGACTTTGACCAGGCAAAGTTAATTGAGTTGGGGTGACTTTGACCAGGCAAAGTTAATTGAGTTGGGGTGACTTTGACCAGGCAAAGTTAATTGAGTTGGGGTGACTTTGACCAGGCAAAGTTAATTGAGTTGGGGTGACTTTGACCAGGCAAAGTTAATTGAGTTGGGGTGACTTTGACCAGGCAAAGTTAATTGAGTTGGGGTGACTTTGACCAGGCAAAGTTAATTGAGTTGGGGTGACTTTGACCAGGCAAAGTTAATTGAGTTGGGGTGACTTTGACCACTGCTAAAATTTATTTATAATATACCCGGTACTGGTATATTGGTATACAGTACACATGGAGTGATCAAAAAGTATCAATAATTTTATTGCTATGGACAAATGAATGCAAATAAGAAATAACCCTCTGGTGTCTGCAGTCTGAAGCAAAATCTGCTACCATGAGTCAGTAGTTGGTTGGAGTGCTTAAAAGGAGGGTGTGTTTTTGCAGTAGTCATTCCACGCATATGTCAACTTTTGATGAAAATTTGAAACTAACCGAATTTACAAAACTTTATGTTTTTATTCCTTAAGATCTCTAGTTTTCAAAACTACAAACATATTTCAAATATCTCCATTAGTTATAAAGCAATAACAAAAGATATACAAGTATGTTCTGATATGTTACACACTTGAGAAACAAGGCAATTTTCAATTCCATATACAAAATAAACAGTAGTAAATACAAGGTAAAACTATACAGCCGCATACAGTACACGTTTTTAGCTACAAAAAGCTATTTGTAGATTTATCTTAGATATCTTAGTTATTGTGTGACATGCACTTGAAAAGTATGGGTGAAAGAGGAATGACTGTTACGCAAATTTCAGTTTTTTTTTATCTAGTGAAAACAGCTTACATCTGATCATGCTCCACCTTTGTTTTTTCTTTTAGTTTTTATGTACCTTTACTGCCATGATTTAGTTTTGTTGTCAACATCGTGGTTGTTCCCAACTCTTGAGTAACAGTCGTACCTTGTACAGAGTCATGACCGTTACACGTGTTTTACTTGTTTCATTATACCTTGTGTAGTTTTTATTTTAGTTATTTATTAATAACTTGCTTTATTTCTCTTCTTTTTAGATCTTTTTGAAAAAATAAAATAGACTCGGCAATATTCCTCTTAAGGTGTGTGCATGTGTGCGTGCACACGCATTGTGAAACCCGCGCGCACAGCAAAATAAAATGCGCACAGGCTCAAGCGTATCATGAGTCACGACAGTAAATGAAGTAATTTCAAAAATATACTGTCACACAAGGTCTGACCATTTGCATCAACATAACTCTATAGTCGCTCTTTTAATTAAGTATTAACCCCTTCTGCCTGACTTCGCTGACATCCACGCAATTACGCAATACAGATTTTTTACTTGATGTATTTGCATTTTTTTTTCTTTTATACATTAACACATTGAATATAAACCTTCTCTTATTTTTGCATAAAAATGAATAGTAATTATCTCATAATTCCTATTTTGTGAATGGATAAAATCATGTATTAATCTTGATAGTCTATTTTAAATTGCTAAATGCTAAAAATTGTTTTGAGAAATAACTAAAATAGTAATTTTCAATTAATGTTATTTTTATTTTCTTTATTTTGTTGAATTATTTTACTATTTTTTATTTTATTCATACCTATTTTTAGCAGGGTTGTGGAGTCAGTCCAAAATTTTCTGACTCTGACTCCACACATTGTAAAAATTCGACTCCAACTCCACACATTGTAAAAAATCTAAAAATCCAACTCCGACTCCTCACATTTTAAATATACGACTCTGACTCCTCTAGTGTTTCACTCTATAATTATCATAATAAGAAGACATTTCATCACCACCACACTAAGTGTGAAATTTTATATTTTATATTTAAATAAATATTAATTGTATATTCTGAAAATGTAAAAAAAAAATATTAAAAAAACTTAATCTAGGGGCTATCAATGAATAAGGTTTATTGACCAAAAAAACTAAATAACCTAAATGTTAGTATTTAGGATTTAGAAATTAAGGGTGACACAGGACACAGAAATTGGAGTCAGAGTCGGAAGTTTTTTACCGACTCCGACTCCGCCCTGAAACGTGCGACTCTCCGACTCTCCGACTCCGACTCCACAACCCTGATTTTTAGAATGGATAAAATATTTTCTTTTTTAAGAATATATAATATTGTTAACAGTTTTTTAATATCTAATTAATAGTACCGTAATGATCAAGCTATCACCTTATGGAAATAATATTTATTAAGTATTTAATATTTATATATATTTAATTTTGAAGATAATAGCGCTCAGAAAAGTTTGCACAATTTTTCACAATGAATCTAAATGTATGCACAATGAAAATTTCTTGCGCACCAGGACTAAAAACAATTAGAGGGACCATTGACTCTAGGTGTGTATACATACAAAATGTTAGTGCCCCTAATCAGCCAGTTGGCTTAGTCAGTGCCTCTGGGCATCATCAGTCAGTTGGCTTAATCAGCTAGTGCCTCCGGGCATCATCAGCCAGTTGGCACAGTGTACACACGCATCTATACTGTTTATGTGCATCACACATTAAACTCTAAGGTGGAGGCAGGTTTGAGACCTGGCATGGCTGATATAGCCAGGGTGACCTAATGATCAGAAAAAAAAATTGGGTTTGAGACCCAGCGTGGCTGAGATAGCCAGGGTGACCACCAAAAGAAATACAAAAAAGTTCTACATTGCTATCATCGAGGAGATTGATCTGACTGAGCTGCAACTGGTAACTACCGCATTAGTTGCATGAAGAAATCCTCTGAGTCAAATTTCACCTTCCCAAGTAATCCAGACATTGATGATGTGGATTATGAAGACATTGAAAAACAGCTTCCACAACTGAACATTTCCAATTGTGGGATGCATTCACTCCCTGAAGTTGTTCCCAAGTGGAACAGTCTAATAACTCAAACTAGTTTTATAGCCTGTAGTTTACATTTGCTTAAATTAGTGATATTAGAAAATGCAAAATTTTTGGTGAATTTATGAGTAACAATAAAAAGTGATAAACTGGCCCAAAGTGCATTCATATTACAAAACATTTAAATTATTTATAAGAATATACATATATCAAGGAATCTTACTGATACAAGTAAGTCACATCACAATTTGATTGCTTTATTTACATATTTTTACAGAAAATTCAGAGGGCTATGACCGTTACTGAAATATTGGAAATGACCATTACACCACCTGATTGCTAATAACTAAAAACCTAAAGTATATACTTCATTGCTAACAACACCATCAGAAACGCTATTCCCTTGAGTATGTTTGCTGTAAATATTAAAGTCCTAGGCCTTCACAAATCACAGAGTTTGAGAATAGAAAGACATGAAGTGTGCGTAAGGTGGCATCGTAGGTATGACCATTATGTCCACTTTTGGCTATTGTAACTTCAAACGTAATACAGTAAATTAAAATCTTTTTGCGGTAAATTAATCCTTAGACTATTACCTATACACCATTAACAAATTATTGGTTTATTGCAAGTAGTCTGAGAATTATTGCACTAGGAATGTAAAAACCTGTGTTCAAATGGTATGACCATTACGATGGAATGACCCTGTATGTATATATCTCTGAAATGGAGTGACGCGCGTTCAGAGCCGAATGAAATGATTAAAACAGCTTTTGGAAATGATGCTCTCAGCGCAGCTAACATTTACAAATGGCACAAAAAGTTTAAAAATGTTGAAACATTTGCTCATACCAGAATGAAAATATCATGACTAAACCTAACCACTTGTCAAGGGCAATTGACATTGGGGACTTATTAAAATTGTGGGGTGTAATGGAAAAGTACCAGGTTTGGTCAGTTTAGATGTACATAACTTTTTCTCAATCGAGGCTGATGAGATAACTTGTGGGCATAATAAGAAAATTAGAAAACAGACACGTAGACTTGATCTACGAAAATACTTTTTCAGTCATAGAGTACTGTAGTAGATTTTTAGAATGACTTCCCATATGATGTGGTAAACAGTAACTCGTTAATTTTAAGAAAATTGGACACTTTCATGAATGAAAGAGAGAGGTTGTAGATTGTAAAAACTGTATATTCAGTATGTGGGCTACTTTGGTGGTAGTAAATAGTTGTATATTAATTAACTGACTTGAGATTGCCATTTTGCAAGATTTTATTATTAAAATGTAGTTCATGACTTGGATTACCTCAATAGGACCCAGTGGCTTCATGTTTTCCAAATGAAATGTAATGTAATGCCTTACTAAATTCCAAATAAATAACATCTACATCATTTCCATTATTTACCTGTTCAGTTACAAACTCTTAAAAGTCTAAGAGATTAGACAAGAAGACTTTTCTGATCTAAATTTACGTTGTGAACTTTAAATAAGATTAAAAATTTCCAAATAATCTTGAATAGCCTATTATTCTTTAATTTTTTCTAGTATCTTGCCTACCAATGATGATGAACTAACAGGCCTATAATTTCCTATCTCCTTTTGACTACCCTTTTTGTAAATGGGTACTACATTTGCTTTCCTCCCCTTCTCTGAGAATTCTAGCAAATATATTATCAGGTCCAGCAGCTTTATTTGACTTCAGTGTATGAATAACTTGCCTAATATCATCCTTCTTTATATGAATATGATCAAGAATGCCTGAATGTGCAGAATTTAAAGAATAAAAATCGAAGTTATTTAAATTTCTTCGGTAAAAACAGAGCTAAAATAATCATTAAAAATAGGTACCAACAATATCCTGATCTTTTATAAACATCCTATTATCATATTCTTTTGGGCCAATCCCATCATGCTTTTTATTATTATATTTATAAAAACTAAAGAATTTCTTTGGATCTTTATTGCTATTTCTAGCTAGATTTATTTCAATGTGCTATTTAGCTTATTTCTTAACTGCCTATATTTATTGAAGTCTACAAGGCTATTAGTGCTTTTAAATTCCCTGAATGGCCTTTTTTGATTTTTAATCATTTTAGCTATTTCCCCATTCCACCACAAAGGTTTCTTAATTTTGTTAGTCTTAACAGTTCTGAAAGGAATACACCTACACTGTATGTCCTCTAAAATTTCTTTCAATCTAGCCCACATCTTGATAGCATTTTATTGGTAAATTCATTCTCCCACTTTACTGAGCCTAACAACTCTGTAAATTTACTATAGTCACCCTTTGAGAAGCAAGGAACTTGGTCATTGTTGACTAGTTTCCTATTTAATTCTATCTTAACCCTTTAAGTATACTGCATAAACTGACAAATTTGTAACATTTCAAATTAAAAAAATTCATGCAGTAAAGGGTTAAAACGTATGATCAAATGCTCACTATTCTCTAATGACTCTCCTACTGCAATTTCCCTAATAAGCTCATGATCATTGGAAAGAACCAGATCCAAGATTGCTTGATTGCTAGTTGGTTTGTCTACAAATTGCATTAGAAAACAATCAGGCTCCAGTCTGTATGAGGCAGATTGAAATCTCCCACAATTAATGTTCTAGTAGTGCAACCTTTCTTTATTTCTTGAACCCACACTGTCATCAACTTTTCTTGTTTGATTTGGTGGTCTGTAAAATGCACCTATCCAAATATGCATTTTGCCTAAAACACAAATATTAACCCAAATTGATTCAACCCTATTGTCTAATTTAATACCATCATTCTGAACTGAAGTTAAATCATTCTTAATGTATAATACCAAACCCCACCCTCTTGTCTGTCCATTCTCTGATAATTATACATTGTATAGCTATTTAACTTGTACTCTGCTCTAGTGTCATTGAATGCTGCATCATTAATCCAAGTCTCACTAATGCAGACTATATCCAGATTTTCACTAATCATATACCTAAATAATTTTTTCTTATTCCTAAAACTCTGTGCATTTGTATAAAAAAACTTCAATACCTCAGTTTTAACTAGTTTCTTACCTTTGGCTAGATAGCTGATATGCCAATTCCTGACATGATCTGTATTTAAGACTCTAACATTTATTAACTTTACCTATACTCCCTTCACTACATTGCATCCCAACTTTATCATTTAAGGCTAAAATTCTACTTGTAAACTCCATGCCTACCCCAACCCTTGGTAAAATGTCCACTACATTAACACTTGTTCTGCCTGTTTTTAAAAGTTTCTATCATTTCTTTGTACTTGTGTTTAACTACTACTGCATTTCTGTTCAACTTAAATCTACAATCTTTATTATCCTTGTTTGTTAGATCAATTTACATGTACATGAAATATAATATTACCTTTCATGAATGAAAGAGAGAGAGTGTATATTGTAAATAGTGTATATTCTTAGCTTAATTTTAAGTTAATTAGCTGACTTGAGATTGACATTTTGCACAATTTTATTATGACTCATGACTTGGATAACCTTGACAGGCCCCAGTGGCTTCATGTTTTCCAGATGAAATGTAATGCAATTAATATTAGAAGACTATGCTAGATTAAAATTAGACATTTATAACCCTTAAGTAAGAAGTTGCCACTGCATCATTAAAATTCGGGGTCTATATTGACCTAGACCAGTTTAGTTACCTTGAATTTACCTTGAAGTGCTTCTGCCTCAAGGGTATGCTGCTCCCACGAAGTCTGCTTAATGCCACCTGAGGCAGGGCCACACTAGTTAACACTTCTTTTCTCATGCTTATGCCATATGATTTGATCCACTATCAAATTTGTGAGGGCTGGTCTAGCAGAGGAATACCCAGGCATTGTGGATTGGTTGGGTATAATGGCTAAAAACATGTTGATGTTTTTAAAGTATCCACTGGGACTGCACTCATGTGTCTAAGGTACTGTGGCAAGGTGTTAAACAGGTGAGAACCCTGCTGAGAGATAGTATTATACTGAAGAGTTTGAATCCTCTTCAGGCTGTTTGGTGGGAGGTGATGTTTTTGACATTCTGCCAGTTCTTGTTGAGGTGGGTACAGTTGGTTCGGTATTGGGGTGACTAAAAGTCCTAAAATTTTCCAGGTGTAGATCAGAACCTCCTTTCTATGGAATAAAGGCTTGTCTTTGAGCTTGTCCCAGTAGTTTAATTTATTTTTATTCCTCTGTTGTTCATCAGGCTGTTTAATGTATGAAGTGAAGGTTCTTTGTAAGCTCTCAATTTTTTGCAATTAATTTTGTTTGTAGGGGAACCATAAGTGAGAGTAGTAGTCAAGGCATGGAAGAACAAGTGATTTCCACATGGTCTTAATGTCTCTAGTTCTGAATGTCCTCAGTATATAGCTATGCTATTAGTTGTTTGCAGGATGAGGTTATTTTGTCAGTGTGTGTTGAATATTGCATTTTCAGATAATATGACCCCTAGGTCCTTTATATGATCAGTTCTTACAGTATCTTTTCCTGTGGGTCCAGTGTATTTGAATTGTTCTTTTTGGTATTTATTTAGTCCATATTTAATTACTTGAAATTTGTCTTCATTGAAGGCTATGTTGTTTGTATCTGCCCATGCATATATAGTTTGTAGATCTTTTTATAGTTCTGTACATTCTTCTTTTTCTGTAATTGGGCTTAGTGTTCTGGTATCATCTACAAGTGATAGAAGAGAGCTTCTTAGGTTACAGTTTATTTTGTTTAGCATTAATGATGAATAGTATTGGTCCCAGTACTGTACCTTGGGGGCACTGCAGTGCTGATCACCTCTCTGTAGATTTTGTTCCATTTACAACTGTTTGTTTTTTATCAGAGAGAAAGGCATGGATTCCAAGTTCTTTTAGTTTATGGAATAATATTTCATGGTCAACCTTGCCAAGAGCTTTTGCAAAGTCTAAATAGATGACATCAATATTGTGGTTTTCTCCCATATATTGTAATATTGTGTTGCAATGATCTAAAAGTTCAGTAAGACAATCTTGATCTCTTTTGTCTGAAACCATGTTGAACGTCATCTAGCAGGTGTTCATTTTCTATAAAATTGACACACTAGCTTTTTAAGACTTTCCCAAATATTTTGATAATATGGGAAGGTAAGGATATGGGTCTACATTTCTTAGCTTCCTTTCTTTTGCCACCTTTGTAGATTGGAGTAATATTTGCTTGTTTCATGATTGGTGGTATTTCACTGGTGTCTAGTGAAGCTCTCCATAGGATTTGCAAAGGCAGAGACAAGGTATGTTTGTATTCCTTAAGTACCCTGGCTCCAATTCCATCTGGTTCAGAGGCTGAACTCCCTGGTAGCTCTGCTATTGTATATTGTATATCTCTAGTAGTTAAGGCTTAAAGCATATTGAGATTGTAGAATGTTAGCTGCCATCTGTGGATGTGATGTAAAAGTTATTCCATCTTTAGCAAGCAATGAATCAATGCTTGTTTTGATTACTACTTTGCATTTAGCATAGTTAAAAAAGAATTTACTATTTTCTTTTATAATGCTTATAGCATTTTGTTCATTATCAATATATTCTCTCTTACAGTTCACACCTTTATTTTAAGTTCTAACAGGAGTATCTGTTTCTGGATGTTACTGTTTTGTATCACTCATTTGCTTTGTCAGTTGTTTAAATAGCCTTCTCTCTCATAAGTGTCCTTCTGTATCTGTGTTCTATTGTCAGGTGCTTCTTTCCAATATCAATTTTCTTTGGTGTGTTTGTATAATGTTGTTGATAGCAGGTATTGTATTCTATTTCAGCATTCTTCTGGTTCTAGACTTTCTAATTCTTTTTCCCAGAAAGTTATTTATTGATGTGCAGGTTTAGATCAGAATATGTCAAGTCCATTTGGTATGGGTCTTGTTTACATTCACAAAATGACAAATTTGTGAATATGTGCATGACATTATGGTCAGAGTATATAGTTGGTGTTATATCAATATGATCAATTATAGTTGCATTATTTGTCAGTACTAAATCAAGGGTATTATTTTTTCTAGTTGTGGAGTGTACTTGCTGTACTAGTAGTAGTTTTTCCATAAATTCATCCAGGTGTTTTGATTTGAACCTTTTTGTCCCTGATTTCATAATACTGTACCATATTGGAGCCAGGTGCAGTTTGGGAGATTGAAGTCTGTCATGGTTACCGTAAATCTCTTGTTGAATCTATGATAGTTGGGCATTGTCTGATTGTTTCCAGAACTTCAGTGAGCTCTAAGTAGAAGCTATAGATAAAGCTTATTTGCTTTATTGAAGTATTGCCTCTTCTTTATTTATACCCAACATGATGATTAAGAGTTCACAGGCTTTATTTGAGTATGCTGTGAGCAGTTCACTGTGAATGTTTTCGGGGATATACATAAGGACACCACCATTTAGACAGCCTTTCTTGTTGCATCTATGGGTGGTATACCCTTCAATTGCAGTTTCATTACTCATGATCATTGGGTTCAGGTGTGTTTCTGTGAGGGCTATAACCTAGTACGGTAATGTTTTCAACTAAGCTCTTTAGGTAAGGTACTTTGGTATGGTTTGAGTTTGGGTAAAGGCCCTGGATATTTAAGTAAATTATTAGTACATTTGTGGAGTTACTGCTGGAGGTCTCATTTGCTTTTGTATCAGGAGCATGAGTGTGCTTTGGATATCTTGCATTTGTCTCATTAGGTAGTAAAACCCCAATTGGGTTTCATGGTTGCTTATTGTACTATTATTGTCAATAGGCTTGCCTGAACTTGCTACATCTGCATATGATCTGGGTGGAGGAGCAGTGACATTTAAATTTTCTTGCATCCCTTGTGCCAGATAGCTCTGGTGGATAAGTAGGCTCACTATCTTTATATTCTCATGTTTTTGGTGTGGCTGTATTTGGATTGTTCCCTTCAAGTGGGCCAAGTGTAATGTAATATTTTAGTGTTGTATTCAGTCTAACACACACTGAAAAGAAAATTATTGTGATAAATAATGGAAAATATTGTTTAGTTTCTAAGCCTTTAAGGATTGTACTAAATTTGTCACAGGTGAAGACTTCAGTGGAAATTCTCACCCTTTGCACTGAGCATGAGTAATTTCAGTTTGGCTTTTTCTTACAAAAAAAAATTTATGCAGATTTTGCAGTTTAGTTCCTAGACTTGTAAGCCTTTGTCAAGTTTCCAGGCACTTCAACATCTTGATGTAGAATCAATATCAAGCTAATGAAGCCATCATAATGAAACTTAATGCAGAGATAGGGATAAATTTTGAAATAAATAATTTCAGTATAAACACTGATATAAAAATAATGCAATAGTGTGGTCTTGTAGTAGAGAAAAAATTGAAAATTCCCCAAAATTTCTTTGGTTTATAAAATGAAGACAACCTTTTACTGATGGCTATGTGAACTAAAGATTGGATAGCTATAAAAAATTAGTATGTATGCTCATTTCATTTGAGTATTTATGAGTTCATTCACATTTTATTGATAAAATAAAATTTCCAATTTTTTAAATTTTTTTTGTGAAAGTCCTGCAGCATTTGAAATGTATGTTCCCAAAATGAGAATGTTGGAACTTTATGAATTTGTAGAACTTTAAATACCTAAATATTCATAATAGATTCTACAAGTTTTTATCTCGTAGATTCTTAGGTATAATACTCATCAAAGATAACTTAGGAAAATAGTCCTAGATATCTCTTTTATTTTAAGGAAGTAAAAATAATAATAATAAAATAAAATCTTACACTTAAACTATCCACAGGAATATGAAATGGATGCTTGTAGCACAGAAGGGACTATGTTGAAAAGAGCACCAAAAAGCACTAATGGTCACCCTTTAGATGAAGCACACAAGACATACAGAGATCGTCAGGAGAAAGCAAATCTTTCACTGGCATCAAGAACTTTTGGCATTGGATTCTCACTTCATTTACAACATGAACGAGCCGCAGTATGTATTCTTACTATACTTTCACCTTATTTACTTAATGATTTTTAAGTATTTTAGTTCTTTTGACGAGTTATTCTAGAACATAAATATTTTATTGTATGTAGTTGTTAAAAATACTGTTCTGTAATTGAAATTGTCACCCTCTTGTTCAAATTAATTAAAACTTAAAATGTAGTCCTTATTGTATCCTGACCAAATAAATTTGGAGATTCTATATTGGATTGCACTTGTCCATTTGTCTTTGTTCATCACACTTTTGTGTCTTGGCTATAACTTGTGAACTATTCAGTATAAATTGATGAAACTTGGCATACATACATGGATGATGATCATAAAATATTTTTAGCAAGACTCGGGGTCACTGCATCAAAAGTACGCGCCATAACTTTTGAATCACACTACAAAATAATGAAACTTCACACACACATGGCTCATCAGATGACGATGTCACGAGCAAGACTCAGGATCGTGCATCAAAGGTCAAGGTCACAAATAGAAGAGGGAACATTTATGTCATTCTGACACTCTTTATATATGTAAAAACGTGTGTTAACATATGGAAATAGACAAAATGGTTATTGAGCCAACTGAAAATAAAAGCAAATTAGGTTTTAAGTCACTTTTTCGAAGTGTAATTTATTGTCTTTCTGAAAAGCTTATGCAAGGCATAATTTCCACGAAAATTTAAAAAAATTGAACTAACTTATTTTCTGCAGTTCTAGCTTGCTTTCTCAGATTTTGGCCCTCCTTTCTTCAGCATTTGGGGTCAAGAGTAGAGTATTTGAATTTTAGAGTATGCCCTTTTTATTTCTACATTCAGTGAAAGTATTAATTGGAAATTTACCTTAAATGGCAAAATTGAAGTGGGTTTTTTTTTTTCTTTTGTATATTTAAACAATTTTAATTTTTTTATGTACATTATTGTTAACTATGCTACTTTTCTAATTTATATTATTTTTCATTCTAATTTGATGGTTGAAAAGCAGTGATTTGTCAGCAAAATGCTAAAATTCTGTTACTGTTTTCTCTCCAGCTATTGCATGTTTGTAAAACTTTTGTATCTTTCAGTGTGCACAAAGTTTTTGAATACTGAAGATCTGCCTTGTTTTCCAATTTAAGCAAATTTGTTATGGACACTGAGTATTTACTTAGAAACTTAGGATTCAGATTGCTTATTGGATATTCTGAAAGCATTGACATCACTCCAGTGTGGGTGTCGTGAACCCGTTTCGACGGCCTTCTAGTAGTTTTAATTTTTATTATTTCGTATTAACTAAATGCTGCACCACTAGGTAGGGAAATCCTTAACTGTCGAGTTGATGATGAGTAAAGTATAACTATCAGAATATCACAATTTTATCATTCGATTAAATCCTGTTTTACATTTTAAAGATGCTTCTAAAACTCGGTTGACTCATCCACTTTAAATATCTTCAGGGAAAGTATTCCATTACCAAACAGATATAGGCGATTCTTAAACTCTAAATACAAGGTTAGTTTTTCCAGAATACCAAATACCCGCCCACACCATGACTAGAACCACCGAATTTCACTTTGTTGCACCAATTTGGGAATGAATACATCTCTACAGGTTTTTCATGTTCAGATTCATTTGAAAAGATTACTGGGTGCCAAAACTAATCAGACTTGCCCTTCATCTGCATGGACCACTCGTATAATCCTTTGATATCTCGGAGAGCATCCTACGTTGAGTTGAGTACATAGGACGTGTTTCATTGCCCTCCGAGCCTAATAAGAGAAACTATACGAGTGATCCATGTAGATGGTCAGGTTAGTTTTGGCACCCTGTCATCTCGGGATGAATCAAAATTCCAGTAGTTTGCTTCAGGCGGATGAATCTGAACATAAAGAACCTTTGGAGATGTGATCATTCTGAAATTTGTGCAACACATTAAAATTCGGTTTACTTTTCGGAAGAGCTTACTTGGAATGATGTTTAAAGAGGAAGCTGCCATGTCTTTTCCGTTGCTTTAGGAGGGTCATTTTTCTAACTAACGCCCCCCCGCCAATAAAATCGGAATTTTTATAAGTTATGAATACTGGCAAACTGAGCCAACCGAGTTTTATAAGCATCTTTGAAATGCAAAAATTAGATCTGTACTCGACACCAACTGTAGCTGTGTCAGAAATTAATTTTCATTTTTAAAAACTCAATTTTTCTTGCAGGCGAGTTGTCCTCAAATTGGTCATTTAGGTTTCCTGAAGCGTCATGACGCCCTGCATCACTCTTTGACTGGGAGAGATTTGGACTTCGATTTTAGTGACACATTGGCATTTGAGCCAGAGTTCAACGCCTCCACATACAAAGTTATGGATAATATGCAAAACAAATATTTATTTAGGAAGTAGTAGTTCAAAAATGTTTAGGATAAGGCCTCAAACCAAATTTCCTCCACATAATACAATTTTGATTAAGAACTAATTTGAACATAGTGAATATGGATTGCCTTTTAGAGCCGCAAAGAACTTTGTAACAAGGAGAAATGAAAGTACCTAAAAATTAATATTTATTAGAAATCACCCTGTAACAAAATAGAAATATATCCAGCAATGGCCTCTTGTATCTGAAACGGAATGCTTTTATTCTTCCAAACTATTTTTTTATTTTTCCCCAACTTTTACCCCAATCCGAAATTTATGAAAGGACGCATTATATCGTTTTCCCAGTTTGTAAACCTAAAGTTTCACAAATGAAAACCAGAATGTTTAATCAGACTTTCTATTAAAACCCAAAATTCAGATTCTACAAACTTTTCTGACACGCACTAGCTTCTATCAACTGTTCGAGAAAAAGTATGTTCATAGTGTCGTAAACTTTAAGTCCTTTTTTAAAACTTCTGAACAGATGCTGTGACTGAACTCTATTGTCCAGTTTAATTTCTTTTTCTAATTTTAGTACGATCAGGATTTCCAGCAAAGGAAACGTTACATTCTTCTCTTCTTTTAAAGGGTCTCAGTTGTTGAGAACGACGTCACTACCAACATTCTTTTTCTCAAACAGTGTGTCGGAAAAGAAACGTTTGGGGAAGTCTGGACGTGCGGCTGTTCAAATAAGGCAGCGTCCAGCCTATCCACATACGTCTATGATTGGAGCGACTATAATTTAAGAGTGGAATAAGCTCCACGCATCACTGAAAGCGAGACAGAGAACTCGAATTAGGGTTTCTCAAAATAATTTACAAACTATCGCAACACTCCAGCTCCCAAATGATTCAGTTCCTAAATATTTGTGCTTTACTATATATACATTCTGAGATTATTTGCACGAATTAATTTATCACCAGCTTCTTTCTCACTATCACTTATAAGGTTTCTTATGAGAACTTCAATCAGATGCCCAAGTAAAATTATTTAATACCGAGGTACTAAGCTGCTCAAACACGAACTCTCTATCTTTGGAATATCAAACAACACTACCAAAACCGTACCCTATATAAATATTGGTCAAAAAATTAAAAATAAATTTAAAAAAGATTAATCCTTTAAATAAAATATAAGTCATTCCAATTATGGAAAATTTCACATTAAAAGCTAAGAGTAATTTATTGTAGCTATATTTTGTATAAAACTAAAAACATAAATGCATTACTTGTAACATATAAATTATCTATTTGTGTTATATACAAATTGTATGTACGATATTTAAATTTCCCTGATAAACATTTGTAACAACAACAGAGTTTCAATTAAACAATAATTATTATAGGCCTACCCCAATGGATCCTGTGACAGGGTGATTTACGAATGTTTCACAAATCGCAGGGTGTATTCTCGAGAGAAGCGTAAAGAAAAAAGTACCATATATCGAGAAACTCGTAGGTTTATATATAGTACGCGACAGAAAAATGCAACTCCTAAAGACTTTACATTTTATGTAAATACACAGTGCAATACATCTGCTTCGTTAACCCTTCAGACGCGGATTTCATTTCCAAGGCCTGTTCCGTAAAAGTATTGAATACCACGTGAATGGAAACTTTTTTACGGGCATGTTAAGAAGTCAAATACGACGTTTTACGCTAATAAAAAATAGTTCTACTACGGTCGAACATCACGTCTAAAGGGTCAAAGTAAATGTTCGAAATTCTTTCTTGAATGCATGCTTCAGCACGTCGCACCAGTGATTGTCTGACACACTCAAAAATTCCTAGAATATTTCGAATCGTTTCGCAGTTGTCTCGAACTCGTTGCCACAATACGTGTTCGGATTTCTGTAACAAACTAAGCTTTTTAAATGACCCCACAAATACACAGCGTTCGCACTTATTAAGCAATTACATTTTCTCCAATGTTTTCAAAAGTTTTTCCCCGATTTCAATGAAATTTGTAGCAAATAATCACTATATATAGCAGCAATGATGGTATTCATTTCGATAAAATATTTTGATAATTAAAATAATCATATTTTATTGAAAAATATGTAAAATATTGTGTTCCGAATTATTAAGCAAGTATTCTATTTATGGATCTAAATGGTTAAAATGGGTAAGAAGGATGATTTAACATTAACTGAAGAGAAAAATAGTCACGTTACTCGCTGAAAATATAAAATCTATTGAAATTGCGAAGCAGTTTGGCAGCTTATCGAACTGTAAACAAGTTTGTAGCGGAGGGTACCAAACTGAGGCAGCGAAGTGATAAAGGAGCTATAAGAAAAGTGACAAGGCGGCAGATATCTTCTATCAAGGGCAAACTGCAAAGCATCCATTGTCCTCAAGTAAAGAGGTTTTTGAGCAGGCTGGCATACATAATGTACCAAGAACATCTCGATGTGGAATCCTCCAAACAATTGGCAAGACGTGTAAACCTACGATTCAGTCACCATTAACACCCAAGTACAAGAAGCACCGTTGAATGGGCGCGTCAGTACGTGAAAACAGATTTTAATACTGTATTGTTCACCGATGAATGAAAAGCAACCCTTGAGGGACTTGATGTTTGGTCAAGAAGATGGATTGCTGAGAGCCAATTTCTACCATCGAGATTAAGACGCCAAGGTGGAGGTAGTGTCATGTTTTGGGCAGGATTGATAGGCAATGAAGTAGCTGTCCCATACAGAGTGCCTGATGGTGTAAAAATGAATGCCCAGTCTTCCACAAACTTTCTAAAAGAAAACCTCATTCCATGGTAGAGATTGACCCTTAGCCATCCATCTTCTTGACCAACCATCAGATCCCTCGAGGGTTGCTCTTCATTCATTGGTTAATAACAGTGGTGGGCACCATTAACCAAAAAGTTAACTTCGATAACGATAATCCGTTAACCCCAATTTTTAACTCCGATAACGATAATCCGATAATTTTACTACAAAGTTAACGGAAGTTAACGATAATCCGTTAACGATAACTATTTCTTTACTAACATTTAAAAAAATCAAGGAAAAAAAGCTTTAAAACCCATAGAAAATGTTTATTTATGCAAAATCCATCAATAAATAGGTATTTAACTATTTTTTATCAAATTTTGCAAATTTTTTGCTTAACTTTTTTTTATATTTTTAATAAAAAATGTACTGATTACATGTTTTGAAACCCTTGTAACCACTAACCATTAACTAAATTTTAATTTACCAGAGAATTATTATGGCGGGAACTGAAAGGTAAAATTAAATTTTAGGCACATTTATTAAAGACTATGACACAATGTGCTGGTTGCCCTTCAGAAAGACCAACTTCTCAAAGTTAAGCCCAACTGCCAGTCTTGACCTCTTGGGCCTCAGGATGTCCTTGCTGAGAGAGAAGAGCCGTTCCACTGCGGCAGAGGACAGAATTGACAGACTGAAGTTATGGCGGTTTGAATTCATTCGCGGAGCGGTGATCTTCCGTGAATGACTCCTCGCAGTTAACGTGTTAACGGACTTTAACAGACTAAATATCGAGTTATCGGAAGTTAACTGGTCCGATAACTATAAATGGAAATTAACTTCCGTTAAAAAAGTTAACTTCGTTAATTAACTGTTTAGTGCCCAACACTGGTTAATAATACAGTATTAAAATCTGTTTTCACGTACTGACGCGCCCATTCAACACGCTGCTTCTTCTACCTGGGTGTTAATGGTGACTGAATCGTAGATTTACACGTCTTGCCAATTGTTTGGAGGATTCCACATCGAGATGTTCTTGGTACATTATGTATGCCAGCCTGCTCAAAAACCTCTTTACTTGAGGACAATGGATGCTTTGCAGTTTGCGCTTGATTACAGATATCTGCCGCCTTGTCACTTTTCTTATAGCTCCTTTATCACTTCGCTCCCTCAGTTTGGTGCCCAACGCTACAAACCTGTTTACAGTTCGATAAGCTCTGCCAAACTGCTTCGCAATTTCAATAGATTTTATATTTTCAGCGAGTAACTTCACTATTTTTCTTTTCTCAGTTAGTGTTAAATCCTTCTTTACCCATTTTCACCATTTAGATCCGTAAATAGAATACTTGCTTAATAATTCGGAACACAATATTTTACATATTTTTCAATAAAATGAGAATTATTTTTATCAAAATATTTTATCGAAATGAATACCATCAATGCTGCTATATATAGTGTTTATTTGCTACAAATTTCATTGAAATCGGGCAAAAACTTTTGAAAACATTGGAGAAAATGTAATCTGCTTAATAAGTGCGAACGCAGTGTAATAATCAAGAGTATTTAAATCTCGTGACCGAGGTGGCCACAGAATAGCATCACCGCATCCAATCCACCTGTCAGGATAACACAGCATCGAGATATTCCTTCATTAAACGGGCGAAATGAGCTGGTGCACCATCATGCATGAACCACATCAGTCGTCGAGTTCTGATAGGCACATCTTCAAGTGGGAACTGGCAAAGTCTGCTCAAAGAAATGACACTACGAATCTCCAGTCGGTTGCTGCAGTAGCAGATATGGGCCGAGTTTCATTTTTCTGTCGCGTGCTATAGCTCGAAACTTACGGGTTTCTCGACCTATGTTTATACGGTTTTTTTTTTTCTTTACTTTCGTCTCGGTAATACACCCTGCGATTTAAGAAACATTTGTGAACCACCCCGTGTGTGTATATATATGCACAAAAATTCACTATAATCTTACAACGTGAGTATAAAATGGGGAAAAAAAGTGCTCAATAATACTGAATGATCAGATTAAAATTATTTTTTTTTTTTTTTACCTTTACGTATACAAATTAATAGCATTTACTGTGCGACACATTTCAATTACCTCCCACCCACCCACCCTCCCGTCATTTTAGAACATCCAATTATTAACAGCTATGTAACAAATGACTACCATACTCCTTAGTACCTATTCTGAATTCAATTACCAAACTCAGTTACCATAAAAATAAACTATTTAGAATGAACTAAAATTCCCTAATAGATTACTACAATTCAATTGCTTTTAAGTGTCATTCCTTTCTCCTAACAGTTCCTCTTTACTTCTCAGAAGCTCAAGAAGGCAACCAACAGCACCGAAATAACCCTAGAAAGAATAAAATTCCATTATATGTATATAACCACATTATTTTTCATAATGGAAAAATGCCCCCACTAGGATTCGAACCCACCACTTCTTGAGTAGAAAGCGAGGGCACTACCATCACGCTGCAACAAAATAAACAACAAAGCTTACCTTCTGAGGTCAGACCACATTTTCACGAAATTTCATACCATTTTGTGAAATAGCAGAGAAGCCAGTCAGTCCATAATTTTACAAAATACCATAGTAGTGCGCGCGCGCACACGTCTTATACTTTCTCCTATTTATTAGGGCAAGTAAACACTTCCATATCTGACTCCCGAAATTATGTTAACCTCAACTACGAAGGTTTTTTGTATACACCTATTACCAAGGGGACTAATGAGGTTACCCCATGGCTTTTTTGTTAGAATTCTATTTTTTACGCAATATAAACTCAATTCTGTCTTGAACATATCCCGTATTACTTTAGCAAATCATTATTTACTGCTTACAATGTATGCATTTTACAACATCATCCTCTACTCCATGAATTTGGCAAACAGGTTTCTTGCAGGTAACACGCATGAGTCTAGTTTTTCGATCTCGTTGTCTAGGACAAATCGCACAAATATTTCTCTCTTAAAAATTAGCAAAAAAATTAATTCATCTACCTGTGTTGGAGGTAACAAATACCTGATAGGAAAATTATATACACAAAAAAAAGGGCGTGGGGTAACTTCATTGGCTGCTGTTCGTAGTAGAGGTTAAACAATGAAAAAAAAAAAAAAAATTATATATACATATATACGAAAACAAATGAAGCACGTTGATTATTTCTACTGGTAAGATGATATGGAACCGTAACAAGGTACTGTCCGTCACCAATTCAGTTGTTATCCTCTTCCAAATTCACAGATATTGTCTCGCCTAGTTCGTTCACTCCCCCATCCCACTACCTCGTGGAGAACGGGGATTCCGGATAATACTTTTTTCTTTAAATCACAGATTGTAAGCAATTCTGTCCCATTACGACCCCTTTTAATTCGTTGTAACGACTGCGGAGGTAAAGTGTCTACTTTTGTTATACAAACCTTAATTAAATGGCAAAGAGAATGAAGCTGTCTCCGTTAGTGACTGGTAATTTCACTCCCGGTGAATTCACTCCCAGGTAATTTCATTTCCTATTAGTTCTGAATTTAAGTAGTTTAAATTTAAAAAAATATTAGGTTCGGTTAGGTTACAATAAAGAAACAGGCGTATTGTTACCATTTCCTAAATCCCTGAAGCGCAGAAAAGGAAAACAGCGTGGCACAAAAGAATCGACTCTAATTATGTAAGGACAATAAACTTGATTGTTAATGGACAAGCATGCACACGGATATTAAGATACTGTTTTTTCTATGAGATTTGATGCGATTTGATGCGATTTTATGTGATTTTGATACGAGATTTTTATGCGATTTTATAGTTAAAATAAAGAGATGACCCCCAATGATAAACAGCTTTGGCCAGTTGTACTTTATAAATTAGCTGGGTCGTTGTTATATGTCTTTGGATGTTCTCGTATATTCAACAGTATTCAAACATAGTCAGTAGGGGCAGTACGTATTAATGTATAATAATAATAAATACCGAGAGTGAATTTACCGGCAGTGAATTCTTCTAAAAAACCGTCTCTGTTTCCGAATGGAGATAGTGGTGGCAGCACAAGCACAGTGCTCGCCTCACTTAATATGAAGAAACGAGTTTAGGAAACTCACGGTGGGAAATATCTAATCATAAAGGAAAAAACATTCGTTCAACCATTTACCTCATGTTCCAAGAAAATGGCCTTCAGCTGACCATTGGACCAGTAATCCATGGCGTGGGACAAAAGGCGCATCGAGACGGGATTCACTCGGAGGAAGTTCCCCACGAACACAACCTGAATTGGTTTATATTTTATTAAACAAAGGACTTTACACTCATCGAAAGATTCGCATTCGTGTCTTCAAAATTTGCTCTTTTCACTCAAATTGTGATATTAAACGTTTTCTTTAAATAAAAACACAAGTCCAATTACACTTCAGTTTCGGAAGAAAGTTCGCCTAGAAAAAACTAAAATAAGCATAAAATATTACTAATTAGTAATATTCCGTTTTTCTCTGAAAATTTTTGTATTTTGGCGTCAGCAATAAATTTATAAAATAAAACCCAACTATTAGTGAGCAGTAATTATTTTCTGCTTTTTTTAAAATGTTTGTGGGCGAACATTTCTCAGAAATCATACATCATCGCTGTACTCTCAAAACGTTCCCACCTTCTCAATCTTCTCATTTGCGGCGACCATCCTCGCGATGGACCCGATATTGTTTGTAATCGTGACGAGGGTTGCGCACGCCAAGTCTTCCTTCGACACTTTGCTCCTCTTCTCCAGACTGTTCATGTGGCCGAAGCTGAAAAGGAGAGGAACAACGCGTATCGGCGTCAGTTTTCCTTTTAGAAAAGTCTCGCAAACACCAATTTCGTATTATCCATGGGGTGGACACGAGCTTGAGCTCAGGACCGAAGACGCTTAAATCAGTTACACACGGAAGTATACATAAGGATCAGTGGGAATAAGGTACCATCCCAGCCCCAGGGATCTAGTGTTACCTTTCATGCCAAGGTTAGGGTTATAGCTCTAATGGCAAGTTCTCATTTACGCACCAACTCTTCCATTCCTATCCGTTTCTCTTTAACGACTGTTCCACATTTATCTCAACTCCACGTTTCTTCACACAACACACACTAACTACATTCCATCTTTTCCGCTGTCTTCTTCTTCTCACAGCTACATACTCACTATTACACACCTTTTTCACGATTCATTATTCATTCTCTCCACACGACCACACCAACGCAGTATACTATACTATATTCTCATCTCCCAAACACTTATTCATTCCGCATTATTCCGGAACATCATCTCTCAAACGGACAATACGTTTTACACCAATTACGCTTCTAAGTTATTGATCTCGACTGTTCTCACTTTTGACTGAACTATTATACCAAACACACACGATGTAAGCAATACACGAAACATATGCCAAACAAGCGTTTCACGTCCATACATCAGTGTTCAGTTAATCCTCCAAAAAACTCTAGATTTTAAATCGGTTTTAAATATTTTATAAATTGTTTGCCTCATTCCAATTTCCTCAATAAAGACGCTTTACAATGAACACTTCTAAAACTCGAGCAAATTAAAATTTAAACAAACTTTTAAAAAATGTTGGTGTGTTTAAAAAAGTAAATCAAGCAGCAAAGTCAAAAGACGTGTTAGTAAACAAGTTTAAAACATGACTCACCTACTAGCGACGACATCCCCGCCAAGACCGAACCTTTGGTAGTCTCCACCGTAAATGTCCCTTACCAGTTTGTCCACATTGTGGTTGTCTCCTTTGGCGGCCAACTCAATGGCCTCCTCGAAGGTTTGACATCCGGTTAGGAGACAACAGAGACCCAAGAAAGTGCCACCCCCTAGGGATGTCCCAGAAACCCTCTTATAATTATCGGGGCCATAAACAGAAAGTATGCTCACGCCAGACCCAATATTCACTATCTGTCCAAAAAAGGTGAATTTGCTTATGTTTCTATGGGAGTGTTTCACAACCACAAATTATGACAATGACAAAAAGTATTTGAATGTGAGAAAGCGATTCGTAACAACGAATATAATTTGTGAACATTTCAAACAAAACTTGACTGATATTTAGTGCGCCAAACCCCAGTACCAGTTTAATACAACATTCGTTTATTTTTATTATATATTTATTTACACTTTGCAACACGGCAAAAGTAACAACTTTCGCTTACTCCGCTTTAAAGCGGAACAAGTGAAGATTAAGCAATTTACCTCAGTTTTCTTGAAAGTTAACAAATAACATGCAATTGTTCCACTCGCTTCGTCATATTGAAGAGAAGTTCAGTTCGTGGTAAAATACGTTAAATTTAAAATAAATTCACTCTTACGAGATAAGGATAAGGATTACTGAAGTCGTAAGTGCGCTTCTGATATAAGTTTTGGTCCCTTGGATTGACGAAGTAGTAACACTCCTTTTCTACATTGTTGTCTTCTATGTACTCAATTCCTCTGATTAAAGAGTCTAACTCGTCGAACTTATGTAAGCTCAGATTCATCTCCTAAAAAGATATATCTGCTCATGAAACAGGATTTCATTAAACATTGTTGAAGCTTATAACATCAAACTTAACCTACCCAAGTGCCTCAATAATAATAATCTCATTCATTACCAATAGTAAAGCTTTTTACTTAACTAAAAATAGTACTACTTTATTATACGAGTACAGTATATAAAACTATGCCAGTGTATAACCGCTGAAAAGGTTTGTAACAACTTCACAGTTAAGACCCTGACTATGAAGACAAGGCCTGTACATCTCTCATTAATGTGCATCCAGAACCTTGGGTCAGATATTATGAATTGTCCACAGGATGACCAATCAGATGGAAGAAAAATTTTTACACCTTAAATCCAATACTATTCCGTTAAAACATACAAATGATGATCACAGGTTTTTTCATAGGTATAAACAAACTAAACTTCGGTAATGTTGCGAGTCAACTAATCCTTTGGAATGGTTTAGCAATAATCAGGCAAAACTGACAGGATGCGTTTGCGGGCAAGATCGATACTAAAAAGACTCACCCTTCTGAAATCGCTCTCGAACTTGTAAGCTCCCCCTCCTGTGGCACAAATGGTGGAAGCAAGCGTAGCTAATCCTTTGCTCTTTGCAAGCACTAAAAAGAGATTCATTTCAGAGGTTGGGAAGCGAATGAAATGAAGAGTTCCTCTCCTCTTTCCAATTACCAAATTGTCCATCTGAAAAAATTCCAAAATCATTTATAATGAGTCTGCAAATAAAGATGGAGCAAAATTACGATTGATTTCAAGTAAAAGAACTTTGTAATTTGTACACGATAATGCAATCTTGTAGCGATTTTTTTTTTTTTTAAATTTTCCATGCAGACAATTGGTTTGTTTATGAAATAACCTTGATCCCAACAATAACCATACCCAAGTTTTAAATGTTCTACCTCAGAATACCTGTAAGTAGGCATCTCTGTGACCTGTGTCTCCATAGGCCGAGTTGCTCTTTAGGTATTTACGAATGCTTTTGACGGACTCAACCTCACTGGCTTCCTCTGCTTGACTCAAATCCTTTGGCTCAAAATAAACCAATTTGGTGAGCGTCCCCCCAATATCCATTCCAAACCATGGCATAGCTTTAAACAGAATAAAAGCTTAAATGCAAACACTGAACACGTTCTTTTTCCAGATACCTATTACTAATTGTGATTTTTTTGGGGGGTTGTTTTGCTGTACCATATAGTGGACACAAGTTGAACAAATTTATTTATTTTTAAGTAAAAGAGGTCTAACTTATTTTCAGATAAGCCTATCGAAGGGAAACCAAGATATATGATATTGATAACATGCTGCTGCTTATCAGAAAGTAATTTGGACCTCTTTACTTTCTTAAAAAAGTTCAACTCCACCACCATACAATACAATTTCAGTAACAAAATTAATATCAATATGTATCTAAAAATGGCCCTCATCAGAATCAGTACTACTATCAAATAGAAGTTTGGAGCAAAGCTGGAATGTAATACCTTATTACTGTAGAAGAATAAACGATTTTTGCTTGTTGTTGTTTGATAAAGTATACATAAACGAAGGTAAAACGTTCATATACATTGAGTGAGCAGGAGTTTCAGCGGAACAATGCAGTACTATCTACAATTAAGAATTTCAGCAGTATGATGGGGGTATAAAGTTGGATAAACTGAAGATAATACAGTTACTTGATACTTCTAGTGCTCTCTCTCTCTTCATACATGGACTAGTATACCATTTTCACCTAGATATCACATCATATTAACTTTCCCAATTACCTTCATTACAGGACTATTTTTTGCATGTTCAGGTAAAGTACGAGTAAATATAAGATGTTAAGTTCATGAAGACCATTTAAACAAACAAAAGCAATGGAATAAATATGATTTCAGCGATAAAGAGGGCCAGAAACTGACACAGGGCTCAGGCCAGACTAATGCGGCCCATTGCACAAACTCCTGTATTATTACTAGCATCATAGGGTTTGAACCCATAACCTCAGTTTCACTTTGCTTATAGGAAAATGGTGTTATTTATTGAGCTACAGACGCTGACCCCTACCAAACTAATAAAGATTCTGTAACAAATATACCTAATTTGGGTTAAGTGTTTGATTAAGTTTTGGCTTATGCAACCCTCCTCTTTGTCTGCAATTCATTTCAACTTTAAGACTTAAAACTCTATATAGGGTACTGTTATTCTGATTAAAAGTTGCACTGAAACAAAATCTAATTATGGAATTGCCTAAAATTAGTCACAACCTGTATAATAAATAAAAATTATTTTCGATCATAGCAATGAGGAAAATAGTTTTATCGCATTATGAAACACTATTACAGCAAAAATGGTTCCATTCAGCATATTTATATAAGTAAAATTGATAATGTAATCTATTCTATGTAGTATCAATTTGTGGGTGTAGGTAATTAACTAAGTATGGTACAGAAAGGTTAATTACTAAAATTAATGTGAAGGCATCTCACCATATATTAAGTGAAGCATTTGTTGAAAACCTAATGAGTAAAAATAATAAAATTTAGAATGTATTCTTAAAAGGAGCGCAAAAACTGAAATCTCTTCAAACCTCAGGCGTAAACTAAAAGAATTTCAGATATGAAAATAACTTCAAAATACTTAAAACAGGGGCGGAAAAAACTATTCCTAAGTATCAGAAAACAAAAGAAACTGGTTTCTATTAATAGAAAGGTATTTATACCAAGTTATTTTCAGGTTTAAGTTATATTCTGAGATTAAACGGCATTTTATGAAACCCCAAAATGACAACAGTAAAAGTGCAGTGTGAAGGCCCATAATTACTATGAAAACAATGAGCAAATAACTTACTTCAAAAATATATTTAAAAATAGTTTTAGTTTTGGTGGAATCTCTTTTACTGGAAAAACTTTGTATCACAATTTTGAAAACATCACTTATATTTTTCCTTAAATAGTTTTGATATTTGAATTACCTACAGCATTTCTATAATTATGGTATATAAATGAAAAATATCAAAGTAATTGTGTAGGTATAGGAATGAGAGTAACAGTCGAGTTAGGGGTATAAATAATGGTATAAGGTATAGAAATAAATTTTTGGGGAGGTATAAATATAGAAATGAATTCTGGTACTCAATTCTTTATATATATATATATACATATATATACACCGTATATATATATATATATATATATATATATATATATATATATATATATATATATATATATATCAGTGGCGACTGGCGTATAGGAGCGATGGAGCAATAGAGCGGTCGCTCCCCCTTGCTTGAAACGATAAATATTAATTTAACAGATAAAAAATATATTAATTTTAAGATATTAAAATAAATATTCTTGAAATATATTTTAAAAATTCATATAAGTACCGTACGGAAGCACCATGTGATTGTTTATGTACGAGAATTCTAAAAATTATAAATTTTATGAAATCGCACCCCCATACATTTATACCACGAGTCGCCACTGATATATATATATTGGAATTAACTCAGAATGGTTTCCTGAGTTTTTTATGATACACATAGACCATGCATGGAACAAGGAACTCTTCTAGGAAAATTAAATCCACTACAGTCCGAATAAGTAATGGTAAATGACAAACACTATAATTTTTTCTTTTTCATGATGTTAGCCTGACGTGGGCAATAGGTCACTCGCAAAGACGTCACAAAAATATATCTTCCCTCACCAGTTATCTGCAAAGCAGATATGATCCAGCTTTGGGATAGGATCTAGGGTAGTGCTCTTCAACCTGGGCGGTACTGCCCACTAGTGGCTCAAGGATCTCATTAATCTAAAGGTAATTGCAATTAATTTTATTGTTTTATGCAGGGTATATAACTTAGTTTGAGTTTTTGCATTTTTAATTTTGGTGGGCGATACAGAGATTCAAAAGTTACAAAAGTGGGCGGTAAGCATAAAAAGGTTGAAGAGCATTGATCTAGGGTTTAAAGCAGCCTAGCCCCACTATACTTAGAACCTCAATATAAGCAAAAGACTCACTGCCTTTACATCCGATTGAATACATCAAAGAAAAATGGGTAACTATTATATTTTTAGCCAAAATCCAAAACTTGAACCTCAACTGGCAGAATTGAGCCTCCACTTTTCAAGGCACATAACATGTCCATTTCATGATGGGAATGAACTCAGAATGGTTCCCTGAGTTTTTTATGATACACACAGACCGTGCATTGAACAAGGAACTCTTCTAGGAAAATTAAATCCACTATAGTCCGAATAAGTAATGGTAAATGACAAACATTATAGTTTTTTCTTTTTCATGATGTTAGCCCAATGTGGGCAATGGGTCACTCGCAAAGAGGTCCCAAAAATATAGCTTCCCTCACCAGCTGGATCCTATCTGCTTTGCAGATAGCTGGTGAGGGAAGCTATATTTTTGGGACCTCTTTGCGAGTGACCCATTGCCCATGTCAGGCTAACATCATGAAAAAGAAAAAACTATAGTGTTTGTCATTTACCATTACTTATTCAGACTATAGTGGATTTAATTTTCCTAGAAGAGTTCCTTGTTCCATGCACGATCTGTGTGTACCCTATATATACACACACGATGCAAACCCACAAGGGAAAAGAAAATGATTCCAAGGCCTTGTGTGTATTCAGAAGTACACATCATTTGCTGATGAGGTGTACTTCAGAATACATGAAAAGCCTTGGAATCATTTTACTTTTTCCTTGTGGGTTTGCATCATTCATTCATTTCACATACTTAATTGTGAAATTCATCCTATATATATATATATATATACTGTGTTCCAAATTATTAAGCAGATTGCATTTTCTCCAATGTTTTCAAAAGTTTTTCACCAATTTCAATGAAATTTATAGCAAATAATTACTATATATAGCAGCACTGATGGTATTCATTTCGATAAAATATTTTGATAATTAAAATAATTCTCTCTTTTTATTGAAAAATATGTAAAATATGGTGTTCCGAATTATTAAGCAAGTATTCTATTTACAGATCTAAATGGTGAAAAGTCAGTTACTTGCTGAAAATATAAAATTTATTGAAATTGCGAAGCAGTTTGGCAGACCTTATCAAACTGTGAACAAGTTTGTAGTGGAGGGTACCAAACTGAGGCAGCGAAGTGATAAAGGAGCTATAAGAAAAGTGACAAGGTGGCAGATATCTGTAATCAAGCGCAAACTGCAAAGCATCTACTGTCCTCAAGTAGAGAGGTTTTTGAGCAGGCTGGCATACATAATGTACTAGGGTGTGTTGAATTTTTCAACTTTCAAATTCCAAATATGAGGGGTGCTAAAAAGTTGCAGCATGACTTAGGAATTCTAAAGATATTTTTGTTAATTTAATATAATTTAGTTTTGCTTGGTAAGAAGCTACATAAAAATAGTGACTTTTTTAACTTTTTTGTGGAATTATATAATAATTATTATATTAATAATTATATATGCTGTATATATAATGCACTGCTGTTTTTGCTTATTTCACAGGTTGAAACATATTCATCAGTGTGCTGAAGATTACTTGTCCGTCAGTGCTACCATCCTAACCAGTGGGAATTGACCTACAATGGCTTCTAAAAGGAGGACAAGACTGGGGACATTCACACATATGAGCAACCTAAATGGAACTGGTAGAGAGTTGTTGCCCTCTGAACTCCCAACTCTGCGAGACGTTCTGAAATATGGGCTACTGCTAAGAGAACAAAGTGGTGAGGATGTGAGAAACTACCCAGCAGCCAGTCTTGCAAAGGACATTTACCCTAAAGTGCTTGAAAAGTGGGAACGAGCAAACAGTTCTTTTGTAGCCCCCATTGTAAATTCACGAGTCACAATCTTAAACAAGATCCAAGAGAGCTGGGAGCAGGCCAAAAACATATCTCTTGGGAGAGGAAAGCTACATGTCAAAGAGGCTTTCATTGCAAAACTTGACAAGCTTTTTGACATCCTCAGTTGCAAGTGTAAAATTGTTCTCTGCTCTGAATTTGGCTGCCTTGCAGATGCTGGTTGCAAAAACGAAACTCACATTAACTGTACATGCCCTAGGGAGATGAAGATCCCTGTGAAGGAACTTGCTTTCATTAAAGGTCAGAGAGACAAGTCTGGTTCTATTGGACCACATCAGATTGGCTTGCCAGATCAACCTGAGCACAACAGACAAGTCAAAAAGCAGAAGCGGCAAGAAGACGAAAGAAGAAGGCTTGCTGAATATAAGCAGACAAGTAAGCAGGATGTTTCAATGCCATCAAATGAAATAATTTTCTCTGATGATGAAAATGAAGAACAAATAGCTGATGCTCAAGATGGAAAGGATGGAAGTTATGAAGTGACATTAGAAATACCAAGCATGTCTTCAACTTCCAATAAAAAGTCAGAGTACAACACATTAGAAATACCTAATGTTGCTATGCATAGCATCAGATATGGTGTTGGCCTGCGTGCCACAGCTGCCATCACCACTGCTGCCTTTATGGATGCTGGCTTGATCACTGAAGAAGACAAGAGACTTGTAGTTGATCACAATAAAGTCAAGAGGGCCCAAGAAAAAGTTATGAGATCCCTGGATCAGGAATTTGATGATCTTCGTAAGAAGGGTAAATTGACTGCATCTTCTTTGACGGCCGTCAAGATACAACTAAAGTTATGCTGAAAGCAGACAATTCAGATCGTCAGTTCCCCAGCATCATCAAAGAAGAGCATTATTCTGTGTGCAGTGAGCCAGGTGGAAGATATCTCTACCACTTCACTCCTGAGAAAGGCTCAACGAGAAAAAAACCTGCTGAAGTTATTGCTGATAATCTTGTAGATTTCATGAAGAAGAAGGGCATTGATAAAAGCCTGCAGGCCATTGGAGGTGATTCTACAAATGTTAACACTGGCTGGGAGGGTGGTTCCATGCATTGGGTAGAGGTCAAGCTTTGCCGTAAGCTGATCTGGTTGGTTTGTGCCCTCCACACTAACAGTTACCCCTGCGACACTTGATCACAGCACTGGATGGGAAGACCTTGTCTAACAACAAGTGGACAGGTAACATTGGCAAGATGCTAGACACTGCAACCGAACTTGAAATTGATCCTTCATTCACCAAACTCTCAATTGGAGAGCCTCTTACTTCACTGAGTGACAATGTCGTAAAGGATCTCTCTACTGATCAAGCGTATGGGTATAGGATCACACAGGCCATAAGGACAAGAGAACTTCCCACAGATCTGGCCCTTCTTGAAATTGGTCCAGTGAGCCATTCAAGGTGGTTGACAACAGCAAACAGGCTTTGTCGCATATGGGTTTCAAAACATGGCCTTAAAGGCAAAACCCTCAACAACTTAAGACTGATAATGGAATACATTGTTGGGGTGTACTACCCCTGTTGGTTCAACATCAAAGTAAAACACTCTTGGGTGGAAGGCCCACGCTACATCTTGTTTCAGCTGCGGCTAGTTAGGCTGCAAAAGAAGGCTGTAGTGGATGCTGTTTTGCAACCATCAAGCGCTCAGCATGGTATGCATTCAGCGAAATGATAATCCAGACACTCTTGTGCTCAGATGACAGTGAAGAGAGGAGGAGAGGAGAGCTGGTGTTCAAAAGGTTGTTGACATGAGGGGTGGAGATGATGACACACTTGGAGATCTTTCTGTACGTCCCAGGAAGACACCTTCCATCAACCCCAGTGCTTCTTCCGTGTTGGAGCTGACAGACTGGTCTGACGGGGTATTTGAACCTCCTTTGACATGTAAACTGACTACAGCGGAAGTAAAGAAGTTCTTTGACAAGCCTATGCAAGTTCCACAGTGGCCCTGTCATGCTCAGTCAATAGAGAGGTGTGTGAAACAAGTCACAGAGGCAGCAGGCAGGGTGTATACACATGAGAAACATGAGGGCTATATCAGAGGCCAAGAAGCAAGTCGGCGGCTGATGTCCAAGAACGAATCAAAGCAAGACGATGAAACTTCTTGTTTAAATATTTTTTTTACTGATGTCATTACTTTCTAATGTTGTTTTATGATTACAAGGATATGTTTTATGATTACTAGGATATGTTTTATGCAGAGAAACTAAAATTTTTATAGCATTACCTGACATTTTGAGAAGCTAAAATTAATAAATGTTGTTTTCCGAGAGCAATTTATGTGCTTTTTAATCAAATGTAGATTTACCAAGCTAAGTGTTGAGCAATCACAAAAATAATAGCAGATTTGAATTCTTCACATCCAAAAACATATTTTTAAAACCCCTCAGTGAAGGAATTGGCAAAAATTAATTTTCACCTCCCAAATTGACACACCCTACTAATGTACCAAGAACATCTCGATGTGGAATCCTCCAAACAATTGGCAAGATGTGTAAACCTACGATTCAGTCACCATTAACACCCAGGTACAAGACGCAGTGTGTTGAATGGGCGCGTCAGTATGTGAAAGCAGATTTTAATACTGTATTGTTAACTGATGAATGTAGAGCAACCCTTGAGAGATCTGATGGTTGGTCAAGAAGATGGATTGCTAGAGTTCTGGTTGACTGCCAGTTCCAGTTGGAACGGGAGCTGCTTGGCGTCGATCTGAACATGGGAGGGACGAACTATAGGTTAATCTTGGTGTACAGACCTCCGCATCTCCTCCTCGAGGAGGATACAGCCCTGTACACTGAACTCTGTAGCCTGCTAGGGGATAGGGTGTGTGTAGTTTAAGGAGACCAACTGTCGCAGCATAAAGTGGGAAGACAGGACTGCTGATGCTGAAGGGAGGAGGCTAGTTGACTTTGCTGATGAGAACTTCCTCACTCAGTGGGTCAATGAGCCTACACAAGGCAAAAGCATTCTAGACTTAGTATTCATGACCAAAGACAACTTCGTCACTGGCCTCACCATTGACAAATTGTTGGGCGGGAGTGATCATGGTCTGATTAGGTCCCGTGTGTGCATCCCTCGGGTGAAGCGTAGTAACTCAAGAGGCAGTAAGCTCGATCTATGGCAGGTGGACTTTGTTAGCCTCTGGGATAGCGTAGGTGAGATGGGGTTAGAGGTGGGTGGCGATGTTGAGGGAGTGTGGAGTGCATTCTGGGACGAGTTTAGAGTGCTGCAGTCTGCTGCCATACCCTCAAAACTGGTCACCCCTGCTTCAATGCAGCCTAAGTGGTTCAGTCATGACGTCGGTTCGGCTATCTGAAATAGGAAAGTAGCGTATAGGAGGGCGAAGGCCAATCGTTCCCATGAGAACACTGAAGCGTATGTCCGCCTGTGTAGGGAAGTGAAGGCGAGGGTTAGGCTAGCAAAACGTAATGAAGAACTACATGTGGCAAGCCTCTGCAAGGGGAACCCTAAGGAGTTCTTCAGTTATGTTCATAGTACAAGGCCCATTAGAAGTGGCATTCTGCGGACCTCCGATGCGGACATCGCTAATGTGCTTAATGAGTACTTTGCGGGAGTGTTCACCAGGGAGGACATCCACTTCATCCCCGAGCCAGGCGTCAGGCATGAAGGTGCTGGCCTGGATAATGTTCGATGTACCGCGACAGTCGTTGCCGATACAATAGACAAACTGAGCACATTTAAGTCTCCTGGGCCAGACCAGTTTCTCCCTAGTGTTGTGGAGGTGCGCAACCAGGTGGCTCCCCACCTGGCTACAGTTTTCAACAAATCGTTGGAGATGGGCCAGGTGCCTGGTGACTGGAGGGAAGCCAACGTGACCCCTATCTTTAAGAAAGGGAATCACGAAAGTCCAGGGAACTATTGTCCCATTAGTCTCACTTCAGTTGTAGGTAAATTATTAGAGGGGATAATAGCAGATAGGATCGTTGACCATTTGGATTCCTACAAGCTGCTTGGGGACTCCCAACATTGGTTTAGACGGCATAGGTCGTGTCTCACCAACTTGCTCGAGTTTTTCCACATAATGTTGGGTGAGTATGATAAGAGACGGGCGATTGATATACTTTATCTCGACTTTCAGAAAGCCTTTGATAAGGTACCTCACCGCCGGCTAATGGCGAAAGTCCGCGCGCTGGGTATCAGTGGGGAAGTAGGTAGGTGGATTGAAAACTGACTGAAGAATAGGCGGCAGAGGGTTGTAATTAAAGGGGTTAGTTCGGGTTGGGCCTCGATCACTAGTGGGGTTCCTCAGGGTTCCGTTTTGGGGCCGCTGTTGTTTATCATTTACATAAATGATATCGACGGTGGCATCGTCAGTCGGATCGCCAAATTCGCTGATGACACGAAGCGTGGGGCCAATGTTGGGATGCCAGAAGCGATCGAGGAACTGTGTGCAGACCTTGGTAGGATAGGAGAGTGGTCCAAAAAATGGCAAATGCCATTTAACTTGGGTAAATGCAAAGTGATGCACATTGGCTATGCCAATCCCAAGTCGGACTACTCGATGTTGGGGAGTAATATCGAGGCGCCTGATTTGGAAAAGGACTTGGGTGTGCTAATTAGCAGCGACCTTAAGTTTACAAAACAGTGCACAGAGGTGGAAAAGAAAGCCCAGAAGCTGTTGGGTTATATCAGGAGGCAATTTCAGTTTTGGAACAAGGAGATTGTCCTCTCTGTACAATTCCCTGGTTTGGCCGCACCTGGAGTATGCTGTGCAGTTCTGGTTGCCCACCCTCAGGAAAGATATTGAGAGGCTGGAGCGAGTCCAGGCGAGGGCCACAAAGTTAATCCCTTCCTTATTAGGCTATGGGCTACAATCAACGCTTATGCACCCTGAACTTGTTTTCGCTGGAAACTCGGAGGCTGCACAGTCAATTGATCGAGGTTTTCAAGCTTTTACGTGGGTTCAACAATGTTGATTTTAGAAGCATGTTTAGTTTGAATGATAACCCAACTCACAACAATGGTTGGAAGTTGGATTTGAAATGGTTTAGGACTAGTGTGTGTGGGAATTACTTTACGTATAAGATCTGTGACACGTGGAACAGGTTACCTTCAGAAGTTGTGAACAGTTCCTCTGTGGATCACTTCAAGAAAAGGTTAGACCAATCTTGCACACTATTTGAGGGTGTAAAAAATTTTCCCTGGCACCCATTGCCATTGGTACCTCCTCAGTATGGGCCACAAGGCCTTTTGATTGGTACCTCCTCAGTATGGGCCGCAAGGCCTTTTGATTGGTACCTCCTCAGTATGGGCCACAAGGCCTTTTGAGTCTCTCTCTCTCTCTATATATATATATACACAGGGCGTCCCAAAAAAATGTATACACACTTTAAATAATTATAAAGGCAGTGTTTATTAAAATACATTTCATTTTCAAAATGTAATAGAATCTACAGACATTATTTAATTGTTTTGTCAACGCCTGTTTTCAAACTGACGTCCGTTCTGGTCCAGGCACTGCTGATAACACGAAGCAATGGAATCGCAAACATCACGAAACATTTCGTTTGGTATTTGTGTGCATTCTCGTTCAATGGCTGCTCTCAATTCAGCGACTGTTGCAGGTTTTATAGCGTAGACTTTGTCTTTTAAGTATCCCCATAAAAAAAGTCTAGTGGTGTGAGGTCTGGTGAACGCAGAGGGTATTCTACGAAACCCCTTCGTCCAATCCACATCCACATCGTGCCAAGTACCACTCGCAATACTCCACTCTTCGGTCTGGATCATCTTCATTAATAGCATGGACTAATCTTGGAATGTAACTTTTCCATTGACAGCGCTTCAAAATGCGTTGGACAGACGATTCTGAAATTCCTACCTCACGACTCGCTTGCCGCACAGATTTTCTTGGACTTTGGTGATACATTTCCAGTACTCTTTCTTGCTTTGTGGGGCTTGTCGATGTCCGTGGTCTCCGCGCTTCTTGTGGACATTCTGAACAGTTCCATCGGCTTGAAACTTATCTCTAATTCGAGTGATGGTAAGTCGCGTTGGTGGATCTGTTTGAAACTCCCTCCTAAACTGTCTTTGCACTTCAACTTGCGTTTTCACACTTCCAGTAGCATTTTAGAATGAATTTCCTTTGTTCAAAGCTTAGTCTGGCTGTCATTATTAATTCTAATGGGTTTAACTTGGAAAGAAAGAAACATCAATTGAGCTATCAGCTGTTTGTGTGTATACATTTTTTTGGGACGCCCTGTATATATAGTCAGTCCCCACTTTACACTTGCTATACAAATTTTCACTCATATGCTCATACGAATTAGCCTAATTAAACACCATTCCCCACAGATACAAACGGCTTTCGCTGGTACAAATGTGCACCAAAATACTTGAACGTGATTGAACATATGTAACTCAGAGCAGGCTGGAAGCTCTTCCTGAAGCTATGACTTTTAAGTCAACTCCTCCTTCAAGTCCAAGGAGATCTCCTAGGGACTACTGGCTCCAGCCTTTGAAGATGCCAGCTAAGACTCCACAAGGGAGTCCTTCAAAATCTTCAGTTGGAGAAGACACTTCACTGTCTTCCTCCAACTTCCTCCAGTAATCTCCCCTCCTCAAGACCATTCCAATTAGCGGATTACTCTCCAATAAGCTTCTAAGTACAGTATATGATGTCTTTTAATGTATTTACATGCATATGATGTCTTTGTGTTTTCTGTGTACATTTTTACAAATATTTCCATAATTGGGGTGTGTGTGTGACTCTGGAATGAATTAATAAATTATAATGTTGTTTCTATGGAATTCTTGATTTTGATGTATGAACATTTTCAGGAACCAATTAATTCGTTAAAGCAAGGACTGACTACAGTATATATAATAAGCTAAAAACTATGAAAATACTTCTTGTATTCAAATTTTATTAGGAAAATATTTAACACTAATTTTTTAGAAAATTCATCTTTAATCTTAAGTTGGATGATGAAGAGAGTTGTCCAAACAAACGTATTTGTCTCTAATCTAATCGCTAAGATTGCAGGTGTCTTTATCTCTTTCTTCACATCATGAATGAACATTATATGCCATTACTGCATTAAGCACTAAGAAAAAGTCTTGATAAATTGTGCTGTAATGAATCACTAATAAAGTTTCAGGATTGGTCCTGAAGTGGATAAAATTTCTCCCAAGAGATCAAGAGATGCACTCCCCAGATTGCCCAAACACACAAAAAAAATGTAGGCTCTACACAATCTGGTTCTCTTCTCTCTCAAATACTTCATGTCCCAAATCACTGAATCAGCAATGTTTTTCTGTGAATAAAGTATATCTATGTCCATGGTTTGGTTGCTTAAATGCTGCACCACCAAATATTAAAGCACCTTTATTCTAAACCAATAGTGAGAAATCCATTATTTCCAAATTTATTATATACATTTGAGCTTTTATTTATGTTTACAAACACATTCCCCTAACTTAAACCCTTTTTGAAGAACTTTGGCCAAAGCAGGCGTTTGTCATTGTATGCGAGACCATCATAATGAAATTTAAAATGAAGTCATTAAACTTTTGTATTCAGGGAAAGAAACACATGACAAGACCCTATATCAGGTGTGAAGCTAGCCTACAATTTTCACCAACTAAAAAATTTATATAATAAAATACCATAAAAATTAGATGACAAAAAATTTCTTTAAATTATCGAAAAACTTGAGTATTAGGTATTACTTAAGGTTTTTAGTACCAAATATGAAAGCTTGGGCTTATCCTTGCATTAACTTACGCGGTGGTGAAGCCTCTGATAGAGGAGAGTAATGCCCATTGACACCATTCATTTCTGAAAAGTTGTTGGGCATTTCCTCATGGGAAGATTTCTGATTCATTTTGCTCTTGTCTTTTTCAATTTCATGTTCAGTCTCAGAATCTGTTATTAGGTTAATACTCCCAGGTTCAGCTGGCATTAGATCTTAAAAGAAAAGAAGAGAGAATGATTGTATATGGTATAATATGTCTAAACTTGCACTAGTTCTACTTCAAAAGTAGAGGATGAACCAACTATATTTTTAAACGACCAAATATTTTAGTTTACAACATAGGTACCTGATCATCATAAGTTGGTTAATTCATTTTTAAAATAAATTAATATCTAGTCCTACTTATCCAACTTTTAGAGCCTAGGTGTAAGAAAGTTTTATTTTTTTATAGGGCTTAAAACAAGGACTTCAGACTTATGTGCCAAAATTGAGTAGCTACTGTTTGGTGGGGTGAAGCTGACCTTGAGTGGTGAGAAGTTGAAGGTTTTTTTTTTTTTTTTTAAATAGGAAGAGGGGATTATTATTATTATTTTTAGAAATTAGCAAAACCAAAGACAGCCTAGCCTATATGATGTTGATATGTTTTTTCTTTCATTTGAAAATAATTTGGACTGACTTTACATTCTTAGAAAAATATATTTGTTCTACTAGCTCTACTTAAGTATCTTTCATGCTAGCCTTACAATGGGAAATAAAAAAAATATAAAAATGGTACAATCTACTTATTAACCCTTAATACGAAATCATGGGTCAGAAATGAATTGTGTGTTGGGTGAATTCCTGTGAATTCCTATCAAGGGTTAACAAAAAATTAAGGTGTAGACTTAGGCCTATATATCTTTTGAAAATATGATTTTAAATAAATAGCAGATTTATGAATACAAATTATTTTAAAATTAAAACAATTAAGGCCCTACTAGTTTGTCAGAAGGCAAAAAGGGTGTCTGAAATCTGTCACTGTCCCCTTCCATTTTGACCTATGATATACATATGACACTGATAATGAAATCATTAGTGTACTCTTCAATACTAATTTATTCTTAAAACTAATGCATTTATAATTCATACCATAAATGTACAAGTATCAAAAGGACTTACATTTTTTAATTTAAATAGCTAACCTTTACATCTGTACAACAGACAACTTGTGACTTGTCATACTAATGGGGCAGTTGAGGTGTATAACAAAATGAAAAGCGTGATGATGTGGAGGTCCATTATAATATAAACTACTGTACAGTGTACTTACCTTAAAATTTGACATGTACATTAATTAAGGTGTACATAATTGTGGATAAGACTGTATATAATGCAAGCTTAGTAAAACATGGTTTGGTTCATCTTTACAACTGAAAGGATATTACCTCATAAAGTTATGTTACTCTAAAGACATGTCTTCCAACTGGATTTAATCATTGCATGCCATGACCAAGAATGGAGATCATGATCAAATGCTTTTAACATCTAAATTTAACACTAAAACTTAACATTAAATGAATTTAATTTTTTGCAAACTTTAAGACTAAGCTAAATCTACTGAAAGATGGTGAATCAGGCAGTGGACAGGATACCAAGCTGTTATCATACTCTAGATGTGCAATGAGCATCCAAAATCTAAAAAAAGGCAGGAAAATGCGAGTGCAATGATGCGATGATATGGAGGTGATGTTTGATGATTCAGAAGTTATATATAGAGGAGTTTAATGCAAAGAAGCAGATGCATGACCATTCAGAGTGCAACAATTTGTGAGTAGTCTGTATAAACTATACACATGCTTGAACTCACTTATGTCCAGCTGCCTACATACTTATCAGTATCCTACTATACCTGAATGCTTAAATACTCTAAATGAAACCTAGTGCAAAAGAATGAATTTGTTCAAAGAACTGGATCTTTTTCTTACTCATTTCTCCTAATAAATTTTCAGTCATTTCATATCTAAAATCTCTATTATTCCCAAATAGATAAAGAACTGGACATTCATGAAAATTTAATTTTACCTCTCACCCACTTGTGGAATTTGTTAAAATACTCTTCAGATCTTGGTACAAATTAAGGACTTTTTAATTACAAGATCAAAGAAAAGCATGGTACAAAATTTCATACTTCAAGAAGGCTTTACAAAATCCTATTACAGAACTTTAAATTCATTTTATACTTTAAATACTTATAAATTTTAAGTCAGAGTATAAGATCATTAAAAAAAGAAGAATGTTAAATATTAAATTTCTGAAACAACAGCGTATGGAACTCGTGACTGGCTGAAAGTTGGTGACACAGGAAATAACTAACCAACCTAGAATCACCATCTAATCTGGATGTAGCTACAAGTAATCCAGAGTGATGCAAAACATGAACTGGGAGGATCATCAAAATCTGGTGTCTCTGAAACCTAATATTAGCCAGAATAATTATCAGTAGCCTACTTAACAGAGGTCTCACCAGGTTCATTTCAAATTTCCTATTTTGTAGGCTTATCCCTTAACATTTGCATTGAAGTGTAAATATATTAAACTTCCTGCGCTATTAGCCCAATCTGCACATTTGCAGAACTCAGTAAAAAACATTTAAGATCATGGTAGAGTTTGGAGATTTTATCACTACACGCAAAGTCGCGTGATTTGAGTATAAAAATTCAAATAAGTTTTATATTTTAAAGATGCTAAAGTATCTTAGCATAAGGTCATTAATTTCAATATGATAAATCTCAATGTGTTTACTTCCGAATCTGGGTGTAAGCAGCATTTGCCAAATTCTGTAAATGGGCCAATCTTTTTTTGAACAAGAAAAACATATCCATTTGTAGTAGGACCTGGGCATCAAATTTCAAGTTTTTAAGGTTTCCAGGTCTAGAGTATAAATTTTTAAGTTCTAGTAAATAGCTAGGCCTACAGTATGTAGTCTTGAGGCTATCTATTTTTTTTGGCAATATCTGAACCCTGATTGATGAAGTTGGTGACAGAAAATATTAACAAACTCTAATTGATTACCTAACCAGGGCATAAAATTTACTCTAATTAGACCAGTGTATGAAACAGGGAGCATTTCTGACTCAAAAATCTAGTAGTCACTAAACTACATAGTTAAACTTCCTATTAGAAAGCCATTAATGATATTTAGTAGTAGACTATCTACCTAGTTTCAAATATGATAGGCCCTAGATTTTTATCGTAGGGTCCAGATGAAAACTTTCTAACCTAATATTTAATGCTTGGAGTATGGTACCAATATACATAGCCTAAAGAAGAAAAATGTATTACAATATAGGTAGGTCTCTTTTCTGTATGGGTTACATTCCTGGAAAATAGCAGAGAGCAATTCTGCATAAAATGAACACTTATTTTCCATATGCCCCATGTTATAAATGCACATTATGTTTCTGAGTGGTGTATATTCACCCTTAAGCACTTCCAATTTAACTTCTAAGGTGATGGCTTTATGTAGCTTCTTAGAAGCCGAATTGTCTTTGCACTTGAACTTGCATGTTTAGGCAGGGGCGGAGCTAGCTAGGGGCAGGCGGGGCAGTGCCCCAGGGCCCGGGTTTTTTGAGGGGGGGGGCTGGGGGGCTGGGTCATTTCAACAAGTAATGAGAAGTTATTTGAGAGAGCAACAAAGCTAGTAAATAAATATAAAAATGATATTTCCTCTGGATTTCCAAGTCAATTACAGTCGAACCTCGTTTAATGTCACGCTCGGTTTACGTCTTTTCGTTTAGCATCAAAGCCTCCATTGGCGTACATGCATTCATTCTACATCACTTACCCTGTTTACCAGCTGTTAGAATTGTTGTAAAGGCATGGAAAGAGGTAACCACAACCACTATGAACTCTGCGTGGAAGAAACTGTGGCCCTCTGTGATCTATCATTTTGTGGGCTTTGAGGAACAAAGCAATCCTGAAGCTGAAATTCTCCACCTTGGGCAGGCAATGGGACTGGAAGTTGATGCTGATGATGTGCAGGAACTTCAAGAGCATGAGAGGGAGTTAAATGCAACAGACCTCCAAGAGATGGCAAAGGAATCTGAATCTGAATCTCTGGAGCGGATTACCTAAAACCCCATTGAACATGTACTTCATTTAACATCACTTTCGGTTAACGTCACTTTTCCCAGAATGAATCAATGACATTAAACGAGGGTCGACTGTACTCTTTTTTCGAATGTGCTTAAAAACAGACATTGAAAAAATAACAACAATCCATGAGCTATATTCATTTTTAATTAAAGACAACAGTACTTTGTGCTCAAGTTTTCCCGAAGTTGTGACTGCCATAACATTGTTCCTCACAATTCCTGTGACAGTTTCAAGTGCAGAGAGATCGTTTTCAAAACTTAAACTAATAAAGAACTAGCTTCAAAATTCTATGAATGAAAAAAGATTAAGTGGACTCTCAATTATATCAATTGAAAACAAGAAAGCTAGAAATATTAACTTGGAGGATTTAATTAATGAATTTGCTGAAAGAAAGGCGAGAAAAGTCAAGTTCTGATGTTGTCGTAAGTAAACTTTTATTTCACAGTATCCTTTTTAAAGCTCAATATTTTGCATAATGTTTTGCCTTCTATGCCTCCATGCGTACAAGTAGTATCATAATTCTTAAATATATGGTAGATAAATAATGCAAAGAAAAGAAATATAAATGTATAATAAAAATTTTGTTAGGGGGCCCGTGACACACTTGCTCCATTCCTGTGTTTAGGGGCCATTGTTCAAAGTCACTTTGATGAATAAACACAAAAAAATACACAGAAAAGAGAGCGAATATGTAAATAACAGTGCAGTGTGGGAGTCAACACATGAATGGGCAGCCCAAGCAATGCTGGGTAGTCAAAAAGGTTCCAAAAGAGGGAGTTAACAAGCATTTGTGCATGTTCAAACTTGCTCATTCACACACAACAGCACAAAGGTTGAGAGTGGAGTGCATAATATCAATTTATATAGCAGATGAAATGAATTCATTCCCTAAATAATTTAGTGTTATAGCAATTCCACATAAAATGGTACTGCATATAACAAGACCTACCTGTATAGGCTAAGTTTTGGGGACACCAGATTTTGGTGATCTGCCCATTTCATATGGTACTTCAGGCAAATCAGGGTGACTCTTACATTTGAGTAAGTTGCATAGCATCTGGAGGAGACTGTAGACACCAATCAACCTTGTGTCCTATTACTCCAATTCAGCCTTTGGATCCTCCTAAATGGAAGCACTTTTGGCACTTTCACACTGCTGATTGGGAGGCCCTAAGGCAGTACTTCTGTGATTTCCCATAGAATGATTACTGCTTCTGTGGCTGGGGCCCTTCCAAGTGTGCTGAGCACATCATGGAAGTAATTCTCTCAGGCATGGAGGCATACATTCCATATTCTATCTCTACTGCTAGTGCAAAAAAAATTTTGATTTAACTTTATTTATTATGCTATCCACAAGAGAGAGGAGACTTTCAGAAAGTACTGTCACCATCCAACTCCTTATTCTCCCTCTGCTTATATTTCTGCCTGGAATTTTGCAAAATTCCTTCATCTGACAAAAATGTGAAAAACCTATCCAATTCCAATTACAGTAAAACCTGCACTATCCAGCAACAAACTATCAGGAAAACTTTAGAAACCAGCAAATTTCATATTAGGCCAATACAATTTACCAATCTAGAAACCTGGAAGCTTTCCAATGCCATCCAGAAAAATCTAGAACATCCTTAACATTTTTAATGAAATAAGACTAAATTTTACTTGTAGGTCATTCCAGGACAAATCATACAAAAAAATTAAATTTGTAACCACTCCAACTTGGATTTTTCTCAAATTTGGTATATAAGGTTTTTGTGCAAAAACATGAAATCTCAAGTTTTAGCATAATCAGAGTAACGGTTCAAAAGTTATGGGCCCCAATTTTGGGGGTGGGGGCTGGCCCCTTAATGTTTAAAAGTCCATAACTCAGTCCCTAATTGAGCTAGAAATTTTTTTTTAACCATTTGAAAGCTCAAATCCTAAAGAATAATTGACTAAGTAATAAAATGTATTAAATCAAATAGTTAAAAAGTTATATCAGTTTGAATATTTGGTGGTGTGTGTGTGTGGGGGGGGGCACCCCTGTGATACAGATATTCAAGATTTTTTTTCATCATTTTGTACCTCAATTAGGCCTACTCTTCTATATAACTTAGTGAATGACAGTGTGTAATTTTTACCTTTAAGTTGTGTATTTTTTTTGCACTTTATTATAAGGTACTTGCTAGCGAAAAGATGACATATTAGCCCAAGTTCAGGAATTGGGCTATACAGGAATACCTCAAAATTCGTCATTTCAAATTTTGTCATTTTGCAGATTCATCGTCAATCTTTTACTGTCATTTTTTTGGAAAAAAAAAAAAAAAAAAAAAGATTGAAATAGACAAAATTCAACTGTTTACCAACACAATACAGGAATACCTCGAAATTCGACGTTTTGAATTTTGTCCTTTCGCAGATTCATCATCAATCTTTTACTACCTACAGTTTCGCAATCCATCGTCCATATTCACAGATTCGTCATTTTTTTAAAAAATGTGAAACAAAAAAAAAAAGATTGAAATTGCTGAAATTCAACTGTTTACCAACGCAATATATTATTATATTTTGCCAAAAGCGAGTAGAATTTGATTAATTAATCTGTTTAATAACATAATACAGTAAAATGTTTTCTCATTGAAACATGTTATAATCTACCTCAAATTTTGTCATCTCATATTTCATCATGTTATTCTGGAATGAATTAACAACAAATTTCAAGGCATTCCTGTATACATTATATTTTGCCGAAAAACAAGTAGAATTTGTTTAATTAATCTGTTTAATAACACAATACAGTAAAATGTTCTCTCATTGAAACATGTTATAATCTACCTCAAATTTCATTGTTTCATGTTTTGTCATGTTATTCCAGAACGAATTAATGACGAATTTCAAGGTATTCCTGTACTAACTAAAAAAATTGCACACACACACACACACATTATTAAAATAAGAGAGAATTTTGTACTGCCTGTTTGTAAGGTCGAGTGGTATCACGCTTGTGTAGTCATGCTACAACTTGTCACAGCAAAATGAGATTGTCTGAGGGCTCCTTCCATTAGCATGAGCCTTGGTTATTAAGGGTTCAGTTTGCCTTTTGTGACCACATGATAAACACTGCTCATATATGGTATCTGCTTGCCATATTATTTTAGTGCCTTGCCTATATTGGCTGTGCTTGTGTTTGCCTGTTATCATTAAAAATCATTAACATTTAATATTCTTTCTACTTATTACAGGAACTGAAGCTAATATATAAATTTTAAACATGTCTTACCATTTAAATTATCATAAACAGTGTTGTGACCCCTTTAAGAGACAAGAAAAGAATCTTAAAGGGTTTAAGAAATTTACCATTAAATGTAACAGAAAAAAATCCTGCACTCCTTAATTGGAAAGTTTGTACAAACTGTTCTGTAAGATTAAATGAACTTGAAGAACCTGATAAATTATTTAATGATGTTTTTGAAACTGAGTCATCTACAAGTACCTCTTCATTTCAAAGCAGTCCAGGAAGTACACATTTGCAAACTGACAATCCTGGTGAGATCAGTGATATTGAAATCTGTAGAGAACAAACCAAGAACATTCTTGAAGAAATGGAGATTTCAATAAAATTCCGTAAGTAGTGTATGAATTATAATTTGGGGACTTATTTTTGAAAAGTATAGTTATCAGAAAATGCATTATATGATTTTTAAAAATCATCTAAACTCTTTATCTTTGTGTATACATTGTTTCATAGGTTATCAAAATAATGCAGTTTTATCAAACTTGTAAACATTCAACAATTTAAGGAATTGCAAAAAAATAGTTATGTACAATAAATGAATTCGATTAGTTATTAAATTATGAAAATTTGTTGCTGTAACTTACAGTAATTCTAAATTTTGGATGATGCCTAATTTCAGATGGTATGAACACTGACAGGATATCTAAAAAAGCATCAGACAAATATGACAAGTGTGTATCTACTTTGAAAAAGAATTTTGAACAGTCTTTCTCAGCATCTGTGGATGAGGGAGCATCTACATCCAAGAGATTATGCATGGAAAAAGAATTGGAAAGGTAAGGATTGCTCAAATTCAACTAAATTAGCAACTCATGGTCACAATTAAAGACTCTTGACGTATATAATTTTAGATGTTTTAAATTTCAATAGCCTAACTTTTCTTCAATATCATTCTTACTACAGAACACAATCACACCATTTTAACAATGTCTAAAAATATCCATGGAAGGTAGATATTCTTATATTTTTTCTATTTAGGTCCTGATCTTAGAGTACATTAAATTAATAATTTCAATTTAAGAAAATTCTGATATCCCCTACCTTTTATTTATCTAATAGGTACAAAATTGATGAGGGAGCTCGCTGAAGCATTCAACTCCAACTTCCTACCAAAGAAGGTTGCAGATTCTTACTCTATCCCCATACACAATCTCAAAAACTCAAGAGTTCTTTGGGGCTAGTAGATATCTTGTTGATAAAGCCAGGAGCATGAAGCAACAGTATGGAATATTGCCAAATGTTCCTAAATACAGTAAAGGGAAAAAGATAAGTGATGAAACTATTTCTAATGTGACAGCTTTTTATGAGGACCCAGAATTTAGTCGGGTGTATCCAGGAAAAAGGACTGTGTTAGTGTCAGAGACAAAGATGGAAACAAAATTTACAAACAAAAGCATCTCTTACTCAGTAATTTGAAAGAACTGTATCTTAGGTATAAAGAAACTGACTCAAGTATAAGTTTTTCAACATTTGCAGCTCTTAGACCCAAATGGTGTGTTATTGCTGGAGGTACAGGTACACACTCAGTTTGTATTTGTACCTATCACCAGAACCCCAAATTAATGGTTTCAGCAATTGGTGACAAGGACTTGACTTATCATTCATTGATTCAAAAAAGTGTCTGCGATGTGGACAACATTAAATGTATGTTACACCAGTGTAGAGAATGTCCTGGTGTTGCTGGTGTAGATAACTATTTGAACACATTAAATGTACTGACTTCCAGGGATTCAATTGAATATGACCAGTGGACCAGCACTGACAGGGCAACTTTGTCAAATGTAACTGTTACAGTGGAGGAATTCATTGAAAAACTTTCAGAATCAATTTATTCTCTTACTCATCATCATTATATAGCCAAGAGTCAAAGCCTCTACATGAAGACCTTAAGCAAAATCTCAGTGAAGATGAAGTTTTAGTACTGGGAGACTTTTCTGAGAACTATTCTTTCATCACTCAAGATGCACCACAGAGCTTCCATTGGACAAATGAACAAGTTACATTACACCCAATGGTTGTATATAAAATGGAAGATGGTAAATTGAGCCACACTAGCTATTGTATCATTAGTGATAGTTTAGATCATACACCACAGCAGTGTATACATTTCAACAATTTTTAGTTCAAGACATTAAAGTGAGATTCCCTAATGTGAAAACAATGAATATTTTTCCGATGGTTGTGCTGGACAATACAAAAACCATTTTAATTTTAGCAATTTATGCCATCATGAAACAGATTTTGGTATAAAGGCAGAGTGGAACTTTTTTGCCACTAGTCATGGCAAAAATGCCTGTGATGGCATTGGAGGAAGTGTGAAGAGAGCAGCTAAAGCTAGTTTGCAAAGAAAACAACAGGACACATCTTGTTCCACAGAGTTTCTATGACTTTTGTACACAAAATTTTGAGTCCATCAAGTTTAAATTCATTACAAAAGAACAAATAAATCATAATAAAACAGAACTCAGTAGTAGGTTTGAAAAAGCAGTGACAGTGAAGGCACACAGGTTTTCACAGAATTGTGCCAATGTCTCAGTCACATTAAAGCTTATTTAGTTTCAGACTCCAATGACTACAATGTTGTTAGGGTTATGACCTCTGAACAAGGTGACTCAGACACGAGTCCAGATTTATCAAATGAGCAAAAATTTCCTGTGGGAAAGTATGTTGCATGTATTTATGATGGTAGAAAATATCTAGGAATCATTTTAGATTATTCAGAAGAATTCCAAGATTATAAAATCAAGTTTCTAACTACTCCTATTTCCAACAAAAACAATAGATACTATTTCCCAACTAATAAAGATGATGTTTGTTGGGTAGAAGCCAAAAACATCCTTCATGAAATGTCAACTCCTAATATTCAATCTGGCACCAGAGTTGTGTATATCTTTGAAATACATGATACTGAGAATTAGGCTAGGTACCAAAAATGTTTCAGATTTAATGTATTGTATAGCAATTATTTTTATTCAAGTAATGTCTTAATTTGTTCAATAAAACATAACTATACTAGTAGTATTTTTTTTGCCTTTGAAGATTGACAAAGTTGAGAGACAGTTGTCATTGAGTTTTAGGAAAACACTAATAAGTTTATCTTATAGCTATACTTAATCCACTTGTAAGTCAAGGAAAACATCTTATAAGAGAGCTTGATGATAAGTAAAACAGGCATAATGGTATAAGTTCAAAGTCCAGCAAATAGAATGTTTTTAACCTCCACCACCATCTAATGAAGGGGAAAAATACACAATATCATTGACTAAGTCATATAGAAGAGTAATTGAGGTACAAAATGACGAAAAAAAAAATCTTGAATATCTTTATCATAGGGGTGGGGCCACCCCAAAAATATTCAAACTGATATAACTTTTTAACTATTTGATTAAATGCATTTTATTACTTAGTCAATTATTCTTTAGGATTTGAGCTTTCAAATGGTTTTTAAATTTTTTCCTAGCTCAATTAGGGACCGAGTTATAGACTTTTAAAAATTAAGGGGCCCATAACTTTTGAACTGTTAATCTGATTGCTCTGAAACTCGAAATTCATGTTTTTCAGCATAAACAACCCTGTATAGCAATTTTAAGCAAAATCTAAGTGGGTGTGGTTTCAGGCAATGCTTGATTTGTCCTGGAATGACCCTTGTTTCAATTGTCCCATACATACTTAGCATAGTGTTTATGTTGATTACAATATAGTTTACATTGGTGTACAGTACAGTATAGCCAAAATTTGAGTTTTACTATTATTGTCCATTGGTTTTTCCTTGGTTAATGGTACCCTCAGATAACCAGAAAAATTAGGCAACCTGAATGGCCTAATCCCCGAGCTTGCTGGATAACAAAGGTTTTACTGTATTCTCACTCTTTCTGGCATCTAGCTAACCTCCTCTTCAATAACTTTCCTTCTTTTTTCCCTCCTCTTTTCCATTCTGATGGCTCAGTTGCAGTCTCTTCTCCTGATAAAGTTGAACTCTTCACTCAAACTTTCATTTTCAGCTTAACCATGGATGATTCTGGTACTGTTCCTCCATCTCCTCCCTCTGACTTGATTATGTCTGAAATTGGAATCTCTTCCAAAGATGTTCTTTCTGCCCTATCTGGACTCGACTCTAGGAAGGTGTACAGTCCTGATGGTGTTCTTCCTGTTGTTCTCAAGAACTATGCTTCTGTGCTGACACCCTGCCCAGGCAAACTCATCTTTGCCTTTCATCTGGTACTTTTCTTTCCCTGCTGCAAATTTGCTTTCATTCAGCTTGTCCCAAAGAAGGGTGACTGCTCTCAACCCTCCAACTATTGTCCAATTCCTTTGATTTCTTGCCTTTCTAAAGTCTTTGAATCTATCCTTAATAAGAAGATTCTCAAACACCTCTCTTCTCACAATCTTCTTTCATATCATCAGTATAGATTCTGCAAAGGATGTTTTACTGGCAATCTTCTTGAATCTCACTCTGACTCTTGGTCATCCTTCTTTCTTGATTTTGGTGAAACTTTTGCTATTGTGCTAGACATATCAAAAGCTTTTGATAGAGTCTGGCACAAATCTTTAATTTCCAAACTGCCCTCCTTCAGTTTCTATCCTTCTATCTGTGCCTTATCTCTAACTTCCTCTCTGGTCAATCTATAGCTACAGTTGTAGATGGTCAATGTTCTTCTCCTAAAGCTAGGTCAATGTTCTTCTCCTAAAGCTATCAACAGTGGTGTTCCGCAGGGTTCTGTCCTGTCATCCACTCTTTTCCTTTTATTTATCAATGATCTATTAAATTGCACTTCCTGTGCTATCTGCTCCTCTGCCAATGATTTCACTCTTCACTGCTCTACCCACTTCACAAAGTGTCCCTCTCAACAGACACTGAATGCTTTGTGTGAGATGACTGCTATAAGTAACACCTGACCTCTGATCTTTCTACTATCTTTGATTGGGGCAGAGAAAACTGTGTGGCTTTCAATGCCTCAAAAACTCAGTTCCTAAGAGAAAAAAATTATGAACTTGCAGAATAGTAAAAAACCTGAAAACTGGTTGATAATATAATTCATCACTTGTATTTTTGTTTGAATATTTTAATGAAGATTTATAAAAGATATTTAACTTGAGTAGGAATTGAGTAAACTTATGCTTAGAGAGCCAAGAATAAAAATAGTAGTCCATAGAAATTGTTTTATATTCAAGACAATTTTGTTTAATTTCTATAATCATATTATAACTTAAGAATTAATTCTGCAATATGCAAAAATTAATGTAGTCCATTTTTCTTGTACAATGATCTCCTGACCTGCATGTGGGTTCTGTTCTTGAAAAAGCTCATGCAGCATGAAATCATACAGGTTGGAACTATCTCCCCATAATATAAATGGGGTTAGGGGATAAAAACTTGAAAAATTGTATATGAAGTAATTTTTACCTAAATAAAAGCTTTTAAATCATTGTACAACAAATGTATATAAATAATAATGCATGTAAAATAATATATAACAAGAAGTATAAATAGTAAAAACTTGTACAAAAAAAACAACAAATTTTGAAAATAATCACTATAAAAATAATGTATTAAATAATCCAGGGGAGCACAAGAAAGACTACTCAATATAAACTAGCCAGTCATACAAGGGACACACTACCAGGCATGTTGCTGTCAGCTGCAAATGTTAAAGTAATCATGTGTGTACTGCATATGTACTGTACACATAAGTATTGTATTGTGTCATATGCATAAGTATTGTACAGGAATACCTCAAAATTCATCATTTCGCAGATTCATTGTCAATCTTTTACTACCTATAGTTTCGCAATCCATCGTCTATATTCGCAGATTCATCATTTTTTTTTTAAATGTGAAAAAACCAATTGAAATTGACAAAATTCAACTGTTTACCAACGCAATATATTATTATATTTTGCCAAAAAATGAGTAGAATTTGATTAATTAATCTGTTTAATAACATAATACAGTAAAATGTTTCTCATTGAAACATGCTATAATCTACCTCGAATTTAGTCATTTCATCTTTTGTAAAGTTATTCCAGAATGAATTAATGACGAATTTCAAGGTATTCCTGTACGGTGTTTGTAAAAAAGTGTTAAGTAATTTTTTAGTATTTAGCTACCACAATTTTAAAACATTCATGCTAATCTATCTTTGAATCTTAACTTGTGCAGATCAAAAAAAGGGTAGTGAAATGTCCTCATCCTATCTGAATTCATGCACATCAACCCTCATGCAGGTTGGGGGATCACTGTACTTACGTATTATATTACAGTAACTTAATAATATTCAGTTATCAGTGACAGTCACAGTCTGCACTGAAACTTCATCCTGTTAACATTGTTTATTCAGATTTATCTACTTTTTTAGCTTTTGTAATTAACATTTCTAAATACTTTTTGTGATTACTAGAAAACAAGTTGAACTTTATAAGTCATTTAATTAATAGATCTATATATATTAATGTAAACTTTAATTATTCCTCTGTTTGGGCTTGAGCTGAATACCCATGACTATTATGAAAGGAACACTGGAAAAGGTAATAGTGTATTAACTTTTTTGTACATGATACTGAACTTGGAATACAAAAATCTTGAAACAGTTAAATCCACTATACAACATCTTGCAAATTTTTTTTATTTATGTTTGTAGGATAACAGGAAAGTTGTCCATAAAAATTTATGTCAAAGTTCCATGACATCATGGAATAAATCTACATTACCACTCAATGACTAAAGTATTTCCATACTTACACATTATTGTCCAAACCAGAAAAAATTTTGAACATCTGTATCATATCTCCCTCAATAATATCTCTCAAAACTAAACATAAGATACCAATTCCTTTAATCTTTCACAATATACTAACCTTCCTAAACTAAGAATAAGCTTGGATACCCTATATTACCTTCAAATGTACCTATATCCTGCCTATGGTGAGGTGACCAAGCTTGAATGCAGTATTCTAAGTGGGGCCGAACATAAGACTTATATAATCTACAGACAACTTCCTTACTCTTATAACTAACATGCTTCTTAACAATACCTACATACCATTTTATTTGCTTTATATCTAGCCTCCAAACACTGTTATTCTCCCAAAATGAAGACCTTCACATTTTTTAACACTGAATCCCATCAGCCATTTCCTAGTCCAGGAAACTAATTTCTCAGGAGGCGATTGTAGACACCAATTGATCGACTAGGGAAGTACTCTAGGGTGGATGTTAGGCAGGAGACAGGGAGTGCTGGAACTCCCATTTCTCCTGTCACTGACCTCCTCAGCTGAGCTTTTTCTCTCTCTCATCTACCCTGTGAGCACTCCAGCATGCTCTCAAACACACACTTCTCCCTCTATTCCTCACTACACAATACACATACATGCATCTTATACACTAAACAACCTTTTCAAAACTTATAGTTAAAAGGCATAATTGAGCGCTGGAGAACTTGTTTTTGGCTCCAACAAGACCTTCCTGACCTAAATCCATGCTGGGGACTTGGAATAAGATTAAAATTTTCCAAATGTTCTTGAATACTATTCTTTATAATTCTTCCCAATATCTTTCCTACCAATGATGTTAAGCTAAGAGGCCTATAATCTTGTACCTCCTTTTAACTCCTCTTTTTTTTTTTTTAAATGGGTACAAGATTACATTGGATTAGGTGGTCATTCTTGGTTGGTTAGTTATTTCCTACCTACATCACCAACTTTTGACCAATCACATGTCCAGAAAACTAGCATCCCTGAAACTTAATATTTACTACAATATACCAGTATGTGCACATCATAGTGAAACCCTAGATAACATTTCTCAAAAGAGTTGATTAGAGTTTTGCATACGTCATGATACCATGGAATTTTAACAAGTTTTAACCAAATAGGTATCAGAGAAGCATGACCTAGTTACATAAAACAAAAACAAAAGTTAATATACAATGGCCATATACTCTATTTTTTATTAGTTGAAAGGCATGAGTGACATGTTTAAGGGACCCTTGCTTTTCATAATATAAGCTTAATTTATAAATAGCAAGATAAGGATAGCTTAACTCTTCATATTTCCTAAGAATTAGACAAAATTAATAGTAGTAATGGGAAATATTATGCACAGTTCAAAGAAGCTAGATTATAGGCCTAGGCAGGTAGGCCTGATGAAGGCATGAACATTTCACCAATTGTTTAGCAGCAAGGATGGAGCAAATACAGGAGTTCAGGGTTAATATGTTTTAAATGACATGGGCTAGACCTGTAAATCAAAATAACTTTTTATGAGGTAGTTTTAGCAGGGTTGGCAAAAACCCAACTACCTATCAAAAAACCAGTTGGGTTTTTGCCAACCCTGAGTTTTAGTCACTTTATTCAAATTTGTCACTCATTTTTTTGTGCAAATGCATATTAATGGTGAAAATTATGATACTAATAATATATATATATATATATATATATAAATACACTCATTTTTGGTCTGATGAGTATAATTTTAGGCTATTTTTTTGCTACTCTGACTTAATTAGTTTGTTGGTTTCTGTTCTGGCTATTTTTTTTTCTAATTGGATTCAGTTTGGTGGTGTTTGTGATAGAATTTTGGTGTGTCATTTGTGTGGTTTCAACTTTGAGAACTTGATTTGTCATGTGCCCTAGATGAAGACAAAGCATTGGATGTTTTTATCAATTATGGCATTATTCTCTCATCCTTAATTTACCTGAAATGTGACAGTGAGTGCCCAATACAAAAAGATCAGAAGATAGTTAGGTGAAATAACCAATATTAACCTGTTAGGTTAATTGAATGCCCAGTTAGGTCAACTGAATGCCCTTGATGATTGGTTAGGTTGTCATGATATTTTTGTTAGTTTAAATGAAAATGATGAGAGCAAACTTTTCTGGTTAATTTTGAGGAGTTTTGCACATTTCCTGTGGTAATGCGTCATTTACGAGATCTCAACATGAACATGTTAGGTTATGCTTTATTGTATAAAATGTAGTCAAAAATACATTTTTCAAGTGTATTTTGGTGTGCTTTGTTTGAATATGACCTTCATTTCTTGTGCAAATGAACAGAAATACAGTTGTCATTGCATGGCCCAAACACATATTTCTGTTCATTTGCACAAGAAATGAAGGTTATATTTGAACAGAGCACACCAAAATACACAAGAAAAATATATTTTTTATTTCAACTTCAGGTCATGTCATTTGCGATAATTACTGGAGCTCAGTATTCATAAATACCATACTTTCAAATCAAGTCCCAATACAGAAACACAAGTAAACAATACATGTTTACAACTTTACATCAAATTTTTATTAAAACCAATCCATTTTATGAAAGGACATAATTATGCAAGACATGGAGATGAGTTACATTCTAGAGTTATCCAATCACAGTTTTGCCAATTTGACAAAATTATAGTTATTGAGTTATCAGTTGTCCACTTGTCTACAAAGTGTTTGTTTGCTTTGAGGCACACAAAATTTTGGAAATATTCAGTGAATTTGAATACTTTGTCATAGTATTCAAATACAAATATAAATACTTGAAAAGCTGTAATTGAATGCTGAATACAAATACTCCATGCCTGTTTAGCAGCCTTTAGGCTATACAACATTCAATGCAAGGCATTTCTTGAAGAGGTAACTTATCTCCAGATGGCTAAATCCAGGATAAATAGACAGGTAGAAGTGCTGATATAACACTAATACATCTTCAATATTCCCAAAACTTGGTCTGAAGGTGTTTTTTAGTGAAAAAAACATTCCCAAATTTTTTTGAAAATTGGTCAAATAGGTCAAAATTTAGGGTCAGGTCAAATTTTGGCCAAATTGTGACCTAAGAATTTTTTAAATCCCTATATCTTGGTTTCTAATTGTCGTAGCTTAATAAACTTTATATGGATGGAAGCAGAATGAGCTCGTTTCCAAAAATGGTACTTTCATTTGGATAATTTAATGAAAAAAACACTTAATTTTGAAAAAAACAAAACAATTTCAGGATTTGACATTGAAGGGATCAATTTTTTAAAAAATTTAATTGAAGAAAAAATGTTGCCTGAGCAAAAATCTACCATAATCAGCAATAAAAAGTTAGCTTATAGGCCATTATATAGTTTAAAATTTAATTTTATTAATGCTGGCTTTCTTCATTTTTTATTTTTTATTTTTCTATTTTCAGATTTTAATAACTATATATTGAAAGATACAGGTGTACCTAAATAACTTAAAAAAATGCCAAAAAATAAGGAATTATATTGTTGTGATCCTTTAAAAAAACATAAAAAAAAGAATTTTCAATAATATTAAAAAAGTTATGGAATGTATAGCTTCTGTAAGTTATGGAGTTCTTCAAAAGGATCAGCTATTGTGTAGCAATTGCTACACCTTACTAAGAAGTCAACCTGGAATACTGGAATCTGTACCAGCACCAGCAGAAGAGTTATTAAAATCTGAAAATAGAAAAATAAAAAATAAAAAATGAAGAAAGCCAGCATTAATAAAATTAAGTTTTAAACTATATAATGGCCTATAAGCTAACTTTTTATTGCTGATTATGGTAGATCTTTTGCTCAGGCAACATTTTTTCTCCAATAAAATTTAAAAAAAAAATGATCCCTTCAATGTCAAATCCTGAATTTTTTTTTTTTTTTTTCAAAATTAAGCATTTTTTTAATTAAATTATCCAAATGAAAGTACCATTTTTGGAAACTAGAGCTCATTCTGCTTCCATCCATATAAAGTTTATTAAGCTACGACAATTAGAAACCAAGATATAGGGATTTAAAAAATTCTTAGGTCACAATTTGGCCAAAATTTGACCTGACCCTAAATTTTGACCTATTTAGTCAATTTTCAAAAAAATTTGGGAATTTGTTTTTTCACTAAAAACACCCCCAGACCAAGTTTTATGCAAATTGAAGACATGACCATGTTGTTTATCTGTCTATTTAACCTGGATTTACCCAGATATGTAATCATAATCATATATGAGATGTGATGTGCAGCAGGACCGAGGAGGGGAAGTGACATCGAGTGGAGAGCGTGTTAAGACAGTGGAGTATTTTAAATACTGGGGTCAACAGTGGATGCAGAGGGGGGAGCAGAGAGAGAGATAAACTGTAGAATATAGTCGGGGTGGAAGAACTGGAGAGACGTATCAGGGGTGCTCTGTGATAAGAGGGTCCCAGTGAAACTGAAGGGAAAGGTATTCAAAACAGTGGTGAGGCTGGCAATGTTATATGGAATGGAGACTGTGCCAATGAAGAAGAGCAATGAAAGAAAAATCGATGTGGCTGAAATGAAGATGTTGAGATGGATGTGTGGAGTGACGAGGAGGGATAGGGTCAGAAATGAGCATATAAGAGGAACAGTGAAGGTGGCAGAAGCATCTAAGAAGGTGCAGGAGGCCAGGCTGAGGTGGTATGGACACGTCAGGAGAAGAGAGGAGGAGTATGTGGGGTGCAGAGTGCTAGAGATGGAGGGACTGTGTGGTGGCGGACATCAGGAGAAGGACTTGGAGGAGGACGTGGTATACGACAGAGGAGAGTGGAGAAGACGAACCAAAAACAGCGACCCCATGTAAAGATGGGATAATAAGCTGCGGAAGAAGATGTAATCATAATCATTAGAATCAATTCCACATTTTTGAGGAAATGAATATAAAAGTCAAGTTGCCATTACAATAAAACCCACTCTTTAAATAGAATTATGTTCATTTATTTGCAACAAGTCACTTTAAACATACAGTATGTGAAAAAGGGTTATCACATTACATAAAAACTTCAGACTTCTGAAATGCAGAAAGTCTAGAAAATATAAGAAATATGCAGAAGTAAACATTTTTATTTAAATGTTTTCCTAAGTAAATAAGATAACTCAATTTTCTGTTGACTGTTTATAGATACTTACCATGTGTAAATCTAAAGAAAATCAGGTGAAAATTGAATAAAAAATAATGAAGCTATAACGAAGTCTCACTTTAGGTGGTTCAAATCACCCTGTGTGACACTATCATAGTTAATAGAGATATCAACCTGAAACAGATACTTTGCATATATAGCCACCTTGAACCACCTATAGTGTATTTTAAGTCAATAAATTGATACATGGATAAGCCTGTGTTTGTAATCATTCACTCACTGTAGATCTGAGTGGTATAGTAACATCATAAGTAGTTTAACCAAGATAATTGATTCAGTTCTGTTGTTAGATTGGGGAGACGAGTTGTGTGTGTATTTATTTATTTCAATATGTACAATTGCAGTCAAAAGTCAGGAAATTAAACTAAGTAAAATATGACCATAAAACCCAGGTTATTATATACATTTCTAACGTGGTTACCAAATTTCTTGGTCTGGCTAGTAAATTCTCTATCTGGTCAGTAAACTTTAAAAAGTATTCACCAAAGGCTAGTAAGCAAAATATTCAACTTTCAGAGCTGCAGATTTCAATCAATACTTTAATTTAGTTTAAACTCCCATCATACAACTGAAGCTCAAATAATTTCAGTTAAAACTCTTGGTGAATTTGTAGTTTCGACCAACCACAGAATTTTTTGATGAAAAATACGTCATTTGAGAGCTCTTCAAATTCTGAACAATTTTTTTATTTACCATTTTACTTGCAAATGAACGACAGTTGAATAAATTAACAGAACCATTTTAGCCAATCAGCTTCATCCTAGATCGCGCCACACGCACAGCACTTTCATATGAAATCAGTTTGAAAATGGCGAGTCTGTGAGGTGGATGCAGTTACAATTACTGGGTGTTTATTAAGAAATTTTATCTTGATCAATCAGACAATGAGGATGCACCACACAGTCATCCAGGACCCTCGGAACCTTCAACAAAACCACAACAGAAACGTAGATGTAGCTTGTAGCGTAAACTAACCTACTTTTTGTTTAACTTTACCTACTTTTTTTTTTTTTTTTTTACCCTCTCCTTACTTTGCATGTCTGTAATTCTCCTTTCTTGCATGTTTGTAGTTTGCATGGTATGATAGTGAGTTAAGACTGTTTGCATAGTTTGTAAGCATTCTTATTTTACTTCTTTTCATCTTTCATCCCTCTCCTATTCTCTCCGACTATTTTTCTGACTTGTCAGCAGTGGCTGGCGGATGATGATGGTGAGTCTTTTTTCTCTTTTTCTGAATGAATGTTAACCCACGAGTGATAGGTGTTGCTACTTACTTAACCCCTTATTCTCTTCTCTTAACCCCCTATTCTTTCCTTTCTCTCGGGCTAACCTTAGAGTGGATCTTAGGGTCTTTGTTAGCCTTAGCTTCTGTAGATCTGTAGATGTCACCAATAAGGTAATGTGATCTATCTACTTGTGAGTTGCCCCCAGTTAATTGAATGTCAGATTAGGGCAACTGAATGCCCAGTTAGGTCAACTGTACACCCTTGATGATTGGTTAGGTTGTCATGATATTTTCCTTAGTTTTAATGAAAATATTGGGTAAACTTTAAATAGCTGTAACTTTTTAAATATTCATTTGCAACAAATTTGCATTGAAGAAAAGTGTCTTAGAATTGTTGAAACTATCTATTGTAAAGACAAAAGTCACAAATTACTTGGTTTCCACGATCCCCCCACCCAAAAAAACCTGATTTCCCACGGGTCTCCTTGTTCAACTGTCGTTCATTTGCGAGCAAAATGGTAATTAAAAAAGTTTTCAGAATTTGAAGAGCTCTCGAATGACGTATTTTTCATCAAAAACTTCTGTGGTTGGTCAAAACTACAAATTGACCAAACTCTTGCCTAATGCATCAGGTGCAAGTATTCTGAATTAAAATTCTTGTCATTGGGCATGTGTGTTATGGTAAAATTCTCATGTTACACTATTGAAAAACTCATACACATTCTGCTGTCTAGGTCTGGTAGAGATATAGCTAAAGTAGGCCTAGTAACCTACCCATTTGTACAATTTGGGAAATACAGAACTGACTCTGCAGCAAAATTTCCTCAGGTTAAATTAGGTACAGTTTAGCACCGAACCTAGTGAGCCCATTTTTTTTTAGTTTCTAGTGTAGTTTTGTCTCCTCTTTCCAAATACAGAATCCAAATTTGTTGCAAATAAAATTTTTGTACCTAGCAGCATTGTTGCATTTGTTTTTAGGATCAATGGTATTGCAAGCATCAGGCAATTTTACCCATAAAAAGTAAGGGATAATTATTCATTTTAGTGCTCCCTCTCCTTTCTGGACCAAAACACATTTTTCTGGTGTGATTTATTCAAATCTGAACTTCATTTCTTTGGGAAATAAGCCATTTTTGAGAAATTTTCAATTTTAAAATTTCTCAACACACCCATATTCCAAAGAAGTGAAGGCTAAATTTAAACAAAAAACACCGGAGAAATGTGTTTTACCTAACCTAAAAAATAATTATACATTTCCTTGATTTTTATCAGTTTCCCTGAGGTTTCAAGGTGTCCTGAATACAAATTTACATGTTGAATTATCATAGAATGTCTCCTATCAAAAATGAAAGGAGCATTAAAACAAATATTGGGTCAATCCCAGAATAGGCACCTGATGTACCTCAATCCCAGATGAAGCACCTGCGTTCAACCTCAATCCCAGAATAGGCACCTTGCAAGGAATTAAATAAAAAAAACGTGATGATTACAAAATTTATTGTTTATACAAAGTTTATTACAAATGTAATAAAGGCAAAGTTAAAAAGGTTTAAAGTGGTTTAATGAATAAAGAAAAATTTTAGATATAAATTCCTGCAATATGAGCCTGAATGTTTCTGAATCCATCTGAAGCTGGTAAGAATAGCAAAACTAACCAAAAAAGCAGAAGATATAGCAAAAAGATTAGGTTAGGTTAGAGTTGATTTTTTCAAATATTGATAAAAACAATGAAATTATATCTCTAAAAAACTGTTTATATTTTTTTCTCCTCAATCCCAGATTAAGCACCTGTGTTTTGCCTCAATCCCAGATTAAGCACCTAAAAATGATTTCAGGTTCCTATTCTGGGATTGATCCCAAATATTAACCAAGTAAGGTTTTAATATTGATAGATCATATTAGGTAGGTTAGGTAAACTTTAAATTGCTGTAACTTTATTATTTATTTGTGACAAATTTGGATTCTATATTTGGAAAGAGGATACAAAACTACACTAGAAAAGAAAAAAAAATGGGGTCACCCATTGGCTGCAGAACTGCAATTTTCCCAAATTCCAGAATCCAGACTGAATATGGAAATGGTTCACATCTTACTAAGTTAGGTGGTTAGATAGGTTAGGTTTAGTTAGTAATTATAGACTGTCTCAACTGCTACTGATTCTGGAATATTACCACTTTGTATTTTAGAATCCTCCATTCATACACTAGTCACCCTAGAGTTTAGGTCTAATCTCAGCTGAAAAGAGGGTTATTACTGAATGTTTCACCAATAATTTCATAACTTTGTTTCGGTCCATTTGCCAATATGAAGGTCATATTTGAACAGAACACACCAAAATACATTAGAAAAATATATTTTGGATATTACATAAGAAATTTTGGTGCTACTATAGCGTGATTCCTACCGGTGACTTCGATACTATAGGGTGATTCCTACCCGTTTTGGTTCGAAACTACAGTACTGTAGAGTGTGATTCCTATCCAAGGTATAAATGAAACTATAATAAATATAAAATGCTATTTATTATTCAAATTTATTTATTTAAAAAATAGTTTCGGTGCTACTATAGTATGTGGTCTACCTACGATTGGTTAGGTTTAGTCACGATATTTTCGTTAAAACTAACGAAAATATCATGACTAAACCTAACCAATCGTCAAGGGCGATGGACATTAGAATGTAAATAAGCAATTAGTAAACAAGATAAGAAGCTATAATTAAAAGGTAGACCGCCGAATCGAGGTAGGAATCACGCTATAGTAGCACCAAAATTTTTATAGTGAGCACACTAGGGGCCACTTCGGCCCATCGAGGTGGCTCCACTATGTAAAAACTGCCTGTACATTGGCAACAACCAATTTTTACAAAACTAATTTATCAATTTAAAACTAATTAATTATCAATTTAAAACTAAAGATAGAATCTCTAGATCCAGAGGATCAAAGTCATAATAGGCTACTATCCACAAATATGTTACACTCTATATCTATTTATAACTGACATGCAAATATATCAGATCCAAAGAATCTAGTCAATTTCATTACAGTACCCATCAATACCAGTACCTTGCCAACCAAAAATAAGTCACGGTCCATATCAATTGCGGACCAAGTCACAATTTACAACCATATACATTACAATATATATACTTAAGAGGAAAAGTGTAGGTGTGGCTATAAAGACTGTACAGTAATGTAGAAATGTGTGTGCACCCATTTTGGATCTCCCATTTAAAGGTGTTTGTGGGGCAAGTGAGGATCATAAGTTTTTCAATACCTCACAGTACTATGGGAGGCACCGCTCAACAGAGGAATCTCTCTAAATGGGGTGTGTAAGGAGAGAGAGTATCCCCTAACCCAAGATGCTGCCTTCCTATATCCCACAACACCTGTGTTGAACTGTGAGATCTATCACCCAAATGCACATAATATATATATGAAATAAACTAGTACCATTCATGCAATAAAAATGGGCTTAAACACCATCACCAGATGTCTCTTGCAGACATCAAACTATCCAACCTTCTTTTGAAAGAATCAAGTATATCTGAAGTCACCACTTCTGTCAGACTGTTCCAAAACTTAATTACTCTATTTGTAAAACTATATTTTCTTAAATTTGTTCTACATCTTGGCTTAAATAATTTCATACTATGACCTCTAGTCTGGTTATTGTGATCTTTAATGAAGAGAGACTCAAAATCTATCTTATCCAACCCTTTTATCATTTTATACACTTCTATCATATCACCCCTTAACCTCCTCCTTTTTAATGAGAACATGCTTAGATACGCCAATCTTTCCTTATATACGTCAATTGTCTTAGAGATGGGATCATTCTTGTTGCTCATTTCTATACTTTTCCAGTTTTTCAAATATCTTGTATCAAATAGGGACTATTAAATTGAATGCAGTATTCGAGAGGGGTCTCACATACAAAATGTATAGTTGCTTTAAAATATTGAGTGATTTGTATTCAATGTGTCTCTGCATGAGACTGAGTCTAGCATTTGCTTTACTTCTGATTAACGTACAGTGATTTGAGGGTTAAGTTCATTAGTCACAGTGACACCCAAGTCTTTCAGTATTGGTGAAACATTCAATAATTACACCTCCCTGGTTAGCACATGCAATTGGAGAACACACAGGTTAAGGTTAGGTTAGGGGTAAATTTTTACAAGTGTACATTACAGGCTTTGTAAATCAAAACTATGTTTTTCTGATGGCTTTTGATGCAGTTTGAACGAAGGTTAATTTCATTCAAACATCAAAATACAATTTGCACAAGATATGAAGGTCATATTTGAACAGAACACACTAAAATACATCAGAAAAATGTATTTTGGATATTAATTTCAGTGTTGGTGAACATAAGAACAAGAAATTTTTATAGTGGGCACACTAGGGGCCACTTCGACACATCGAGGTGGCTCCACTATGTAAAAACTGCCTGTACATTGGCAACAACATTCAATAATTACCGAAAAGTAGATTTAAATAGTAAAAAGGAAATTGGGTTGCGTCCGATCGACGTTTTATGTTTTCAGGCCAAAACTGGCCCCCAAATGTTAAAGTGATATAGGTCCTAAATTTCTAAGGCTCTATGCCAATATCTAACCTAGTCTTTGTGCAACTTAAAAATTTTAACAATTAATTTAGGTTTGTTAGCTTTTATTTTCTTCAATCTTAAAAAAATCTGCTGTAGAGTTACTAGACGCCAAGCTTTTAAGGAAGACCTAAATTTAACAAATTCCAACTTTCCAATTGGGAAAAGTTACTCAAACTTCTTTCTTCTCTTCAATACTTTTAGCACACCGGCACGGAAGTAAGGTGGTTTATACAAAAATTAGAACACAGGCATATATGGGGTAGCCCTGCTATTGATCTCTGAACCGTGGAATTTTAAACCTGTTTCAGACTTTACCGAAACCTTTATAATTACAATACATATATTTATAACTTTTAATTTTAAAACATAGAGTAACTATTAAGTTTCAGCATAGTCCGTGTATATATATATATATATATATACTGTGTGTATATAGAGATCCTATATCTTCTGGGTTTCTTTTTTTCTACTGATCTTTGTGTCATCGGCAAAGGATGTTACTGGCTGTCTCTGGTAAAGTCAACATCTATGTCAGTTAGCATGATTATGAAGAGTAGTGGAGCTAATACTGAGAACCTCTGATTCTGATGAAGATACTCCTTGTACTGTAAGTGGTCTGTAACGACTTGCCGCCGCTCACTAAGGAAATTATATAGGATCAGAAAATAAAAACCCACTCTAATAGACAGAGTTTATTTCCACGACAGTTTCGACGCCCACTGGCGTGGGCGTCGAAACTGTCGTGGAAATAAACTCTGTCTATTAGAGTGGGTTTTTATTTTCATATTTTGACCTTCACGTAGAAAAAAGTGAAGTTTTTTGCATTTATATAGGATCACTTTAACATATTGCTTCCCAAAGCATTCGGGAAGCAATATGTTAAAGTGATTAACAGTGGGAAGCAATATGTTAAAGAGAGGTTCCTGGGAAGCAATATGTTAAAGTGATCCATTATGTTAATTGACTGCCCAGTTAGGTCAACTGTACGCCTTTGACGATTGGTTAGGTTAAGTCTTGATATTTTCGTTAGTTTAAACGAAAATATAACGACTAAACCTAACCAATCGTCAAGGGCATACAAAAAAAACAGTTTATTAAAGCGAACATTTTTTATCGTACTCCTTATCCTAAATATTGGGAAGCAATATGTTAAAGTGATATACGCTGGGAAGCAATATGTTAAAGTGATATACGCTGGGAAGCAATATGTTAAAGTGATCCATTATACAGGGTGTACATAAAGTCAGGATCTATTTTTGTGAAGCACTTGGAAATTATATGGAATTCAATCATAAAATGATAAAATGGTAACATTTATTAAATAATTAAGAGTAGGATTCGACGTGACGCCCATCAGTATCCCTGCACAGCTTAAATCGTTCCGCAGCATTTCTAAACACATTCTGGAGCATTTGCAGGGTTATGTTATCTGCAGCAGTTCGTATACGTGTACGCAAGTTTTCAAGACTCGTAATCTTCGTCTGATAGACGTGCGATTTGATAAAGCCCCATGCAAAGAAATCTAAAGGGGTTAAATCTGGTGATCTCGCTGGCCAAGGTCTGTTGCTTCCGCGTCGATCCAGCGATTTGGAAAACGTCCATTTAGATAATCCTGAACAATTTTGGCATAGTGACAAGGAGCACCATCATGTTGATTCTAAGGGGATAGGATTCGTGTCATAACATGACGTTATCAGAATCTATAAATAGACCCAGAAATTGTTTAAACTTCATTCTCTTCATTGGAATTGCATCGGAGTGACGTGTATTATTTACTGGTCAAGATGTATCGAAGAAGGAAGTTTGTCCTCGAAAAAGGAAGTATGTTCCTCGAAGGAAAGTCAAATGGCGTTCAAAGGAGAAGATATTTACAGCTTCAATGAAATTTGTTTATTTGTCTAAAAATACTTTTGATGTTAATGCAGATGGGTTTTATACCTTGTGTTTGGATCTTTTAACTAATGAGTCTAAATCTACCATTTTAAAATTTAATTATTATCAAGTAACAGGTGTATCATTTCATAGTATTCCAGAACTGAATATGTCTGGATATGTGATTAATTTTGAAGATTCATTAGGTCGTAAGAAGGATAGTAGGGAAAGGATAGAGGGACCTAATGTAGGGATATCACCATCTCCATATTTAATTGTTCCACATTGTGTTTTGTTTGAACCTAATCTTGACTCCTCTCATAGTGCAGAGCAAGTAATGCATCATCCAAGAACAAAGTGGTTCTCACCTTTTAAAGAGTTAGAATGTATCGTAGATTGAAACAAGTATGTGAATTAGGTGAACAGGTAACTACCCAATTCCCTAATACTTTAATTAAGATATCAACGAATGATTTATCTAAACCATTAGGTCGTATTTATGTTGGTAAATATACACCAGAAGGATCTCAAAAAAATGAGTATGGATTTACATATGTTAATCGAATTGTATTTTATGTTAAGCTATATGGTATAAACAATAAAGAAATAAAACAAAAATTTTAATTTTTCATTTCTCATTCATGAGTCATACTCTACTCCCATGAGCACAATTCGGCAAGCTAGTATTACCTTGCCGAATTTGTGCGTGCGTGTCTGGTAGTGGGATAAATAAATATGATGACGTCATAATGCGTGGTTGACTTATCAGACAAACTTAGAGTGCAGGACTCGTACCACAAGTAATGTGATATGTCTCATTCTAAGAATTTAATTTCAATAAGCAACAGACCATGTAGCCATTAATTAGACCATGTAGCCATTAATCTTTGGCAGCCTCGCAGAGTTAGCATGCCGGCAAAACTGTATCGAGTTATGGGTGCGAAGCAAAGTTGGACATTGAAAGTTTGAAAGCAGAGTGAAGTATCCATGCAGAGTTCGTATACGTGTACGTAAGTTTTCAAGACTCGTAATCTTCGTCTGATAGACGTGCGACTCGATAAAGCCCCATGCAAAGAAATCTAAAGGGGTTAAATCTGGTCATCTCGCTTCACAAGGTCTGTTGCTTCCGCGTCCGATCCAGCGATTTGGAAAACGTCCATTTAGATAATCCTGAACAATTTTGGCATAGTGACAAGGAGCACCATCATGTTGATAGACGACGGGGATAGGATTGTTAGTACCGTCGTCTATCAACATCATGGTGCTCCTTGTCACTATGCCAATGTTGTTATAGTGCTCCATTAGTTGTGATAGGCATGATCTGCCTGACCGAAACCCATGTTGATTACACTGCCCAACAAAAAAAACATTTTTGCTGGTGATTTAATTCTAAGACCTGTTTCTGGATAATATTGATGTGCTGATTTAAAAAATCACCTTAGATTTTGTCCATCACATCAGGTTTTCGTGCAATGTGCAATGCAATATGCCTATTTTGGGTGATTCATGAAGGGCACTTATCAAAATTGATGATTTTTGAGACCTGTTAACAGCTGTTTTGCTGTTAAAATTTTATCTGTGGAATACGCAAATCTGTGCATTAAATCTAAAGGTTATGTACAACATATTAAAATGTACCCAGGTGTGAGCGTGACGTCATGATCATGGATTCATTTTTTGCTTATTTAAACACTTTTAATCACTTTATGTGTCAATATTACCATTGTATATTAAAGTTCACTCCCTGCACAATTGTTTACTTTTCCATGCTGATTCTGAGTATGTAAAAACTTATTTTTTGAAAAGAAAAAAAATTCGACATAAACCCTGCCAAAATGCGATATCTCCGTATTTGATTGCTCGAAAACCTGACGTGATAGGCAAAAACTAAGGTGATTTTTTAAATCAGCACACCAAAGTTACCTAAAAACAGGTGTTAGAATTAAATCAGCAAAATTGGTGTTGGGCAGTGTTATCATTTAATTTTTTTCCGAGTTTCCAAAAAGCCATAGATTTTCTGTCTAACTATTCTTTCAAATATTTTAGTGAGACGAGATGTAAGCGACATTGGCCTATAGTTTTTGGCCTCGGATCGATCTCCTCCTTTATATATTGGGACTATTTTCGCGCTCTTCAGGATGCCCGGTATTTCTCTCGTGTCTTGTGATCATCTCCATATCCAATGTTGGGGCTCAGCGATTGCATTCTTGCAGTTTTTGATCAGCGTGGCATTCCTTTTGTCGGGTCCTGCCGCTGAATGTGTTTTAGTTTCCCTATAGCTTGTGTAATAAGCACACCGGACAAAAAATTAGTCACCCCTACTAGCACCGATAGTAGGAAGTTCAAGGTCACACAGAGGGCGCTGATGTAGCATTGGTAAGTGACAAGTAGCGGTGACGTAGCACACAGGATCAGATCTGTTTCGTGAGGTGGTGAAGAACAAAGTGTGTGTTGGATATAGTCTGCAAAATGGGTCGTGAGGCAGACGTTACTCAGTGGCAAAAAGGAGCCATCGTGTTTGGCAGAGCCCACGGACACAAAATGTCTGAAGTAGCCCAATTTGTTGGTGTGTCAACGCGTACTGTCCAGCGAGTTTACAAGAGTGGTGTAGTTCGCAATCAACTGAAAATCGACGGCGTAACTGTGGCCGGAAAACAATTCTCGACAATAGGGGCCGCCGCCATGTTTCTCGTCTAGCAACTGCAAATCGTTTTCAAACCAGAGAACAATTGCTCCATGAAACCAATGAGGTTCTCCAGCGACCAATTTCCGAACGGACATTGCGACGAGAACTGCATGCGATGGACATCTGGAGCAGGGTACCACGGAAGAGGCCGCTGTTAACAGCAAGTCACAACTTGGCACGTTATAAATGGGCTCAGAGGCACAAAAACTGGACTGCGGCAGATTGGAAACGTGTAATTTGGTCCGATGAGTCCCGTTTTTGTTTGTTCTCCAATGATGGGAGGCGACGAGTACATCGCAGGTCCAATGAAGCCTTTAATCCTGAATGCGTCGAAGGTGTTGTTCAGGCTGGAGGTGGTTCCGTGATGTTCTGGGATGTTTTTCGTACCACGAAATGGGCCCTCTCGTTCCAGTGACGATGAATTTGAACCAGCAGGCGTACCTCCGCATACTAAACTCGCCGGATTCGTGCGGTTATCAAGGCCAGAGGCGCCGTCACACGTTATTAGGTACATTCTGAGAGGGGTGACTAATTTTTTGTCCGGTGTGCTTATCATCTGTCGTAAAGTTAAAGTCCGTTATACTTTCCCCTTGTAATTGTTCTTCAAAGAACACGTTTCTATCCCATATCAGTTTGTCAGTTTTTGGGATACTGAAAGATGATTCGTACTGAGCTCTTAATATTCCGGATATTCCTGTTAGATCGACAGATAAAGCACTATATATATATATATATATATATATATATATATATATATATATATATATATATATATATATATAATATATATATATTAAAGTGTATGATGCATAAATGCCAAAATTTTGGTGGTGAAAATGGTATCAAGTCTTTTCTGGAGTTACTAGATGGCATTGAAACGGGCATGAAATTCGATATAAAGTTTGGGTAGGCACAGATTAATACTTGCCTGCATATGTAATGTTCCTCGCCTCACAGGGAGCTCCGTACATGTGGCACGCCGCAGTGATAGTCAAGGTACCCCAACTTGGGGAAGGTGAGATGGAGCGGGGGACAACCGAGTCCAACAGCATATAACACAGACATATACTGTATACCTAAACGACAATTGAATGTGCAGTCATTGACATACAGGTAATTATGGAAAACTGATGAGTGGGTAGTTGGGAGGTAACGAAAATGGTTCACTGAGTAGGTAGGTAGTTAATCTAACAATCATTAAATTCCTTTTATGTCAATAACTGGGTGGATGAAACCAATTGGTTGCTCACCAGAGTTATTCTCCACACTAGTATTTATATACTGTGTGGGAGGAGCGTGCTCGGTAATGGAGATACATTACCGCTCAACCAACCGAGGAATAAACCAAGACAACGCTGGTACAAGAAGCCCCGCGAAGAGGAGAACAAAGAGAACGAAAAAAGAACGGGGCGAGAGGACGTACCAGCAAAGTACGCTCTCGAATGAACAACCGGAGAAGGGAGAGACTGTAATAACTAAAAGTAAGTGACTAATTGAGTTTTTACAAACAGTTAAGAACATTAAATTAAGCTGGGTCAGACAAGTTAGGCCTACATTGTGGCCTAAGACCCAGCATCAACTCATAGCTTAACAAAGGTGAAGGTAGATTGCCCTAACCTAATTCTTGTGAGGAATCCTACTGTGGACCTCAATTTATCTGCCCGCTCTGGACCATTTCCGGAATCTCTAGGCTGACCCCTCTAGGCTAGACTTGATCTACTCTATAGTTAGACTGGAGATATAAGGGGTGGGTTAATTGTGGACCAATTCATACAGAGCATTTTTCGCATTGGTGGTCCGTGTGTGGGGAATTTACAAACCTTAACCTTACTTAACAAAAATTGCAGAATTAGGCTAAATGGTCTAGCCTAAGCCTAACCTGAGCAAGCCTAATTAGGTCTACAACCTAGGGCCTAACTAGGAAACATTTACATTAAGGAGTCTCATTCTCTTATAAGCTTAGACCTGAGTGACACACAAGTACTTGGGGGGGATTAAACCAAATTTAAACTTGACTGTTTTGTCTGTGCTCTCTCTTCTCTGGTAATTTCTTCTTGTCCTCTATTTCATTACGATCCCCAGTTAAACAATTTTGACTTAGACATGGACAGTGCAGAATTGAAAAAGTTAAAAAAGAAAAGGGGGGCAAAGTTGGGAGCTGTTACAAAGGCTGTGAACACTTTTAACAATATTACACAACCAGGTAAGAAAAATATAGAGTGTAATTATTAAATTAGAAATTAAAAAGAAGGAAATAATAGCCATTAATGAGAGTATTTCAGAGTTAGTTGAATCCGAAATGGCTGAAGAACAATTGATAGACCTTTACGCTGATGATGATGATCAGGTAAGCTCAATTGAACAGCAAATAAGGGAACTACGGTCTCGGTTGACTGACTTAACACCAAAAAAACCTAATTCTGATTTTAATCAAAGTAGGGCTAACCTTCAACAAAATTTAAGTGGCATGCAAAATCCTGAGTCACAAGAATTGAGGGCTCAGTTACCCATTTTGCTAGTACCAACATTTGAAGGGGACACGGTACAATTCCCATCTTTCATTGACAAATTTGAGAATTTAATAGGTAATAAACCTTATATTTCAACTGTTGAAAAGTTTAGTTACTTAACTAGTTCCCTTAAAGGCCCAGCCTATAACCTGATAGCCTATTTACCAGCCGTAGGGGATTCATATGAAGTAGCTATTGATCTTTTAAAACGTAATTACGTTAATAAAGATGTGATTATATATGAATTATCTCAACAAATTTTTGAATTTGCACCCATAAAAGATAACCATAGTGATATGGAAAATTTTTATACAAAATTAGAAGCTATTATAGGACAACTGGTTAGCAATGAGATAGATATTAAAACTTCATCTTGGCTTATACAAAGCATAGTACTTAGGTGCCTTCCTTCGAGGGTTAAAGATAATTTAATTCTAAAGACGGGAAAAATTATCCTAATTTAGAACAAATAAGAGAAAACTTCCCCAATATCCTAATTAATTACAACTTGAGAGATTTTCCAACACATAAGACCCAGACTATGGATAAACCAAAGACTGTTCCCAGAGACCAACTAGCTACAGCCAAACAGACAAAACTTGATACTGAGAATCAAATGTGACCAACATAATACACGAACACCTACATTACAGAACTTTAATGTAACTGCTGCCTCAACTTACACACCACATTGCAAATTTTGTGCAAGTAATGAACACAGTAGTACTGGGTGTGACAAATATTCAGATTTTAACCAAAGGGCTAAAAGATGTGAACAGTTGAACCTGTGTAAAAAGTGTACTGGCCAGGGACATTATAAGAAAGACTGTAAATCTAGGTTAAGATTCAAGTGTAAGTTTTGTAAAAGTTTACGACATGTCTCATCAATGTGTGATTCACCAAAGTGTCCAAACAATAGTACTCAAACTCAAAAGATACCTCCCCCAAACAAAGGTAATCAAGAAAATGCCACTTTCATGGGACATTCTGCTTGTTCAAACAATGTAACAAGAAACACTGAGATTCTTTTACCAACTATTACTTTGGACTTAGTGAATAGTGAGGGTAGTACCACTCCAGTGAGATGTCTTATAGACTGTTGTTCTCAACAAACATTTGTTTCAAAAAATGTAGTTAATAAATTGGGTTTGACACCAAACCCGAATGAACAAAACCTCAATATTGCGTCCTTTGTTAAGGATAACTCGGACAAAAATAGCTATAAGACAATTGACCTGGAACTACATTTAGAAAGTAAATTCAAGAAAATTGAAGCAGTTATTATTTCTAAAGTAGGACAAAACAAACTGGTTATACCCAAACTAGAACAAACCATAAATCATTTGAAAAAACACTACAAAATAGCTGATAGACATATCACTAACAACACAGTAGCTAACATTGAAATGCTAATAGGGGCAGATTATATTAATCTTATTCATAAGGGCATAGTAGAGATAGGTAATGGTATAGCTATTCAGACTCCATCAGGGATAGCCCCTTTGGGTGACCTATCAGAATACAACCTAGACCTAAACCAAAACAGTGCATGACCAACAAATACTATGTGCCTCAACTCAGTCCTACATAACACCTGTAAGAATAGCAACACTTTGAATAATATTATCTCAACGACAACAAAATCTGAATTATCTGAAGTCTATGAACACTCTCAAAACATTATGCAACAAGGTAACTTTGAACTTAGAGAGTGGATTTCAAATAATGAGGATTTAAACAAAAAGATTTTAAAGATAATAATGGTCTTACTGAGCCATCAGACAGAGTTAAAACTTTAGGTATGAACTGGTATTTGGATGCAACTTCTAACAGTCATGATTCAATCTGTACTAAAGGTTTTAAACTTGATGAGGAAGCAAATACTAAAAGACAAATATTATCAGAGGCTTCCAAAATTTTTGATCCTATGGGTCTATTCCTGCCTTCAACAATAAAATCAAAGATTCTCCTCCAAGAAATTTGGAGGACAAATGTTGGGTGGGATGATCCAATAACAAATGAAAATCAAAAATCTTGGAAGAAGTTAGCTACTGATTTAACAAAAGTGCAGAACATTAAAATTCAAAGGTGCTGTGGGTTTAGGGATAAGCCCCAGAGGCTTCATGTGTTTGCTGATGCAAGCACACAAGCTTATGGGTGCTGTGCGTATCTTGTAAGCCCTACAGAAAGTCATCTAATTTATGCAAAAGGGAAAGTTGCACCTCTCAAACCTACCCGAACCATACCTCAATTGGAACTATTGGCTGCTACATTAGCCATTAAAACCATTTCATTGCTTAAGGATGCTTACTATGATGTGTTCATAACTAATATCCACGTCTGGCTTGACAGTCAGATTTGTCTTGCTGGATACGGAATGATAGCATTAATAGTAAGAATATCTTTGTAAGAAATAGGCTAAAAGAAATAGCTGACGCTAATGAAAGCCTACAAGTAAACTTTCACTATGTTCCAACTAAACAGAATCCAGCAGACTTTCTGACCAGAGGTTTATCCTACAAGTTGTTGAAGTCAAACAAAACTTGGTTTATGGGACCTAAGTGGCTCTGTAATACAGACCAATGGCCTGTGGAACAAGTTAACTTGACATTAAATTTAATCTTTTCAAATGAAAAGGTTGAACCAATCACTAATTATGAAAAGTATTCTGATTTCAACAAACTTGTCAGGGTGACAGCCTACTGTTTGAGGTTTGCTCACAACTGTTTAGCTACAATTAACAAACAGCTAAATAAAAATAATCATAATTATACAGAAGTTGCAACCCAATACTGGATAGGCCAAGCCCAACAAAAAGAGTACAATAAAGAGTTAGAATTCTTAACTAATGGGAAACAAACAAAAGAACCTGTACCATCAGTAGTTGTGGATCTAAACTTGTTCAGAGATGAGGAAGGCCTTCTAAGGTGTAAAGGGAGATTAGACAAATCAAAACTGTCATACAAAAGCAAAAATCCAATCCTTTTACCTAGATTTAGCTATTTGACAACATTAATAATCAGAAAAACACACAATGATGTATATCATATGGGGGTACCACAGACACTAACTACATTAAGAAAAACTTATTGGATACCCAAGGGAAGGATCACTGTTAAAACAGTCCTGAGTGAGTGTGTCACATGTAGGCGTATTCATGCTAGGCCCTATAGGAAACCAAATCCTCCTGCTTTGCCAGAGGAGAGAGTTACTCTCAACAGACCCTTTGAGACTGTAGGCATTGACTATACAGGAGCATTGACTGTAGGGGTGGGTGACACTGAACAAAAAATGTACATTGTACTGTTTACATGTGCTGCCTCACGAGCTGTTTATTTGGATGTTGTGGAGGACCTTACAGCAGAATCTTTTGTTGCTGTCTTTAAGAGATTCTGTGCACGACATTCAGTACCAAGACAGTTTGGACTGACAATGCTACATATTTCAAAGCTGGTGAACAAGTCATCCACGACTTGTTAAGCAATGAAATCACACAATTATATATACAAAATACAAACATAAAGTGGAAGTATATTCCGGTTGCCTCTCCTTGGTATGGTTCTATCTGGGAGAGGAATATACAAACAGTAAAGAATTGCTTGAAGAAAGCAATTGGCAAAAAACAGATACACTTATTTGGGTTACTCACTCTCCTGGCTGAGATTGAGAACATCATTAACAATAGACCACTCACTTATGTGAGTGACAACATTAATGACCCAGAACCATTAACTCCAAATCATTTGATTCGGGGAGAACAAGTTAGTCTCCTGCCGGACTACAATATAGACTCTTCAGAAGACCCAAACTGGACTCAACGACATGATGAGCTCCAGACTAAGTTACAACATTTAACTAGAGTTAAAGCTCATTTCATTAAACAGTGGAAAACTGAGTACTTGATGGGTCTAAGGGAGAGACATAAACAAATGACTAAGAAGGATTGGTCTGACACAATTAAGGTAGGGGACCTTGTTCTCATACATGACAGTACTCCAAGACAAACTGGCCTCTGGCTAGAGTTTCAGAACTCAGACCAGGGGCAGAGGGGTAACAAGAGTGGTCAAATTAAGGACTTCAACGGGTGACACAACAAGAGACATTTCTCTTTTGTACCCTTTAGAGTCTGGACCCAAAACAATGGACTTTGGAGAACCTTCTCCACTGACAGTAACAACTGGAGACACTGAACTTCCAGTAACTATTCCTTTGACAGTAGGAGTGGTAACGCATCCTACTACAACATTGACAGACACAAGACCTCAGCGACAAACAGCATTAAAGGCGCGACTATTTTTACAACAAAAAATAGATGCTGGGGAATTGTAATTTTATCTTCTAACTTTCATTTTTTCTTTTCTTATGGTAAAGACCATAGACAGTTTCATCCTATGGATGTATATTTTCTCTTCTAATTAAATGCTACACCTTCTCCATGAGAAGGTGAGGATAGGCACTGTTAATCAGATTAACAGGCATTTACAGTTAAATAGTTAGCTAGTCTACACTCAGACAAAAATTGGTGACAATGACACCAAAATTTTTATCTCCCGGGGCCCCCAGTATATGGAAAACTGATGAGTGGGTAGTTGGGAGGTAACGAAAATGGTTCACTGAGTAGGTAGGTAGTTAATCTAACAATCATTAAATTCCTTTTATGTCAATAACTGGGTGGATGAAACCAATTGGTTGCTCACCAGAGTTATTCTCCACACTAGTATTTATATACTGTGTGGGAGGAGCGTGCTCGGTAATAAGGATACATTACCGCTCAACCAACCGAGGAATAACCAAGACAACGCTGGTACGAGAAGCCCCGCGAAGAGGAGAACAAAGAAAGAACGAAAACGAAGAACGGGGCGAGAGGACGTACCAGCAAAGTACGCTCTCGAATGAGACAACCGGAGAAGGGAGAGACTGTAATAACTAAATGTAAGTGACTAATATGAGTTTTAACACCAAACAGTTAAGAACATTAAATTAAGCTGGGTCAGACAAGTTAGGCCTACATTGTGGCCTAAGACCCAGCATCAACTCATAGCTTAACAAAGGTGAAGGTAGATTGCCCTAACCTAATTCTTGTGAGGAATCCTACTGTGGACCTCAATTTATCTGCCCGCTCTGGACCATTTCCGGAATCTCTAGGCTGACCCCTCTAGGCTAGACTTGATCTACTCTATAGTATAGACTGGAGATATAAGGGGTGGGTTAATTGTGGACCAATTCGTACAGAGCATTTTTGCATAATTATGATGTAATGTCTGTGTTCATAAAGATAAACAATTAATATGATCGTGAACAGCGTTGAACTCCATGTAGTTTACTAGTCTTATACAGTAATAAGGTGCCATTATGATTACTGCAAATCTATATGAACAGCTACCACAATACAACTTTTTATATACTAGTGAATTTGAACCAAAAATAGACATTACACAACCAACCTCCACACTCCCTCATTCCCCTTCCCCACCCACCAGTCTTCTTTCTATTATGCTTGCTCATAAGTGTTGCCAAACCGCGGCTTACCCGCCCAATTGGGCTATTTCGAACTGTTACTAACAAAAATCTAGGATTAATGTCCACTAATATTGTTTAATGTTGTCCATTAATATTGTTTAATATTGTATACATGTTGTAACTATTAACAATACTTATTTACTTATTTATTTATTTATTATTAATTTATAACAACTAGCTGCTTATTTTTAATAAGAGCCCAGTAAAGCCTAAAGCTTAAGGGCCAAATTAAATAAAATAAATAGTCGAGCTTCACAATTATTCATGTCATTGTAAATTGAAAAAAATTTATTTATTTTATTATTATTAATAAAGGTTATTCTATTCTATTCTGTTTGCCGTGGCATAAAATATTCTTACTGCTGTGTCTAAAACTGGGCTACTTTTGAAACACGAAACCGCGGCAAGAGTCAAATCTATTAAAATTAATTAAATTTAATGAGATAGTCACTTATTTATCAAATTTCGTTTTAAATTATATATATATATATATATATATATATATATATATATATATATAATGTTATAATGTTATAATGTTTCAGACCAACAAAGACCCTAGGATCCACTCATGGCTGGTCTACCTAACTGTGTTCGTAATCGTGTATTGTGTATGTCCTCCGTGGTGGCGGAGGGGACCTACAATTTTACGTGGGTTCCGAACCACAAGAACATAAGAAACTTATTTAAAAACTGCCGGTAAATTGGCAACGACCAATTTTTACGAAACTAAATAATTATCAATTTAAAAATAATTAATTATCGGTTTAAAACTAAAGATAGAATCTCTCGGTCCAGAGGAGCAAGTCATAATAGACTACTATCCACAAATATGTTACATTCTATATCTATTTATAACGGACATGCAAATATATCAGATCCAAAGAATCCAGTCAATATACACTGTGTGTGTGTGTGTGTGTGTATATATGTATATATATATATGATGAATAAAACCACGCAGGAAAGGAGCACCATTTTGTGTTTCCTTTCCTTCGTGGTTTTATTCATCATAAATATTTTTCACGTGTTACTTTCGTGAAATAATTTTCATATATATATATATACTGTATATATATATATATATATATATATATATATATATATATATATATATATATATATATATATATAAAGGGTGGGGCATGGGAATCAAGTGTTTTTTGAATAGCTAGTAATCGGCCATTAGGAATGGGAGGGGCGTGCGGTAGGTAGCATTCCATTCCTGGGTTCATAGCATTTAACTTTAACTAACACTCACCTTTATCTTTCAGGTGCCATCATGGAGCAGTGGACGTTAGAACACCGCATGTTCGCGTATGATCATTTTGTTAGGAGTGGCGAGTCAGTGACAGCAGTTCAGCGTGCGTTTCGCCGCAGATTCAACATTCATCGAAATGACTCTGTTCCCGCTCGTGACACAATCTTACGTTGGGTTAACAATCTTCGAACAGGAGGCTCAATAATGAAAACAAAACCGAAGGGGCCGCAACGCACTGTGCGTACTCCAGAGAACGTTGAAAGGGTCAGACAAGCGATGTTGCAAAGCCCAGGCCGCTCTGCTCGGAGACATTCAGCTGCACTCGGAATCAGCAATCGTACTGTTAGACGGATTTTGCATGAAGAATTACATTTTCACCCATACAAGTTAGCGATGGTGCAGGAATTGAATGTAAACGATTGCCCCCAACGACTGAATTTTGCACAGGAAATGCTTGCACTTTATGAGCAGAATGAAAACATGATGGTGGTAATGAGTGATGAAGCCCATTTCCACCTTAATGGGGCCGTCAACAATCAAAACTGTCGGTATTGGGCTGCTGAAAATCCGCGACAACTCCATGAAAAACCGCTGCATAGCCCTAAGGTTACAGTTTGGTGCGCGGTGGGAAAGTTTGGCGTCATCGGTCCCTATTTCTTCGAACAAAATGGGGTTACCGTTACCATAACATCTGGGCGTTACATTGAGATGGTGAACACCTTTTTCATCCCTGAGTTACGAAGAAGGCGTATTGCTCGTCGACATTTGTGGTTTCAGCAAGATGGGGCCACGCCACACACCGCCAGAGCGTCAATGGCTGTTCTTCGCCCCCTGTTTCCCAACCATCTCATTTCGAGATTTGGTGACATTGCATGGCCCCCTCGGTCCCCTGACTTGTCCACATGTGACTTCTTTCTATGGGGGTACCTCAAGTCACGTGTCTACGAGGACAAGCCCCGTACATTAGATGCATTGAAGGAAGCGATCCGTCAACAAATCATCCAAATCAACAGAGACCTGCTGGGAAGAGTGGAGGCCAATTTTCGTAAACGCCTTCAACAATGCGTCGACGGCCAAGGACATCATATGCCAGATATAATTTTCGGTACATGATTATTATGACATGAAATACTATGTTCTTACGAATGTTGTTCTACCAATATATTTTCTTTACAAAAATAAATATCATTTTCCTGATTATTCCAAAAACACTTGGTTCCCGTGCCCCACCCTGTATATATATATATATATATAGCTTTTTAATTTTTTCTGTAATCCATGAGGTAAATCTAGTGGAAATACAAAGAAATACAGATGTCCTAGCTTTCATCCTAGTGCTAGTATGATAAAGGCTATCAAAGACAGTTCATTCTACGATCATATTCAGCATTAGCATTAAAAAATCATAATGCATTACGTAATGTAATAAACTTATGTATTAATGCATTCACTTTATTAAATAAATGCGTTTATTGTGCAGCTTATTTTCCTCAGAAAAAAATGTGAAAATCTGACCAGTTCTAATTCTTCTCGCTCTTTCTGGCATCTCCAAGAACTTTACTTCTTCTCCTCCTCCTCTTTCCCATTCTGACAGCTCAGTTGCTGTCTCTAACTTTCGTTTCCAATTCAACTCTGGACGATTCTAGTGCTGTTTCTCCATCTCCTTCTGACTTAATTATGACCTTGGTTTTGCTTCTGCCAGAATTATTTATTCTGACGAAGGTCAAGCTTGTTGCTCCACCTTAGACCTATAGCTTAACGTGGAATCTGAACCACGACCCACCACGGGTGGTCAGAAATTACAAAGCTCTCGCCCGGACTCGATCTCATGAACTCCCGTTCAGCATCCCAGCGTCTTAACCACTAGGCTACCCAGTAGGGCATGGTTAATTAATAATGTTTAGGAAAAAGTGATGAATGATGAAATTTTCTAATTAATCAATGATTAACTGATTAAAAATTATTAAAAATTAAATACTTCTGAAAAGAGTAAGAAAGAGCTTTATTGTTTCTGTTGCGTGACATAAGACCGAAGAAAACATTTTGCTCAAACATTTAGTTTGCTTTAGTTCAAGAAATTAGGCATGGGCAGATTAGACAGTTTATACACGCAAAAAGGTGCCAAATTTAAATGATACATTAGAGAATTTAGGGTAAAATGATGGTGAAATTATGAGGAAAATTAATCATTTTCCACCATTTTCTAAAAGTATTTTTTGATTAATTAATTAATTATTAAATCCGAAACAATGATTAACTGATTAATTAGATCCATGCCCTACTACCCAGGGTATCCATTTACCAACCAATTTTATTGTATGAAAGCATGAACAGTTGAGTTTGCTGCGCGCCTGCCGCCGTCAACGGGTATCGAACCCGGGGTAGGTGGATTCGTAGTCAGTGATGCTAACGACTAGACCACCTAGCTGTTTAAAATTAAAATGTCCTCCAAAGACGTTTCTTCTGCTCTATTTTGGGCTCAACTTTAAGAAGGCGTAGTTCTCAAGAACTATGCTTCTGTGCTGACACCACGCCTAGTCAAACTCTTTCGTCTTTGTCTCTCATCTGGCACTTTTCTTCCTGCTGCAAGTTCGCTTTCATTCAGCATGTCACAAAGAAGGGTGATAGCTCTCAAGCCTCCAACTATTGCCCAATTGCTTTGATTTCTTGTTTTTTTAACCTTTTTTAATCTATAATAGGAAAATTCTTAACACCTCTCTTCTCACACTCTTATTTCAGATTATCAGTATGGGTTCCGCAAAGGACGCTCTACTGGCGATCTTCTTGCATACCTCTCCGACTATTGGTCCTCTTCCTTTTGGGATTTCGGTGAAACTTTTGCTATTGCGTTAGACATATCAAAAACTTTTGATAGAGTCTGGCACAAATCTTTAATTTCGAAACTGCCCTCCTTCGGCTTCTGCCCTTCTAGCTAGGGGTGTCAGGAAATGATTGCCCCCACCTGTAGAGCAAAAACTAGAAGAGATAGATAAAAACCGGCGAGACCACTTAAAAGAGCGTAAAAATCTTAATAAAAACCATTATATTCTATTCCTGTGATTTTAATTCTTACCATTTTTTTCCCCACAGAAACCATGGCATCATCTATTTTGAACGATTCAGAGAAAAAGCGAGTTCTTGATCGCATTCGAGCTGTCACATTTCGTGAAGCAAAGGAAGCTGGTGCAACTTTCATAACTCGACACTGGGTGGCTGAGAGATTAAAAAGATCAGAAGACTTTGTCAAAAGGAATTGGAATAAGAATCCTGAAGATTGTGAAACAGAATTTCGAGGAGGAAGACCGGAGAAATTATCTCAAGAATCGAAAGACATTGTGCTTGCTGCATCACGGCGCCGAAAGAAGAGCTGCTCTGAGGTAGCGAAAGAGATACTTATCCGTCGTGGTAAGATAGTCAATCGGCAACTTGTGCATCAATTTCGAGTTCGCCAAGGCTTGAGTGCTTGGCATGAAATAGCTAAGCCACGGAAGAGTGATCTTAATATTGAAGATCGGCTATGGTTTTGTGATTATCTTGAGGAATGGACGGAAGACGATTTCCTTCACTTGGTTGTCAGCGATGAATTCTTCGTTTATGTCTCCAGAAAACCAAATTTTCAGAATGATCGGGTTTGGGCAACAACTCCTGATGAAGTCCCAGACGACCAGAAGTATCGAGAAATAGTAAAAAATCCAGCATGTGTGGGTGTTTTCATTATGTTCTCTATTCGGAAGCTCATCTGGGTTATCAAACCAAGAGGAACCAGTTGGGATGGGCCTTATTTTCGAAATGTAATTTTAGCCCAACATGTAATTCCGTTTTTGAAAGACCCCGAGTGTGTTTTGGATGTTGAACAGGCAACCTTTCTTCACGACAAAGCCCCCTGTATGAAAGCACTTGCGACTCAACAACTGCTTAAGGACAATAACATTGATTTTTTCGGAAATAATGAATGGCCTGGCAATTCTCCCGATCTTAATGTCTGTGAATATGTAGGATCCATCATGAAGGATCGGGTGGAATCCTTAATGCTGGAACAACCCATTCAGAATCGGTATTCAACAGAAATTATGACTGCAAAGATCAACGAAGTCCTTGAAGAAATGAGTCATGATACCGATCTCTTTGAGACACTTCTGGGATCATACCCCGTCGATTAATGGCCGTCAGAGCTGCAAATGGGGGCAACACCCGATATTAAAACAAGTGTTTTTTATTCAAAATTAAACGCTCTTTCGCGTGGTTTTGTCTGTTTTTTTCTATTCCTTTCAGTTTCTTCTGTACAGGGAGGGGGGCAATCATTTCCTGACACCCTTGTTAGATGACCATTGTTCTCATGAAGTTATTAATAGTGGTGTTCCTTAGGGATCTGTCTTGTCACCTACTCTTTTCCTTTTATTTATCAATGATCTATTGAACTGCACTTCCTGTCCTATCAGTTCCTATGCCGATGATTGCCCTCTTCACTGCTCCACCCACTTCACAAAGCGTTCCTCTCAACAGACACTGAATGCTTCGCGTGGGACTGCTATGGTACACCTGACCTCTGATCTTTCTAATATGGTAGAGAAAACCTTGTGGTTTTCAATGCCTCAAAAACTCAGTCCCTTCATCTGTCTACTCGAAACAACCTTCCACACACGACTATCCACTTACCTTCAACAACACACAATTCAATTGTTCCTCCTCCTCTCAACATTCTTGGTGATTCCTTTTCTCCTGATCTTTCCTGGAAAGATCACATATACTCTCTTTCTAAAACAGCTTCTAAGAGGTTAGTTGTGCCGTATTAGCTCCGTAGTTTCTTCATCCCCGCTCAGTTACTGTCTTTATACAGGGATCTTGTCCGCCCCTCTATGGGGTATGCTTCTCATATGTACGTGTGTGTGGTGGCTCAACCCACACAGCCGTACTTGACCGGGTGGAATCAAAAGCTTTTCGTCTTATCAATCTCCCGCCTACTACTGACTGTCTTCAATCTCTCTCTTTTCGTCGCAGAGTTGCCTCACTTTCTCATTCCTTTTCTGTCCAACTCTCTAACGCAAGGGTTAATCGGCATTTCCAGTCTTTCATCTACTCAACTGGTCAACTCTGGTACAATCTCCCTCAACCCTTCTTTCCCCTTGTTTATGACCTAACAATCTTTCAAACGCGCAGTGTCTAGGCATCTCGAAAACCCTGGACCTTGATTTTGGCTCTCTTATTCTATTGGGGAGGGGGGGGGCTGCGGGCATTGGCCCTTGGCCCCCTCCTTCCTGCATTAAAAAAAAACCCTATCTATGAATTTTTAGGTAACATATTGGGAAATACCAGTGGACATGCATACGCAGCATTACCAGAAAAGTTAGGTTAGGTTGTGTGTGTATCACCAATTTGACATATTGCCTGAATTTCAGTCAATTTATAAATTGCTTAATTTTACATATTGACTAACATATATATAAATTAAAACAGTATAAGGTATGTATGGGTAATGGGTATGTACTATGTACCCCTCCAAATTTAAAAAAAAACACGAAGATTCAGGGAAAACTAATAAATTAAATGGTAAATGTTGATTTTTAGGCGGTAACTATAACTGATAAGTTACAACAATGTCATGGAGAGAATTCTTTTTTTAAAAAAAAAAAATGCTCGCGGAATTTAAATTTAGCAAAGTGTGTAGACCAAAGTTGGCAAGTTAGGTAATTATATACCCAAGGTAACTCTATACGTTTGAATTTTTATGTATATATTACACAGGTCAACAAAAAAAACTTTTTTTTTTCGTTGCCAAGGAAATTCGTACGAATTTAAGGTATTTTGGAGTTGCTGAATTCCAAAATGAAAGTAGTTTTTCCGATTTGGCTCTAGTTCTTGAGATAATGAATACCCTCAATTAATAGGAAACGTAACCATAACGCGTGCATATGGGAAACTACCGGAACATTCTAGATGGTGAGACCGAATAAAATGCCATTATGTATTTCATGTGTTTACTTTTGTATGATTTGAGACAATTTCAATGCGATTTGTAAGTAGGCTCCGCCTGAACATTAAATTTTTTGCATTTTTACGCGTTTCAATGGGGTACCAATTATCTCATAAATTAGAGCCAATCTAGCAAAACCGATGTCATATTCGGAATCAGCACCACAAAGTTACCCCAAAATCACTCTAATATGATTGGCAATAAAATGAGTGTTGACCAGTGTTATTTAAATATTAGCAACTAAATTAAGAAATTATCATTTCACATATAAAAAATATTGTATAGACACGTTAGTAATAATTAGGGGTGCACCGATTAATCGGTATCGGCACCTGGCATGCCGATATTAGGAAAATACCTGGCATGGCCGATTAATCGGCATGCCAGGTGCCGATACCGATTAATCGGTGCACCCTTAGTAATAATACTAATACTAATTTATTATTATTAAATTATTATTATTAAGTCTAATATAAAGACACTCACTTTCGTACTTTCTGCAGTATTATATACGGACAGCAATTCTGGGTGAATTATAAAAAAGGTTCTGGCAGAACCCTAAATTTGATGTACAACGGGTCTTTTAGACTCTTACATAAATTACCCCCCGAGATGCTCAGCTTCGCAAATGTTTGCTACCCGCAATGTCCCGAGCTTCCCGGAGGTAACAAGACGCGCTCAATACAGTCTAATGCAAAGAATTAAAAAATCAACCAACCCGATCATCCAAGCTATCCATGAGTCCTGCCATTTATACTCTAAGCCATGGAATTTTTGTTACGAAAACGTCTGTCTGTAGCTCCACTTAACTTCGACATTACAGTTTATTTCTGATCAATTGTCTATATTTCTATCCTTAGTACGTGAACTGTCATTGTATTAATAATATTTGTCATATGGACTATAGTCTGCCAATAAACCTTTTCATTTTCATATTTAAATATATTTTCGCAACTGATAGCGAAAATATATATTCAACTTGACATATCAACTCGCACGTACACCACTCGAGTCCCTGTCAGAAACCTGTCACTGGTCACGCGTCAGACAAGAATTTTTATGTCGATTGTATTGTATGAGTATAAATAGCGAGCATGGTTGTGCTAAAATAAATACACATACCCTATTACATATTCAAACGTATATAGAATAAATAACTACGTATATTTATCCGATATATATAATATATACACGTATAACATATCTCGCCTGATATTTGTGACAAGCGCATCCAAAAGTGGCGTTTTCATAAATATTTTATGAAGTGTCTCTCAGTCTCTCTTCGAGTGTACATATACATTTCCATTTCCACACAAAGTGTGTGTGTGTGTGTGTGTGTGTGTGTGTGTGTGTGTGCAGTGGCGGCAAAACGTCCACATTCACTAGACTGCGTGAATATTCTAAAGTGCTTTACAATTATGAACTTAAAATTTACGAAATATGTTACATAACAGACCAAACACAAAGTAAATCTTTACTTACTTTTAAATTGAAAAACTCGTTTTTCAGTTTAAAATGTCAAAATATCTTTAGTGGCAAGGGGGACCTGGCCTCCCCTGTCAAATTAAGAGGGGGCCGCCGGTGCCCCTCCCCGTTCCGCTGCCTGTGTGTGTGTGTGTGTGTGTGTGTGTGTGTGTAAAATAAATTATTCACGAGTTGAAATTTGAGATTTTCGGCTCGGCCGACACTTTTTATAAATAATGATGATAACCGTATCTGATATACGATAAATCTGATATCAGATTATGTATACAGAGGATTGGCAAAAGTAAATAGACACCTTCGGTTTTTCCATAGTTTTTGATTTGATAACAAATTTATTGAAGCGATATATTTAGAATCGTGTTGCTTTCCGCCTTTGCATTATGTAAAGATGACACACGTTCTGGTACTATTCCATTAATGATCTTTGCCACTTGTTCTTCAGGACAATCATCGTGATGTGTATTTACTTTTGTGTGTGTGTGTGTGTGTGTCTCTCTCTCTCTCTCTCTCTCTCTCTCTCTCTCTCTCTCTCTCTCTCTCTCTATATATATATATTATATATATATATATATATAATTAGGTTGTACTTATAACTAAACTCGCCCAACTTCAATTAAGTGAATATAAAATTCCGAGTCTTAAACTAAAGTATCCGTAATATATGTTGTCATTGTAAAAATTTACACTTTTCAGAAAATAGCGTGACAATGCAAACTGCCTTCGGCTATTTCTTACACAACAGATGCACTTAAAAATTTCCAGTGGTGGTTTCAGTAGATCTTGTTTTACTCCTACAGGGTGTGTAATAAAGTGAAGAGACAAATCTGATTTGAACTGGCTTAAACTAGTTTCAACCTTACTATCGAATATACAATTGTTATAAAGTACAGTACGTGTAATAAATATTACTTGTCCGTGTTCACTCGCGTTAATACTGTACTGTGTATAATAAATTCTGTCTATAATTCAAATCAGATTTGTCTCTTCACTCGAGTTACTTTTTATACACAGACCGGTATAATAGGTAATAATAATAAGTCAACATTTTTAACTGAATAACACTAAAATTTCACCAAAAAAAAACGGTACATGAACATGGTTTATTACTACCAAAGCTCAACTATGTCAAACGACGAGTACAGTAACAGGTTGGACAATGCTGTACATATTAGAAAATCGTGCGTTTTTGGGTTAATGAAGCTCCGCCCACTAATTTCAGACTATTGCGTGATTGAGAATCGGGATGTCAGATATGTATGATGAAGAATAGCGTGATTACTTGCAAAACGTGGCGTCAGTTAGAAAAAAGCATCCCAATATGATCCATAAAATATAATAATTTGTTTGTGTTAAGTATTCGTCTAACTCCTGCAAATTTGTGAAATTAAAGTATATCAGTCATGAAAATATATTATAATTTAATTTACAAACTTCTTACATTAATGAAGAGGAACGTGCCAAGAAGGGTGACCGCTCTCAACCCTCCAACTATCGTCCAATTGCTTTGATTTCTTGCCTCTCTAAAGTTTTTGAATCTATCCTTAATAGGAAGATTCTTAAACACCTCTCTTCTCGCAATCTTCTTTCAGATCATTAGTATGGGTTCCGCAATGGATGCTCTACTGGCGATCTTCTTGCTAATCTCTCTGACTCTTGGTCACAGTGGCGGTTCCTCATATGGGCAATATGGGCAGCCGCACAGGGCGGCATGAGCGCCTGCAAAAAAAATAAAAATAAAGATAAGAATAAATAAATAAAGAAATAAATAAAAATAAAAAATAAAATAAAATATTTATGTGATAGAGCATTTGTACAATTTAGAAATTTGATTCTCTAGTTTATTTATGGCAGTTGTGCAATTTAATTTGTATTTTTCCTGTTCATAGTATCATAATTACATTCTCTTAAGTGAGTTATTCTATTTACGTGATGAAGGATTTGTAAAATTCAGAAATTTGAGTCTTTGTTTTGGTTCTGAAGTTCCAACAATTAGTCCAATAAAAAGTTATTTTCTGAAAGAGTTATGTCTGTCCTTTATTTTGGGGGGATTCGAATGTGTGTGTGTTGGCGAACAGATGGGGGGGGGGGCGCTGAAGGTGAGGTTCGCCCAGGGCGTCATGTAAGCTAGGACCGCCACTGCTTGGTCATCCTCCTTTCGGGATTTCGGTGAAGCTTTTGCTATTGCGTTAGACATATCAAAAACTTTTGATAGAGTTTGGCACAAATCTTTAATTTCGAAACTGCCCTCCTTCGGTTTCTATCCTTCTACCTGTGCCTTCATCTCTAATTTCCTTTCTGGTCGATCTATAGCTGCGGTTGTAGATTGCCACTGTTCTTCTCCTAAAGCTACTAACATTGGTGTTCCTTAGGGTTCTGTCCTGTCATCTACTCTTTTCCTTTTATTTATTAATGATTTTGTAATTCGCACTTCCTGTCCTATTCACTCATTTACCGATGATTCCACTCTTTACTTCTCCACCCGCTCCTCAAAGCGTCCCTCACAGCAGTCACTTCATGATTCGCGTAGGACGGCTATGGAACATCTGACCTCTGATCTTTCTGCTATATCTGATTGGGGCTGAGAAAACCGTGTGGCTTTCAAGGCCTCAAAAATTCAGTTCCTCCATCTGTCTACTCCTCACAATCTTCCACACAACTATCTCCTAACTTTCAACAATACACAACTCAATCCTTCCTCTTCTCTTAACATTCTTGGTGTTTCTTTTTCTCGTGATCTTTCCTGGAAAGATCACATATACCCTCTTTCTAAAACAGCTTCTAAGAGGTTAGGTGTGCTGTACCGGCTCAGCGGTTTGTTCACCCCCACTCAGTTGCTGTCTCTGTACAGGGGTTTTGTTCATCCCTGTATGGAGTATGCTTCTCATGTGTGGGGTGGTTCAACCCACACAGCCGTACTTCACCGAGTGAAATCAAAAGCTTTTCTCACCAATTCCTCACCCCTCTCTCTCTCTCTCTCTCTCCTATCGCTATTATAACGGATATTGCTCTTCTGAACTCTCTAACTGCGTGCCTCCTCCTTTAAGGAGAGCAGGCAGCGTCAGACTTTCTGCACTTTCTCATTCCTTTTCTGTCCACCAATCTAACGCAAGAGTTAATCGGTATTTTCAATCTTTCACCAACTCAACCGGTCAACTCTGGAACAATCTTCCTCAATCCATCTTTCCTCCTGTCTATGACCTCCCATCTTTCAAACGGAAAGTGTCTCGGCATCTCGAAAACCCTGGACATTGATTTTGGCTCCCTTTTTCTTCTGTGCGGGGGGGGGGGGCGCTTTTGCGGGCATTTTCCTTTCACCCCTCCCTCCTGCATAAAAAAAATGCGCTTGTACAATGATGTAATATTCTGGCGTAACATGATGCAATATCCTTTTAGGAAGAATTTACAAAAAGTTTTTTACGAGTACAAAATTCTCAGTACAAAAAATTAACATATATATATATATACAGGGCGTCCCAAAAAAATGTATACACACTTTAAATACTTATAAAGGCAGTGTTTATTAAAATACATTTCATTTTCAAAATGTAATAGAATCTACAGACATTATTTAATTGTTTTGTCAACGCCTGTTTTCAAACTGACGTCCGTTCTGGTCCAGGCACTGCTGATAACGCGAAGCAATGGAATCGCAAACATCACGAAACATTTCGTTTGGTATTTGTGTGCATTCTCGTTCAATGGCTGCTCTCAATTCAGCGACTGTTGCAGGTTTTATAGCGTAGACTTTGTCTTTTAAGTATCCCCATAAAAAAAGTCTAGTGGTGTGAGGTCTGGTGAACGCGGAGGGTATTCTACGAAACCCCTTCGTCCAATCCACATCCACATCGTGCCAAGTACCACTCGCAATACTCCACTCTTCGGTCCGGATCATCATCTTCATTAATAGCATGGACTAATCTTGGAATGTAACTTTTCCATTGACAGCGCTTCAAAATGCGTTGGACAGACGATTCTGAAATTCCTACCTCACGACTCGCTTGCCGCACAGATTTTCTTGGACTTTGGTGATACGTTTCCAGTACTCTTTCTTGCTTTGTGGGGCTTGTCGATGTCCGTGGTCTTCCGGAACGCTTCTTGTGGACATTCTGAACAGTTCCATCGGCTTCAAACTTATCTCTAATTCGAGTGATGGTAAGTCGCGTTGGTGGATCTGTTTGAAACTCCCTCCTAAACTGTCTTTGCACTTCAACTGCGTTTTCACACTTCCAGTAGCATTTTAGAATGAATTTCCTTTGTTCAAAGCTTAGTCTGACTGCCATTATTAATTCTAATGGGTTTAACTTGGAAAGAAAGAAACATCAATTGAGCTATCAGCTGTTAAAGTGTGTATACATTTTTTTGGGACGCCCTGTATATATATATATATATATATATATATATATATATATATATATGAATAAAACCACGAAGGAAAGGAAACACAAAATGGTGCTCAAGCGCTTTCGTCTAATGACATCCTCAGGAACACTGAAGTACATAAAAAGGTTAAGCCTATATATAGGTTACAGAAAGAAAAAAAGAAAAAATAAATAACATACATACACACACATATATATATATATATATATATATACATACATATCTATATATACAAATACATACATACATACATACATACATATATATACAATAAACAGAGAAGTAAAAATAAAAAATTAAAAATTAAAACCTTAAAGGATTACCAGTGAGGCGTACAGATTTGTAAGGAAAAATATCGATTTTTAGCACAAGATCAAATGGATTATAAAAATACAAATTTATACTGGAACTCTGCCCGGGTTTTAACACACTGCTGCCTATGGTCAGGTTTCGATATATATAAAAAAATAAAATGCAAATTAAAAGTTAATAAAGTAGAAGACAAGTTTACCAAAGATTTAATGTTTTACCCTTCTTATCTAAATCTGTTTTAAAGGAATTCAAAATAACAGGATCGAGTTGAAAAAGACCTTTGCTTATGTTGAAGTTATTTGAAAGTTGGATAATGGCAGACTCAAGAATATTTCTATTAACAATGTTGCTTGAATGGAATAAAACTGAAGCATTATTCCAATCAATACAGTGGGCTAACTCTGACAAATGGACAAAAAGGGCACTGGACAACTGTCCTGTTCTAACGGAATATTGATGCTGTTTTATACGTGTGTGCAAATCCTTTCCCGTCTGACCTATGTAAAAGCCCAAAACGGCTAGGATAATCTGCACCAAATTTAGTATATACAGTACATTAATGGAGAACCATTGAAGGTCTTAATAACACCCCCACGCCCCTCCCAGTCCCCCCCCCCCCAGTATCCGTTAATTTATCAGGAGAGGATCAGGTGGCTAGTTAGGGATAGTTCGAACTACCCCATTTTGAAAGCAGTGCCCTTTTTCAAACAAAACATAGGGACATAAAAAGTCCTAATTTTTGTGGAAAATATTCACCAGATGATGAAAATCAAATGATATTGTTATCGTCGTTAGGCATTATTACATTAACTAGCAAATGTTAGCTAGACCTGTAGACTACAGGTCTAGCTAACATTTGCTAGTTATTGCTGTAGTGCTGGGAATTCAATAGTTTTCGGCCAAAAGAATGCATCCATGAAAATCTTAAGCTTCACAAATCTTGATACAATGGGTTCGGATGTGAAGTTTAAGATTTTCATTGCTGCGTTCTTTTCTATAGTTTTATTGACCGAATAATTGAAAAGAACGCAGCAATGAAAATCTTCAGCTTCACATCCGAACCCATCGTATCAAACAATGAAAATCTTAACGCGCGAGAGTAAAAAGTTAAAACAAAGCAAAGCGCATTTATTTCTATGTTCAGAATCACTTAGTAGTAAATACACAAGCGGTAGCTCGCTATCGCCCTCCGGGCAGGTAGCAGTATATGTCACAATATATGTAGCAGTATATGTCACAGCTAGCTGTATATCGGGACTACCAAACTGCTCTTCCCCATTACCTCCACCCCTCTCCCCCATTCACCCCCAACCTTCCCCCATTACCCCCACGGGGGAAGGGGGCTGGCACCTTGCAACAATTTAGCAACATTGCAATTGCATATATGCACTCGAACATTTTTCGGTCATACTACTACCTTGGAAGATTGTGTAATTATACAGTGCTCTTCAACCTGGGTATCGTTTTCAAAGTACTGTACTTACATTCACTTGTAATAGACATTAAATAGCTCGTGCTCGGCCGCGGAGTGACCTAGGACCTGGAAACTTGACAGAGCATATCGGCAGCTCATGGGCTATCAGTTGGTGGTGGTTGCAGATTTTTCCGATGTGCCGTTTAGTCTGTGCACGGTTCCGAAGAAAGCGGACAGACAGACAGACACATTTTAGCTCAGTATATAGAATGGTGTCTACAGACGGACGGACGGACGGACAGGACTGCCTTTTTATAGTATAGATTAAGTCAAATTCATTCAAATTAAACGCTTTTAGTCTTAGCTCATTATCTAACTTTATTATAGTTTGCATATCGTTAAAAAAAGTATGCAGCCTCGAAAATTTGAAGTAGAATGGGTGAAGAGCGTCTCGTTGTTTTGTGCTTGATTAATATCATCATGATATTGATATTGGAGCGGTTTTGAAACAGAGTTTACAACTTACAAGGAATAGAAGGCGCGTGTAAATGGATAAGATTCTGTTTGATGAATAATAACAAGAGACAGTCAAAATAATTTATTTGAATTTAGAGGAGAATGTGACCCGAAATTTATACTTTTGATAATAAGTTCCCGCTGTCAAGTATACTGTCACTTTCTCAGCCGATAATAAATTATGGCTTATTTAACAAAGCCTGAAAGCTGAAGTTGAACGTAGAAAGTGGTAATTTCTCTGAAAATAATACGTGTTTACATAGATTGTTTTAGAAATTTTATTGAAAATTAATTTGAAATTTGCGCTCGACAAAAGGTTAAGAAGGGTTAACCAAGGTTGAAATGTTGATGACGGGTAGTGAGGATGGAAATTGTGGATTATTTATGTAAGAGAGTGGTTAGGAACTTAGGGGTCAGGATAATGGATTACAGTGTGACGCATGTCGCGTCTGATATCACGCAGGATGTGAAAAGGTAAACATTGAGTTGTATAAAATTTTAGAAAAGTATCCTGATATGCTGTGGTTCCGTAAGAAATGTAGGCCACAGGTAGTGGACTGTTTTGACAGGGTAAAGGCATTAGAGAACAAAATAGGTATCTGGTTGAGAGAATGAAGAATCTAGAAGAAAAGTATAAAAAGAATAGGGAGGATATAATACAAGAGGCGTCATTGAGAGTGATGGAAAGAATGGAGGAAAAAGAGGAAAGGATAAAACGTAAAAATAATGTGGTCATATTCAATATGGCTGAATCGAATAAGGAGCGACCAATTGATAGGGAGGAGGAAGAGGTGACTAAATGTAAGCATATTTTCCAAAACACCATCGATATTAATAATGGAAGAAGAAAAGGATAAAGGGAAAATCATAGTTTGGGCAAAACTGTTAAATAGAGAACGTGATGAGGAAAAGAAGAAAATAAGAATTGTGCCTGACATGACATACAAAGAAAGAGAAGAAAATAAGAGGCTTAGGGAAGAGCTAAAGCGCAAAAGGGATGGAGGAGAAAGAGGTTGGCAAATAAAGAGGGGTAAACTAATTCAGGTAAAGAGTTGTGAGGTGAATGACTGATTTCAGAAGAATCATGGGAAGGTAGATGAGACAACATGCAGCTACATAAAAGAGGTGAGAATAAAACTTTTGAATATTCAAGGATTAACAAGGTAAAGATGAGAGGTGGAAAAATTGATAGAAAACAATAATGATATACTCTGTTTAACAGAAACACAATTAAAGGTAGACTCAATTAATCTTGGTAGAGATATATTTAAAGTAAATAATATGAGGGATATAAAAGAACAACCTCTTGTCAACTCATGATACTCTATAAAAATAATATAAAAGTAGTAAAAATAAATTCAGAAAGCAAAGATATTTTGCATGTAGATATAAATATATTAAATTTGAAGATTAAAATGATATTGGTTTACTTTTCACCATCAAACAAGGAAAGGAATAGTTTGATGAAAAGGGAGGTAGAGAAAATATTAGACAAAGAACGAGAAGAAATGTTGATGATATTGGGAGATTTTAATGGTCATGTAGGATTTATGGGAGAGCAGAATTTGGACCACAATGGGAAAATGATTATCGACTGGATGGAAAACTATTATTTGATAATGTTAAATGATGTAAATTGTGGAGGTAAATATATTTGGAATAGAGGAAACCAACATAGTGTTGTAGACTATGTACTAGTTAATAGAAACTTATATGAGGTGTATATATCGCCATGGAAATAGATGAGAAGAGAGAAATTGTAGATATTTCAGATCATAATTTAATTAGTATTAAGTTAAAGGCGAGATGTAATAAAATTAACAGATTTCATAAGGAAATTAAAAAGATTACGACTCACTATAAAACAGATATAGCATCACTAGAGATGTATAAAAAGTGTCTTGAGGGGAAAGTATATAGTGATGATAGCATGATTAATATTGAAAAACAATCAAATAATAAAAGAATCAGCAGATGAGCATTTAAGGAAAGCTTATGCAAGATATGGCAACAAAAGGGATATAGAAACAAAAGAACAACCTTGGATTACGGACAATATAAGACAAGGAATAAGGAATAGAAAAAAGATAAATAGAGAAAAGAGAAGTGCAGAAAACGTGCTTGAAAAGGAAAGGCTAAATAGACAATAGATCAAAATAAAGAAGTCCAGATTATGATAAAAGAAGAGATAATAAAACATGAGAAGAAAATAACAAAAGAAATATTAGAAGGGAAGGAGGGCAATAGAAAGATGTGGGATTATATTCATAAGTTGATGAAAAAAGAAATAAGCTCATCAAGGGCTATGGTGGTGTATGATAATAATGGCATCAAATTGAATAATAAAGAAGCGGGGATTGCACTTACAGATTTCTGGAGAGGTGTTTACCAAAAGCAGTATAATAATATGAAAGAAGTCTGGAATGAAGAGGATAGAAAGGAATACCTGGAAAAATACAATAAGATTAGTCCAATTCTGTAACGTGGTGGAAAACATAAGAACGAAGAAAGAACTAAAAGAACGTATGAACATGGCCTTCAAGATAGTAAATATAGAGGAATGTGATGACTCAATAAAAATTAGTTATGAAAGGAAGGCTCCTCAAATCCTGAGAGAACATTTAGATATGACATATAGAGTTTCAAGAGAAATTGTGCCAATGATAAACCCAGATATTGGAGAAGAAGAAATAATAAATTGCCTAAAGAGACTGAAAAATGAGAAATCAGCAGGACCTGATAAACTCAAACCAGAATTGTATAAAATATTGGTGGGTAGTAAAGTGGGCATAGGGAAGTTAAAAGTGTGTTATGATGCTATAATAATGAGTGGGCAAATACCAGATGAATGGAGAGTATCGATCGGAAACAAAGATGATACCGAAGAAAGAGAAGCCTATGGCTAAAAATCTGCGACCAATAGCACTAACAAATTATTCATATAAAATTTTTATGAGTATAATAAGGGATAAAATAGAAAAGCATATAAAAAGTAATAATAAATTGAGGGAGACTCAATCAGGTTTTACACCACAAAGCAGAATAGAAGATAATATTTTGATTCTACAATATTGTATAGAACATAGCTTTACAAATAGAAAACCATTGGTTCTTGTTTCCATAGACTTCAGTAAAGCATTCGACTCGATAAATAGAGGGAAGATGATAGAATCGCTAATGAGATACAAGGTTCATCCTGTGTTGATAGATATATTTAGTGTGTACAGTGGAGATAGAACTAGGATAAGGAATGATGAAGACCAGTACCATGAAATCCCTATAATTAATGGTATCAGGCAAGGTTGCGCGGGTTCTACTCTTTTGTTTAAATTGGTGACATATATGGAAAACTGATGAGTGGGTAGTTGGGAGGTAACGAAAATGGTTCACTGAGTAGGTAGGTAGTTAATCTAACAATTATTAAATTCCTTTTATGTCAATAACTGGGTGGAAGAAACCAATTGGTTGCTCACCAGAGTTATTCTCCACACTAGTATTTATATACTGTGTGGGAGGAGCGTGCTCGGTAATGGAGATACATTACCGCTCAACCAACCGAGGAATAAACCAAGACAACGCTGGTACAAGAAGCCCCGCGAAGAGGAAAACAAAGGGGGAACGAAAACGAAGAACGGGGCGAGAGGACGTACCAGCAAAGTGCGCTCTCGAAAACATAACCGGAGAAGGGAGACACTCCGATAACAAAAAGTAAGTGACTAATTGAGTTTTTACACCAAAGTTAATCTCATTAAATTAAGCTGGGTCAGACAAGTTAGGCCTACATTGTGGCCTAAGACCCAGCATCAACTCATAGCTTAACAAAGGTGAAGGTAGATTGCCCTAACCTAATTCTTGTGAGGAATCCTACTGTGGACCTCAATTTATCTGCCCGCTCTGGACCATTTCCGGAATCTCTAGGCTGACCCCTCTAGGCTAGACTTGATCTACTCTATAGTTAGACTGGAGATATAAGGGGTGGGTTAATTGTGGACCAATTCATACAGAGCATTTTTCGCATTGGTGGTCCGTGTGTGGGGAATTTACAAACCTTAACCTTACTTAACAAAAATTGCAGAATTAGGCTAAATGGTCTAGCCTAAGCCTAACCTGAGCAAGCCTAATTAGGTCTACAACCTAGGGCCTAACTAGGAAACATTTACATTAAAGGAGTCTCATTCTCTTATAAGCTTAGACCTGAGTGACACACAAGTACTTGGGGGGATTAAACCAAATTTAAACTTGACTGTTTTGTCTGTGCTCTCTCTTCTCTGGTAATTTCTTCTTGTCCTCTATTTCATTACGATCCCCAGCAAAAACAATTTTGACTTAGACATGGACAGTGCAGAATTGAAAAAGTTAAAAAAGAAAAGGGGGGCAAAGTTGGGAGCTGTTACAAAGGCTGTGAACACTTTTAACAATATTACACAACCAGGTAAGAAAAATATAGAGTGTGTAATTATTAAATTAGAAATTAAAAGAAGGAAATAATAGCCATTAATGAGAGTATTTCAGAGTTAGTTGAATCCGAAATGGCTGAAGAACAATTGATAGACCTTTACGCTGATGATGATGATCAGGTAAGCTCAATTGAACAGCAAATAAGGGAACTACGGTCTCGGTTGACTGACTTAACACCAAAAAAACCTAATTCTGATTTTAATCAAAGTAGGGCTAACCTTCAACAAAATTTAAGTGGCATGCAAAATCCTGAGTCACAAGAATTGAGGGCTCAGTTACCCATTTTGCAAATACCAACATTTGAAGGGGACACGGTACAATTCCCATCTTTCATTGACAAATTTGAGAATTTAATAGGTAATAAACCTTATATTTCAACTGTTGAAAAGTTTAGTTACTTAACTAGTTCCCTTAAAGGCCCAGCCTATAACCTGATAGCCTATTTACCAGCCGTAGGGGATTCATATGAAGTAGCTATTGATCTTTTAAAACGTAATTACGTTAATAAAGATGTGATTATATATGAATTATCTCAACAAATTTTTGAATTTGCACCCATAAAAGATAACCATAGTGATATGGAAATTTTTTATACAAAATTAGAAGCTATTATAGGACAACTGGTTAGCAATGAGATAGATATTAAAACTTCATCTTGGCTATACAAAGCATAGTACTTAGGTGCCTTCCTTCGAGGGTTAAAGATAATTTAATTCTAAAGACGGGAGAAAATTATCCTAATTTAGCACAAATAAGACAACACTTCCCCAATATCCTAACTAATTACAACTTGAGAGATTTTCCAACACATAAGACCCAGACTATGGATAAACCAAAGACTGTTCCCAGAGACCAACTAGCTACAGCCAAACAGACAAAACTTGATACTGTAGAATCAAATGTGACCAACTATAATACACGAACACCTACATTACAGAACTTTAATGTAACTGCTGCCTCAACTTACACACCACATTGCAAAATTTTGTGCAAGTAATGAACACAGTAGTACTGGGTGTGACAAATATTCAGATTTTAACCAAAGGGCTAAAAGATGTGAACAGTTGAACCTGTGTAAAAAGTGTACTGGCCAGGGACATTATAAGAAAGACTGTAAATCTAGGTTAAGATTCAAGTGTAAGTTTTGTAAAAGTTTACGACATGTCTCATCAATGTGTGATTCACCAAAGTGTCCAAATAATAGTACTCAAACTCAAAAGATACCTCCCCCAAACAAAGGTAATCAAGAAAATGCCACTTTCATGGGACATTCTGCTTGTTCAAACAATGTAACAAGAAATACTGAGATTCTTTTACCAACTATTACTTTGGACTTAGTGAATAGTGAGGGTAGTACCACTCCAGTGAGATGTCTTATAGACTGTTGTTCTCAACAAACATTTGTTTCAAAAAATGTAGTTAATAAATTGGGTTTGACACCAAACCCGAATGAACAAAACCTCAATATTGCGTCCTTTGTTAAGGATAACTCGGACAAAAATAGCTATAAGACAATTGACCTGGAACTACATTTAGAAAGTAAATTCAAGAAAATTGAAGCAGTTATTATTTCTAAAGTAGGACAAAACAAACTGGTTATACCCAAACTAGAACAAACCATAAATCATTTGAAAAAACACTACAAAATAGCTGATAGACATATCACTAACAACACAATAGCTAACATTGAAATGCTAATAGGGGCAGATTATATTAATCTTATTCATAAGGGCATAGTAGAGATAGGTAATGGTATAGCTATTCAGACTCCATCAGGGATAGCCCCTTTGGGTGACCTATCAGAATACAACCTAGACCTAAACCAAAACAGTGCATGACCAACAAATACTATGTGCCTCAACTCAGTCCTACATAACACCTGTAAGAATAGCAACACTTTGAATAATATTATCTCAACTGAGAACATTAATTCATCATTATCAAATGAAACTTTGGATGAGGCAATTCAAACTTTATGGTTGCTAGAATCTGTGGGTATACATGACACACATCAAACTTCAGAAGATCAGTTAATGGTAGAAAGATTTGAAGACACCATTCAGTGTAAAGACAATAGTTATTTCATGAGTTACCTTGGAAAATAAATTGTCCAACTTTAAGAGATAATCTCAAAGTAGCTAAAGGACATTTATATAAAGTAATGAAAAAACTCAAACAAGAAAATAATGTAAAAATATATAATGATGTCTTCAAAGAACAGCTACAGAAAGGCTTCATCGAAGAAGTAACAGATAACCCTTTTAAAAAAGATGGTTGTCATTATTTAACCCACAGGGGGGTTTATCGACAAGATGCCCCAACAACAAAACTCAGAGTAGTATATAATTGTAGCCTCAAAGACAGTGATAAACCAGTTTGAATGATTGCTTGATGAGGGTCCTAATCTCATTTCTGACCTTGTGAAGATCTTACTGAGGTTCAGGTTAGACAAATATGCTGTACAAAGTGACATTTCAAAGGCATTTTTGAGAATAAATCTTAAAAATGAATATGATAAGAACCAACTTAGGTTCTTATGGTTCAAGGATCCATTTGATTTGAATAAAGGGTTCATAACCTATAGATTTAATGTTGTGTTGTTTGGAGCCAATTGCTCACCTAGCCTATTAGCATTGACAATTAAACATCATTTAAACCAGTTTAATAACTCTCTAACATTGAACTTCCTTAAGGAACATTTTACGTAGACAATCTAATAGGCTCAACGACAACAAAATCTCAATTATCTGAAGTCTATGAACACTCTCAAAACATTATGCAACAAGGTAACTTTGAACTTAGAGAGTGGATTTCAAATAATGAGGATTTAAACAAAAAGATTTTAAAAGATAATAATGGTCTTACTGAGCCATCAGACAGAGTTAAAACTTTAGGTATGAACTGGTATTTGGATGCAACTTCTAACAGTCATGATTCAATCTGTACTAAAGGTTTTAAACTTGATGAGGAAGCAAATACTAAAAGACAAATATTATCAGAGGCTTCCAAAATTTTTGATCCTATGGGTCTATTCCTGCCTTCAACAATAAAATCAAAGATTCTCCTCCAAGAAATTTGGAGGACAAATGTTGGGTGGGATATCCAATAACAAATGAAAATCAAAAATCTTGGAAGAAGTTAGCTACTGATTTAACAAAAGTGCAGAACATTAAAATTCAAAGGTGCTGTGGGTTTAGGGATAAGCCCCAGAGGCTTCATGTGTTTGCTGATGCAAGCACACAAGCTTATGGGTGCTGTGCGTATCTTGTAAGCCCTACAGAAAGTCATCTAATTTATGCAAAAGGGAA